>CM031377.1:63951613-64507018 GCA_018208015.1 Medicago ruthenica | reverse complement strand
AACTGCATTAAAGGATCCGTTAATAGAAATGCAGAGTACTGTTAAGGGTCATTAAATACTTCTCCTCCCAAATTATAAGTCGGAAAAAAATTTGTTTTGAATTATAAGTCGTTCTAATATCAACGAATCATTAATGTTATTTTTTATATCATACAATTAACTATTTATTATTCTTTCCTTTTTCAATTCTTTAACTTATCTTTCCAAAACCATTAATGAAGGATAGTTTTGTAAAATTACTTATAATTTCTTTTTTTTCATACACAATTAATTACATTTTTTTAATCTATGTAAAATAGCCAAAACGACTTATAATTTGAGAGGGAAGGAGTACTGATCTCATTCTCACATTTTTGTCCAAATGTCAATCAAATATATTTTACTTTTGCTTATTTTTACGACCAAAAGTTCATATGTTTTACTTCAGACATCTATTTATCTTATATTATTTATCATTTTAGTTTATTATGAACGTTTAGAAGGGATTATTATAATATTTTATTATAGTTTAATAAAAGTTTTTTGTTCGAAAACGAGTTTGAGTATGCAGCAGTGTTAAAATTCTTAAAGAAAGTTTATTTTTTATTTAGGTCTCACAAAGTTTAAAGGAACGGTCTGCAGTTGCGTGTGAAGAATATTCAGATTAAAAAAATACCATTTTAAATTATCAATAAATCATTAATTACTCCCTTAATAATTGTAGTTAAGAAATGTGCAAAATACTGATGAATAAATATGATAGTATTTTATATAAATTATTCAAAAAATATTTTGTATTGTTATAAACTTTAATTTTTATTACAGTGTAATATGTTAATATTTTTTGGATGCCAAAATGGCTAAGAATATATAGGATGTTGGTCAACTATACTAATGGTGATAAAAGAGGGATCTTCATTCTGCAAGCAGGGTTGTGGAAGAAGAATCCAAAACATGCATATATTAAGGTGGTAGCATGTCAATCGAGTTAACCCATATTTTGATTGGAAGTATAATTTTCATATGGAAACAAACAAATTAAAAATAACAAACTTTTCATACTAGAAAAAACCTAATACTAGTATTATTGAATGGGAATGCTGACAACAAGTAAGTGGGTACTACTAGCCAGCTTGACAGATAAGTGATAGTTCATCCACCTTCTCATTTCCATAAAAAATAAAAAGAAACGTACATTTTCTCTGTGTTAACTTTTTTTAAGGGAAATGAGTTCAGATAATTCGAAGTTTGATTAGGAAGTAACTAAAATATGATAAAAAAACTGTTCAATTCAAAAATCAAATTCACTTTATTCTGAATAATTCGTCTTTGATGAAGTTTATTACCACTTGAACTCAATTATTTTATTAGAAATAAATTTTTAGAGAGGAAAAAGAAAAGAGAAATATATAAATAATAACATCATTTCATTATTTAGAAATTAAATTGGTATGTTTTTTTAAGCATAACAATTAAATTGGTCTTTGTTTAGTTGTAGGGGGGAAGAGTAGCAAAGAGTGAAGGAAATAGATGGGTCCCACATGGCCCACTCTGAACGCAATCACGGACTCCACGTACTTAACAGCTGGCATAACGCGTGGGTTAAATAAAAACTTGCTTTCTACTCGTCTCCGCCAATGGGATCTTTTCTGCTACATCAGGTCCCATGTTAAATCATTGTACCCATTCCAATAAAGAATTAAAATTATCATTTTAACCCATTAATTTTATCTATTTGCCATTTGGTTCTTCTATTTCTCAATTTGTAATTTGTAAGGGATCAATTTGTTATTTTTAAAATTATTAAATTATTGTGTATAATTAAATTGCCTTTTGTACTATTAAAAAATGTAAAAATTGTCTTTTTGTAACTATCGTGGGTACGGATAAGTGTAGCTGGAAGGTTACTGATCACGATGATTCGATGATTATAACGTAAAGTTGGTTTATCATCATATTATGGAAAGCTTGTTTGATAATAGGGAGCCTCTGCTGGAAGGAAATTGTGGAGCTTAAAAATCCCACAACGAGTAAAAGTTTTTCTGTGATGAGCGGCGCGAGGTTGTGTAACGCCCCGGATTTACTTGGAATTATTTTCAGTTATTTTAATTGATGATGCGACGTATGTGTGATGTCTTGTTGTGTTTGTGATGTTCTTGGTGTTTTGGTGCCTTGTTAGAGGGTAGTGACCTTAGATTATAAGGAATATGAGTTTGAGCGAATTAGATCCTTAGAAGGCATAACCCAAATGTGAGAGATATTGATATTTATTAGTATATTGGTGGTTGGGTTTATTTAATTGAATAAAGAAAAATTATAGTATTTAATTAAATAATAGTGTTAATAATTTAATTGGATTATTAGTAAATTAAACTAATTAATTAGATTTATAAAATAAGAAAGGGCATTTGTGGCATTTAGGATTTAGGGGTATGTTATGATGAGAAGAGGAATAAAAACATAACATATCGTGAAAACAAAATTGGGAGAAAACCAAAGAGCAAGAACGAAGCTGAGGCAAGAGAGACCGGAAGGGATTCTACGGGAAGCGATCAATAGAGTTTAGAACCGGAAAACCTAAGGTAAGGGTGGGGTTCTTACATTCTAAGGGATTGCATAATGATGGGGTATGGTAGACTCTAGGTATATGTGATTGTATGGATTTGATCCTTTTGTTCAATTCATGAGGTCTGTGATTTTGATGATGAAATTGGCATGATACATGTTGTTGTTGATTTGTGGTTATTGATGATTGTTGTTGTTAATGTCATATTATGAATTGGGTATGAATTATGTTGAGTTGTTGTTGTTGATTGTGATGATTTTGAATGAATGAGAAGTTTGAATAATATAAGTTGCTTTTCCTGAGTTTTCTTATCTCTGCCCCGAATTTTGAAATAAAAACTGGTATTGATCGGTACAGAATTGGTCTTAGGTGTAAACACAAAAGTTGTAGGTATGGATGTTAGTTTTCTAATGCCGTTGGTCTGACGTCAAAACGATTTATAGAACTTGAGTTATGGTCAAATTACTGCACGTAGGTCACAGTGAATTTTTATGGACTTTCTGCACAACTTTTCCGAATTTGAAACGAAAACTGGTATTGATCGGTACAGAATTGACCTTGGGTGTAAACATGAAGGTTTTAGATAATTTTGTTAGCTTTCCAGTGGCTTTGGTTTGACGTGAAAATGACTTTTAGTTTTTGAGTTATGATGAAAATACTCCAAGGAGGTCTTAGTGAAATTGTACGGTGACAGCATTCTCTGTTTCATGTTTTTGCGTCTTTTTCACACGTCTCTGTTTTAAATTGGTCTTTGGTATAAACATGAAAGTTGTTGATAATTGTGAATTTGAATGACAGTGACAGTGATGTGGTTTATGTATGATGCTTGCATGTGTTTTGTTGTTTCATTTTAGAAGTCTCATTCATTGCATCTTGTAACGATGGCCTGAAATTATGGTAAAGCGACGTAGCCTTGTTTGGCAAAGTGACGTGGGGCTCCGGCCTGACATGCCCTATTTGGCATTATTTTGCGACGTTTGGTACCACATGCATATAGGTGAAGTCGGGTCTCATTGCATTATGTGTCGATAATAAATTGTTATAACCGTGACGTGTGGCGATGTTCAGGATGTGCTTGATGTGATGATGTTTGAATATTGGTGATGATGATTGTTTATGAAAATGATGTGTGAACATGAATAAAATGATTGGTGAGATAATGAAGTATGATCCTGTGCTTATGTTTTTACTTGCTCATTATTATGCTTTCGTTTAGATTGTTTGATATCTCACCCTTTTGTTTTTGTTGGTCCATTGTCTTTATATTGACAATGTGCAGATAACTCGAAGTAGCTTGCTGTGACGCTTAGACGAGGAGTACCTAGTGGTATATAGGATTGGGGTCGTGATGCTCTGATATTATGTAACACTGGGAATACGTTTGTCTTACGTTTTTGGGAGTTAACTTTATAAACTCCAATGCTGATTTTTATTAAAGTATTCACTTTATGTTGAGTTTTGAATTATGACGAATGTTCCGGCTTTTATGCCATAGTGCTGATTATGAGTTGATATTATAATTATTTTCCGCTGCTAATAAAGAGATTTTCAGACATGATGTTGCTATCTTGAGGAGCCTGTTTGTTAATAAGTATGTTTTATGTTTTCGTGATTTTGTGACATCCCGTTATTTGTTAAATACTCTGATATATTATGTGCTTATTCGCGCGGGGAAATCGGGGTGTTACATGTTGTCTCCCAACTAGAGACAGATTGCAAACTAGAGGTCAATGTTCTAACAGGTGTGTTTGTTGTGATGGCTCTTATGAAAATGATTGACATTTTTTTTCCGGGTGTCCTAAAGCAGAATAAGCTTGGATCGAAGTGGGTTTATTGGAAGTAATAGATACTCCCTCAGTCCCTTTTTTATAAGAGTAGTTTACAAAAAAAATATTGTCCCTAAATATAAGAGCATATACAAATTCTTAGATACATTGATTACCCTTTTTTCAAATATACCCCTTATTAATACTACTAATTTGTCTTTGTATATGAAAAGTTAACATTAAATATATATTTAATCAAGGGTGATCTACTTATAGTCACATACATTTTAGACAACTTTATTACTCCAACAATTTTTCTTAATACCCGTGATTTTTGTAAATTACTCATATAAAAAGGAACGGAATGAGTAATAATTTGGAAATAGTAGATAGTTTTGTGGCTTTGTGTTTTCAACTGCTTGATTGTTTTTGGGTAGAAAGATTATTTGTTTGTTAGCAATGACATTGTGGGGTATTTTGAAGTGTATGAATGATAAATTGTGGAATGATGTCAAAACTCCACCACGTGAGGTTGTTTGTGTAGCACACAATACACTATTGAGATGGTAAAAGATAAGGCGAAGGCGTGAGCGAGCCGAAGCAATTAGGGATAAAATCGAGTTAAGGTGAGGCGTGAATACCACCATGAGGCCACATTGGGATAAACCGAAGATACGAGCTTTAAAAAAGCAATGTTGAGGGAACAGTTTTTGCGGGGAAAGGAAAAATGGTATTGGGATGTGCTAGCGAGATGGCGAGGGAAAATTTGTAGCAACGAAAACGTCTTAGTTTCAAGGAATACCACAACTTCGTAAGGCAGAAGCGCAAGGCTTAAAGGAGGCAATACACTTGACTATAAGCAAGTGGTTCACGACATCTCCAGCAAACGTAACACCAACTCAGATTTTGATGCCGTTCTAAATGCTTGTAGAGTTTCTCCTCATCCTTTTCTAAATTTTAAAATAAGTTTTATTAGGAAACAAACAAATAATATCGTTTATTTGTTAGCAAGGACGTCATTGTTATATGTTAGTTCACATATTCATGATCATGTGCTTTCTTGTATTGTGATTAATAAATTAAATGTGTTTCTGCCCAAAAATAATAATAATTTGATTTTAATTATATTTAATTCTAAGGTCACACAAATATTTTGCTGATGGTATAATACTCAATCCGTCCCAAATTATAAGTCATTTTGGAGAAAAATCTTGTCATAAATTATAAGTCGTTTTATAATATTAATGAAGTATTAATGAGTTTTTTTCCTACTATACCCTTTACTATTTAATATTTTCTCTTCTTTTAATTCTTTAAATTTCTCTTCCCTATACCATAAATGAATGATAATTTTGTAAACTTATTTATAATTTTCTCTTCCCATATAATATTGATTACCTTTCTTAATTTGTGTAAAATGGTCAAAATGAAATATAATTTGGGACAAAGAGAATATTTTTTTACATTAAAAAGCTTATCAAAATTAATTTTTTCATAAAAACCCATCAAATCCTAACTCAGGGTTCCCTACATACTCCCTCCATAACTTTTTATAAGCAAATTTGACCAATTCACATTTTTTAAGGAATGTGGTTTGTGTTATTTAATTTAAGTTAAATAACCTATTTTGCCTTCATTAATTGTGGTGTACAGTAGTATATTTTCAAGGTGTTGTTGTTAAACGTGTGTGCATTTAAAAAAATTAAAGTAAGGGTATTTCAGGTATATTATCCTTAAATATGACAAAAAAAGTCAATTTTGCTTATAATTAGTTACAATTGAAATGGTTGAATTTTGCTTATATTTTGTTATGGAGGGAGTACACTTCTATAATTAGCTTCTGATTTGCTGTCACACCTGGCAGCATCATTTGATTTTGACACGTAGACATACTAGTCTGCAACACGTGGCTCGTCTGTGTCATTCTCTGACACATGATTCCTGAGAACAATAAATATATGGGTCCCACTAAGAATTCAATGAATATTCAATGTAACGGAAAACTAGTCAAATAAAAAGGTAACGGAGAACGGTGGTTTATTTTATGCAGAACCGGACCGGTTCGACTTTAAGCAGTAGATGCCGCCGCAAATTGTAATCGCTTGCTCGGATGGGTATGGATCCGTAATTTCCTCTTCTTTTCTTATTTTTTTTTCTGATTCAAATTTCTCTTTATAAAATTATTAAATTATGCATGAGTCCGTATAACACGTGAGATTCTAGGGTTCATTCACAAATCAAAGTGTTTTAATATATTTGTTCTATGAAAATATATTAAAGATAATTTTTATGAATAGTAGAATTAAAAATAATTAAATTTTATTTCGCTAATATTTTTGATAAATAATATTTAATTATATCAATGATTGAAAAACAAATTTTAATAAAAAAAAGTACGAAATAGTTTTTTTTCTTGACAAAAAATGATAGGAAATAGTTGTTTTTTCTTTAAAAAAAGGTTTAAATATATTTTTCGTCCTTTATCTTTTACCAAAAATTCGATTTGGTCCTTTATATTTTCTCAAAATCGTTTTCATCATTTATAGTTTTTTAAAAGGTGATGTTTTAGTCCTTTAGACACACCAAAATGAATGAAAATATAGACTAAAATATCACCTTTTAAAACGATAAAGGACTCTTGTAAAAAAAATAAAGGACTAAAACGATTTGAAAAAAAAAATAAAAGATCAAAACGAATTTTCAACAAAAGATAAAGGAAAAAATATATTAAAGCCAAAAAAAAACTTATTCAATTAATAATTTAAAGATTAAATTTACCAGTATATATCGAATTGATTCATGTACCTTAAGATTTCTCGTATAATATACTTTGTTACATTTTGAATTCACTCTCATTCATTATCTTTTTTTAAATTATAAGGAAAAAAATCGAACATATACACTTTGTTACATTTTGTTTTAATATTTGAACTTACTCTTATCTATTTGTTATATGTGTTATTTGCATTGAAAGTTGAGAGTAATTTTAGAATGAGAAAAAGTCAGCCCAAAAAAGTCGAAAGATGTTATTTTCTTTATATATATATATATATATATATATATATATATATATATATATATATATATATATATATATATATATAATGTCTATTTATGTGAGGAAACACGTTAGGGTGTCTAATACAAGACTATTGCCCAATCAACAAGGGTTAGGCCTAGCCAAAACATCTTTTTTTTTTTTTGCACAAATTTAACACAACTCAGTATAGTCCAACTTTCCTTCAAAAAGAAAAAAAAAACATAATTTCAATTTTTTGTTTGGGTTACCGTGATATTGATAAAAGTTTCCACCATCGTTTAGCGATGAATAATCTCCATCAAGGAAGATTTGGGGCATACAAAATGGATTCTACCATTTCAACTGTTTTTTTTTTCTCCCGTACGCATGAGTCAGAAATCGAATCTCTGATCAAATGTTTAAGGGGTCTAAATCTCTTACAATTTGAACCAATCCATTGTTGATAACATAATTCCAACTTAAAACACTAAATCCCCACATTTACTTTTAAAATAAAAAATGTTTAAATTACTAAAATAACCCTAGTAAATGTTAGGGTTATCTTAGTAATTTAAAATATAATAAGGTCATCCTAAATGAGTCACTAATTCAAACTTAGTTGTGTTAAATAACTCTTTATTTTAAGAGTTATCAAATGCGACAATAATTTTATCTTTAATAAAATATTATTACTTATTTTGAAAATGCATATCAGTTCATCTCTGAAGCATAATTTAGTTGATAGAGATATTACATTATACAAGAGTTGACGTTTAAACCTCGAATTTTCCACATATTCATCTTTAAAATTTTTAGTTAACAAACTAGACTAAAAAACATGCATTTCACTTTCAAATTTTGCTTTAAATTTCAAAATATGTTGGGTAGTGTAGTGTTGATACATGTTGTTAACACCAACAAAATAGCTGGTCGAAATCATGTATTGGCCACTCAGCTGAAGATTGGCTCAGAATTTGCTAACAGCTGAACGTGATTGTCAAATCTATACGTATGACCTTAAGGTTGTTAATACATTCACGGTAATGTTGAATAAAAGCTTCATAGACAGTAACATAGAGCTGACCACATCAAAATGCCCTGCTACAACTTTCCTAGACATTTGTGAAGACGTTGAAGGTGATTTTGGAGAGAGAATATAGAAATGAAAGTTGTGCAAGTTAAATTAAGGGCAATTTGTGAGTTGACTAAATAAAAACTTGAACAAACATTTACTGCTACATTAAAAATACAATGTAGAGAACATAGTAAACTGATGAGCAATTAATTGGAATAGTATATTTTAGCTCACAACTCAACTAATTAGGCAAGATACGTGTTGATCAAGTTAAGAACGTAGGGGAGGATTATTTTTCCTTAAAAAAAGTTACGTTATCGTCAATTGATATGAAACTAGTAACAGACCCGTGCGTTCGCACGGGTCGCGTAACATTGCGATAACTACAATATACATGATTGGTACTAAAAAATAGTTGCAATCAACAAATTTTCCAATGTCAACTTCATAAAAATTAAAACAACTTTTGAATGGTCAAGAAACTTAATTAAGCAACTTAAAAAGAGATTGGAGGAAAATTGTTTAACATCTTCAACAAAAGTGCAAAGAGTTATTCTCTTGACATAAACACAGAAGACATGTATCATTTACTACATTTTGGTAACATTTATCAAGTTTGATAAATTTTTATTCACGAACTTAAACTTCAAAACCTTGTAGTTTACTTCGTCACCTTGAGGACCATAAAGCACAACCTCATTGCATCTGGAAGATCTAATGTACTCCCCAAAGTCGGTGTTTAGAGTCTGCAACAGTGATGAAAGTTAAAACTCAGCTGATTCTACATTCTATAACCATATTGTAAAAAATCTATATGAAAAATCAAACAACAACATAAGCATTATAAATTATACTTACAATCTATACGTTTTCAAAAACTTCTTTGAAAACGACATTTGTGGTAGACTTCAAAGCTTTATTTTCCTTGTCATGAATTAATATCTTGAGCCCTTTTTTGCTTTTTACCCTAGGTATTGCCACATATAGTTGACCATGGCTAAAAACAGTCCTAGGCAGATATAAGCCAACATAATCCAATGACTGACCTTGGGACTTGTTGATCGTCATAGCATAAGACACAATTATAGGAAATTGCCTTCTGGATAGCTTGAAGGGCCATGGAGACTGTGTAGGAGTTATCTCCATTCTGGGGATATAGGTGATATATCCAATGTTCTTTCCTGAAATGACTTTGGCCTCAATCACATGGTCGGCGAGTCTTGTGACAATAAAAACAATCGATTTAAAATATTAAAAACAATCGATTTAATATAACGTTCTTATTAATTTCATAGGTTGATATCATGGATTGATATATAACAAAGTACAACTTACCTGTCATACTTTGATATAAACCGTTAAATTCTTGAAGTTGCTCATTTGGATCATAATTAAGTTCTTCATAAATCAGCCTATTCCCTAGCTGCTCAACAATAAATCCCCTTGGATATGGCATTCCAGGATACTTCTTCAAAGTCTTACGATTCTTTTGAAGGTGTCTCTCAATTTCAATGAGTGTTAAATTGTAAATTTCTTCATATGATAACCTCAAACCTGGTACATTTGTAAGAAATAAATTATTAAATTTTCATATATAGATAAGATCTGGTATCCTAATTGTATAACCCACTATTATTATACACACAAAATACAAAATATGGATAACCATTTATAAATTGCATACCTCTGTTGTTTGCAATTCTTTGTTGAGCATATAGAATACCATCCGCTAAGATGTGCCGTGTGTTGTTCCATACATGGTGTGGTCTATTCATGCTACTCGACAACAAAAATCTCACAAATAACATTCTCAAGAAGTGACCAGAACCCCATGGATTTGCCTCTTTAATAGCTTGTATGTATTCCTTGTTGAAATTCCTGGCAGGACTGGTTCTGAACCGTAAAACAGAGTATGAAAATAGCAGTTCAGAAGCAGAAATATAAAGGACAGAAAGTAAAGGAACACAGTTGATTTGTTAACCCAGTTCGGTGCAACTTCACCTACATCTGGAGGCTACCAAGCCAGGAAGGAAATCCACTAAAATAGTATCAATTCGAAGTCTTATGACACAGCCCCTGTTTCACAGCCCCTATGACAACAACCCCTGTTTTCACAGCCCCTTCTCACTTAATCACTACCCGTGGTATTTCTACCTAGGAACTCATAGATATAAGAACCCCTCTTACTTCCTACTCAAGTAATCACTGCCCCAGTGATTATCAGACTCTTAAACAACTAAGTTGAAGACACTCTTCAAAACTGAAATTCCTGGCAACCTGACTGACAGACGCTGTGCACAATGTGGGCACAACTGTCCGAGCACTTGTCTACTCAGAACTACAATTAAAATAACGCAGCGTAACAAAGCACAAATAAAAGGAACACAACAGAAAGATAAAGTACACAATGAGTTTGTTAACCCAGTTCGGAGCAACTCTCCTACTCTGGGGGATACCAATCCAGGAATGAATCCACTATTATAGTTCTAGTGAAAAGACCAACGTAAACACACTACTTGACTTTGCACCAAGACCCTACCAGTGTCAACTCTATCTAGGAACTCCTAGATATGAGACCCCGTCTCAATTCCTACCAACAACACAAACAGTATTGTTATCAACTACGCAAAACACAACCAAGAGAAACACACTCTAATAACACATACTCACTCCGTACTTAAAAGCTTAGGAGCAGCTTACAATTACAACTCAAACAAACTCAGTCCTTAGCTTGAATCAGGGAGATACAAGCAAGGCTCACAATTAACAAAAGAAACCCTAAAAACCTTAAACACACGCTTTGCTATAACACACACGGTTTTTAGTTACCCCATTAGGGTTTGTCTTCACAAATATATAATACTGAGATAGCACGGGTTTGGGCTTCAACACAGAGCGTGGACATTGTCCGGTCCAGCTGGAAAATCTTCTAGAAGTAATAAAAAGCTTCCAAATATAGAAAGATATCTTGTGGAAAAATACCAAGGCAAGACTGCCTTTTACACAACATCAGATACACGCGCCTTGATCAGCAAGCTAGAGGAAAATAAATCTTCAAGCAAATCTTTGGAAGATTGCGTACAAAAATAAAGCGCTAGCTGGCGCGAAAAACACAAGTCACATAATGCTGTTCCATATGCTACCGCATCTGTCCCAGCATCTGGCTAGTAGATGTTTTTGCAAAATGTAGCCAATCTACAAAAACCCAACAATCTCTCCCTTTGGCAAATTTTTGGCTAAAACACTCTAGAGTCAGTTCTTTGGGAGATACACAGATAAGTTTCCTTCACTTCAACATAGGCACACAACAAGGAAAGAAAATATCATAGCATATAATGAGACTACTTCCAAGGGAGCGAATTGAACAAAGATAACTTGCAAGTAGTATCAGAGGCATGCAACAGTTAAGACAAAACATCTAGCCTCATAGGAACAACCAGAGAGAAATAAACTCTCATATAGTGGATTCACATAGAGAAGGGAGAAAAACAACACCAGGAAAAAAATAAATTTCCGCACACCAAAAAAATAACAGCTCCCCCTCAAAAAAAAACACGCACATACTCATCCTCAGCACATGTACCAGTACTCCCCCTCAACATATACAGCACTCCCCCTCAACACATGTAACCATACATAACCATGCACACAACCAGCCAAGATAATATAAGCTATAAGCTACACACATGCACATGCATCTACTCCCCCTTTTTAGCCACAAATTCTGACAAATAACAGATAGTACATACTCATAAGAGAAAAACCATAGAAAGTGCATATTACAGACCAAAAGCACACAAGGTGCATAAGAAATTCAGGGCATAGCCCAACCACCAACAAAAGCAAAGGGAGTACAACAAATGAGATCAGAACAAAACAACAAAATCAGAAATCATCAGAGTCATCAGAGTCATCCTCAGTGTCACCAGCAGAAGCAGCAGTCTTAGTTCCTCCTTCTTCTTCATCCTGCTCACCCTCAGCTTCAGATTCAGCCTTCAAAGCTGCAATAATCCTGTCAATCTTCATCTTCCTAGCTCCAAGAGCCACACTAGTCTCAGTAAGATCAGCAATCATTTGCTTTCTAGAGAGCACACCAGATCTCCGGACAGAAGTACCAGCTAAGTCAGCATCATGTTTCTCAGACAGCAAACTGCAATCCAAAGACATAGGACCAGGCCTCTTGCAGGGCTCATCAGTACTGATCAAAATGTCTGGGTGTTGCTGAAGAATAATACCACACAGGAGAGTGGGAAAAGCAATTGGAAACTTAATAGCAAAAGACTTAGCATGCTCCAAAACCTGATAATAAATGTAGGCTTCATAATCAAAGGGTGACTTGGTTCCCATGGCATAAATCAACTTAGCCAAACCAGAAGCAACAGAATTGGAGTGAGTAGTTGGAGTCCAATTTTGAGCACAGATCTTGTTCAGAGCAGCATACATGGGAGAGAGTTGTGCAGAAGACAAATGCTTATGCCAATGCTTAATCTTGTTACCTGTGATGGCCTTGCAAATGGTGTCCTCAGTTACCTCCAGCTCAGGAGTCTCCTCAACAGATCTTTCAAGGTAGGTGTTGACAACCAGAGGGGAGAAGTTGACACATTTACCTCGAACAAAAACCTGCCTATACTCAGGATTCCTTGTGTCATCACACTCATCAGAAACATTTACCAGAAATTCCCTGACCAGCTTATCATAACAGGGACCCAGATTTTTCACAGTCTTCATCAGTCCAGCATATTCCAACACATCAACCAGCTTTTTACATTTGAACACATCTTCCTTCAGATTTCTTTCAAGACCTAGTCTTCTGTGGTATATAAACTTCCACCTAGAAGACCCACTTTCCAAATGAAAAGAGACATTATCCAGAGGGGCTGGAGGGATGGTTAGAGGGATCTTCATACCCTTCATTGTCTTTCTGGAAGCTCCACCAGATGTGGCAGCATCAAGCTCAGCAACCTCAAACTCAGAGTCACTAGTGGGAGGATCTTTCCTTTTGAGGCTTTGCTTCTTCTGATCACTTTGGGCCACCTTCTTGCTTCCAGCCTTGGGAGGACCATACATAGGCTTCTTCCCAGCATTAGTAGTTTTCTTCTTACTTTCTTTGTGACCTTCACTAACAGTAGCAACAGTTTTGTCAGATTTGCTCCTAGTCCTGCGAGCAACACCTATAGCACCAGTCTTTTCCTGAGGTCTTTCTTCAGGCACAACATCCTCAACAACAACAGTGTCAGCTTGGTCTAAATTGTCAGTCTCAGCATTATCCACAGCATTCTGAGTCTCAGTACCTTCATCTTGAGACTTTGAAGAATCATGCTCATGGACACTCACAGTATCAGGGGTGGTTGGAACCACCGCTTCAGTCTCCACATTAACTTGTGACAAAGATGCTTGAGCATCTGTCACAGCATCCTTTGTCGTGGCAGGGGGATTAACAGGTGCCTCAGAGCTAGCCGTATCAACAACATTCTTTTCAACAGAAACAGCAGTAACATCTTGTTCCTTAGGGGAATTTGAAAAATCACCAACTAATTTGTCAGATACCTTAGGATTATCAGGACCTAGGGTTTCAGACGTAGCTACAGTACTTTCAACAACCATATCCTCAGATTTTTTGACAGAAGGGTCAACATTTGGTTCGACAACATTCGATATAAAGGGATTGTCCTTACAGTACAGATCATCCATGCTAAGCCCTATACGTTGAACAGCTGGAGTGGTAGATGTCTTACCTTTCGATTTCGACCTCGTGTTCACCGCAGTAGAAGAGGTAGCTTTGCTAGATTTTGCAGGAGCCTTCCTTCGTGATGCAGACGACCTAGTACGTCGCTTCTTTGTAGGAGAGCTGAGAATGGTAGTGAGAGGTAGGGCGTCGGTGATGATCGCTTCAGAGGGAAGTTCAGGAGTTTGATCTTGCATAGTTTGATGAGAGGTAGAATCAGACATGGTGATGATTTTGTGTTTGAAGGTATGAAGAGAGGGCAATTTTTGAATGATGATGAGAGCGGCAAAAGAGGAGTTGAGGAGTTGAGAGAAGTTAAGGCAAAAGCAATGATGGTAGCGTGTGAGAGGTTTGAAAAAGGAAAGTTGGAAATAACCTCCTTGAATGACGTGCATCAAGCAGTTGAGGAGGGAGAAAATAATAGCTGCACGCCTCTCATAAATTAATTGCTACAATTCCTCAAATAAACATATCCCTAACTTCCGTCTTAATTTTTCAAATTGGTTAGCATCAAGAGCTTTGGTAAAAATATCTGCTAATTGCTCTTCAGTTGCAACATGCTCAAGAGTAACAATTTTTTCTTCAACCAGATCCCTAATAAAATGATGTCTAATGTCAATGTGTTTAGTCCTGCTGTGTTGTATAGGATTTTTGGAGATATTAATTGCACTCAGATTGTCACAATATAATGTCATAGCATCTGTCTTGACATTGTATTCACTCAGCATCTGTCTCATCCACAACAATTGAGAACAACTGCTACCAGCTGCTATGTACTCAGCTTCAGCTGTAGACAAAGAAACGCAATTTTGCTTCTTACTGAACCAGGATATAAGATTGTTACCCAGAAAGAAACATCCACCTGAAGTGCTCTTTCTATCATCTGCACTTCCAGCCCAGTCAGCATCACAATACCCAAACAACACAGTGCTTTCCCCATGAGAATACAACATACCATAGTCACTGGTACCATTCACATACTTCAGAATTCTCTTTACCTGAGTCAGATGGCTAATTTTTGGTTCAGCTTGGTACCTGGCGCACACTCCAACTGCAAATGTGATATCAGGCCTACTTGCTGTAAGATATAGAAGGCTCCCTATCATACTCCTATACATGCTTTGGTCAACATCCACACCTTTCTCATCCTTTGATAATTTCACATGTGTGGGAGCAGGGGTTCTTTTATGAGCAGCATTTTCCATCCCAAATTTCTTGACTATATTTTTAGCATACTTACTTTGAGAGATAAATATAGTATCTTCCATCTGTTTCACTTGAAGACCAAGAAAGAACTTTAGCTCACCAACAAGACTCACCTCAAATTCAGATTGCATTTGCTGAACAAAATGCTATATCATCTGGTCAGACATTCCTCCAAAGACTATGTCATCTACATATATTTGAGCAATCATCAGCTGTCCATTTTCTTTGGTTATTAGACAAGTAGATAACTTTGCTTTATCTTGAGAGACCCACAAGTAGCAATTGTCCTTTGATCTAACACCTTTCATCAGGATGTCCCCTTCACTGTTAGCAACTAAGCATTCACTCTTTGTAAAGTTGACCTTCATTCCTTGATCGCACAGTTGACTAATACTAATTAAGTTAGCAGTTAATCCTTTCACAAGAAGCACCTTATCAAGTTTGGGTAGGCCCTCATCCACAAGATTTCCTACACCCTTTATTTCTCCTTTGGCTCCATCCCCAAAAGTCACAAAACTTGTAGCATAAGGCATAACATCTGTTAAGTAATTTTTATCACCAGTCATATGCCTGGAACATCCACTGTCAAAGTACCAATCATTTCTGGATGACACTCTCAGAGATGTATGAGCAATTTGAGCAATCTCATCAGCTTTTGGTTCTATTTTTCTAGGATCCACAGTGTTACTTGTGAAATTATCATTTTTTTTTGCTTCCACTGCTTCTTGGTGATCTTCACTGTGGGATCAGGTCTTGGTGAATAAGTCCTGTCTGGGTAACCATATAATTTGAAACAGAAAGGTCTGATATGTCCTTTTCTTCCACAGTAGTGACATACCCAACCATAATACCTTCCTTTTGATCTGGGCCTATATCCAGATGCCTGTTGTCTCACCTGATGCTGGGGCATCTGTCTTGACATAGTATGATCATAAGTACTAACAGATGGCACAAACTGTCTCACCGGTAGTTGTTTCTGATGAGGCAAGGATCTGTAGTCAAACCCAATACCTTTAGAATCTCCAGGTTTCTGTCCTATCTCCAGAATTTCGTCTAAAGCATCAGTACCTTTGTTCATCATCCGCAATTGCTTGTTCATGTTGTCAATCTTGGAAGTAAGTAAGATAACCTCATCATTGAGATCTGAGTTTATTTCCAGAAGTTTGTCTTTCTCAGCTTGCAAGAGAGCAATGGTCCTCTTTTGTTTTTCTAAAGTTCTACAAACTTCCTCACTTTTGAGACATAGCTCCTTGTAAGAATCAGCCAGTTCATCATATGTTACCTCTTCATCACAAGATTCATTGTCAGATGTGCACACTCCAGTCAAGTCATTCACATGTTTTGCAGTTTCAGGTTCTTCTTCTGATTCATCCTCATCAGACCAAGAAACAGTCATCACCTTCTTTTGTTTCTTCAGATACGTTGCACACTCAGTTCTGATGTGACCAAATCCTTCGCATTCATGGCATTGCACCCCTTTGCTTTGATTGGTTTTGTCGTCAGTTCTAGGTTTCCTCTGATTGTTGACATTTTTATAGATGCTGCGACTGTTGTCCGGAGCATGTGTCCTAGGGCGTCTGTCCATCCTCTTCACAACTTTATTAAATTGTTTGCCCAACAACACAATAGCTTCAGAGATGCTCTCATCAGTATCTAAATTACTCTCCACATCATCTTCATCAGTGTTGGAGATGAAAGCAATGTTCTTGTCCTTCTTTTCAGATCTTTCATTAGCCTTCAATTCAAAAATTTGAAGAGATCCAATCAACTCATCAACTTTCATATTTCCAATATCTTGGGCCTCCTCAATAGCACATACTTTCATATCAAATTTCTTAGGCAGGGACCTGAGGATTTTGCTTACCAATTTTTCATCAGACATCTTTTCCCCCAAGGATTCAAATGTGTTAGCATATTCTAGCACATTCATGTGAAAGTCATGAACACTCTCTCCTTCCTTCATTCTCAGATTCTCAAACTGTGTTGTTAGCAGTTGTAGCCTTGACTTCTTGACCTTTTGAGTACCTTCATGAGCTGTTCTTAGGATATCCCAAGCTTCCTTAGCAACAGTACATTGTTTAATCAACCTGAACATGTTCTTGTCTACACCATTAAACAAAGCATTCAGGGCTTTAGAGTTTCCAATAGCTGCAGTGTCTTCTGCTGTAGACCACTCCTCTTCTGGTTTTAACTCATCAGTATCAACATTATTCGCATCTTTTATTTTAGGAGGAACCCATGCTTTGATCACAGCCTTCCAAGCTCTGCTGTCTAGAGATTTCAAGAATGCTGTCATGCGTGATTTCCAAATGTCATAGTTCGACCCATCCAACAGGGGTGGTCTGTTCACCAGTCCTCCTTCTTTATCCATTAAGCCAGAAAATTCTTTCCCTGGAGCTCACCCACACAGAACAGGGTGCCTGCTCTGATGCCAATTGAAATTCCTGGCAACCTGACTGACAGACGCTGTGCACAATGTGGGCACAACTGTCCAAACCCGTGCTATCTCAGTATTATATATTTGTGAAGACAAACCCTAATGGGGTAACTAAAAACCGTGTGTGTTATAGCAAAGCGTGTGTTTAAGGTTTTTAGGGTTTCTTTTGTTAATTGTGAGCCTTGCTTGTATCTTCCTGATTCAAACTAAGGACTGAGTTTGTTTGAGTTGTAATTGTAAGCTGCTCCTAAGCTTTTAAGTACGGAGTGAGTATGTGTTATTAGAGTGTGTTTCTCTTGGTTGTGTTTTGCGTAGTTGATAACAATACTGTTTGTGCTGTTGGTAGGAATTGAGACGGGGTCTCATATCTAGGAGTTCCTAGATAGAGTTGACACTGGTAGGGTCTTGGTGCAAAGTCAAGTAGTGTGTTTACGTTGGTCTTTTCACTAGAACTATAATAGTGGATTCATTCCTGGATTGGTATCCCCCAGAGTAGGAGAGTTGCTCCGAACTGGGTTAACAAACTCACTGTGTACTTTATCTTTCTGTTGTGTTCCTTTTATTTGTGCTTTGTTACGCTGCGTTATTTTAATTGTAGTTCTGAGTAGACAAGTGCTCGGACAGTTGTGCCCACATTGTGCACAGCGTCTGTCAGTCAGGTTGCCAGGAATTTCAAAAACATAAAAATAGTCACTCTTGCTTAAAAGCTTTGAGTGATTACAACTCAATAACAAACAACCAACTCTAAACACTTTGAGTGGTGCATAGAAACAAAGCACAAAGCTTACAGACTCAACAACCTAAGACTCTTTCAATTCTAGCTTTTGTTGAGATCAAGTTTCTTCAATAGCAACGCCTTCTATTTATAATCTTCAGCAGCAACATAATTCTTGATCCTAATCTTCAAAGATATAATCCCAGAATTCTTTAGAAGCAAATAGAAGCTCACATATTATTCAGAAATATATTTTCCAAAGATTTCCTTGAAAATATATTCACAAATAATTGAATCAAATCTTCAGAACATATCTTGCGCAATTCTTCTTTCTTCTAGAAACACACCTTGGATAAATCTTCAAAAGATTATGTGAGAGAATTAACAGCTTGAAGACACAAATTCTGAATGCAGAAACCAGCTTCTGAACATGCTTCTAAAATGCAGCTTCTGAAGGTCAACGAAAGTCAGCGTTTGAACAGTGCGTCTGAAGGTCAACGAAAGTCAGCATCGGAACAGTGCATCTGAAGGTCAACAAAAGTCAGTGTCTGAACAGTGCATCTGAAGGTCAACGAAAGTTAGCGTCTGAACAGTGCGTCTGAGGTCAACGAAAGTCAGCGTCTGAACAGTGCGTCTGAAGTACTGTTCAGCTTCTGAAGAACCAGTTCAGCTTCTGATGAACATTTCTAACTTCTGAAATTCTGTTTTTAGCTTCTGAAGGCACATTTCAGCTTCTGAAGACATACTCCTTGAGTTTTCAGCTTCTGAAGCACAAATTGCTTGTCTATTTGATTTTAGCAAACATGAAGCCAACAACCAAATATCCAACACTTGTCATCTCCTATAAAGCCCAAAGCAAAGCAAGCATCGCGGAAACTATCATATAGGATGTTCTTCACAGTTTTTATATCAGCATAACTACATGGTCCTTTAACATGTGTTAACATCATCCTCAAGTAGTACAATTCACCTGTACATGGAGGAACCCATATTAGCCTTCCAATTGTGTATCCTTTTTTTCGGGGTTTCCGTTCCCTTTTTTTCTTCACATACACAAACTTTGAAACAAATTTGCTGTAAGTTAACTCTCGAGCTTCGGGATAAATCTTGTTTGCTTCAAACCATGCTGTAAACATTGATTCTGTCACACTTGGTTTGAGAAGCACCTCATTAATTTTCTCAAAATCAGTGTATACAGAATTATCACCCTCACAATGAAAAAACAATCTTTCAACAGCCGGTTTCCTACCATGTATTGGGAATGAGAATATCCTCCAACATGCTTCACTTGGAGAAACATACCTACAATCAAGGTAATGTTTTATCTCATCAATATCTCCTTGCTGAGTTCCATCTTCATTAGGGACAATGGCAGCAGTGATTCTGTCATAACCTTTGTTGATGTATTTGAATAAGTACTTAATGGATGTACTTTGGTTGCACCATTCCATGTTAATGTGTGCTTGGTCCTTCAAAAGCAACTTAGGGTTATAAGGAGCAACATGGCGGTTATCCATTTGAATTCCATTTTTTTTCTATTGTGTGACCATTATTCCTTCTTCTATATACATGATAACCATCTTCATCAACAATTGTTTCAGCTTGGAATTTCTTAGGAAAATACTTGGTGCACTTGCCATCTTTCATGCATGGTGCAGCTATATTTGCACTTCCACATGGCCCATGAATCATGTGCGATTTGACTAAATTATACAATTCTGGTTCATCACCTTGATGGGGTATCTCAGCAGATATGATCTTATCTATATCACTTGGAGTTGGGTATTTGGCTGATGGATGCAAAAAGATTAGGATATGTGCATTCGGTAATCCTCTTTTTTGAAATTCAATTGTGTACATGTCTATGAAAAATGTATAGTAAAGTTGAAGTCAGATAATCAAACAATGTAATATCAAAATCAAATATAAGTAAAATATTAAAAATAGTAAGTTTATATACTTACATGCAAGCACCTTTCCCAACATAGCTTTTTTCGTTAGATCTGCCAAACACTCGTCGAATTTTAGCTTGAAAACTCTGGATATAATATTTGGTCGATCATGTGCCTTCAAATGCATTGGACTCAGGAGATGTTGAATTTCAGGCCAATTCAGATTGCACGTGAAAGTAATGAAAAGATCTGGAAACCCCACATAACTGCAAATTGCCATTCCATCAAAGTACAGTTGATCCATATATCTACGACTACCAACATATGATGAAGGTAACACAATTCTCTTCCCTGTATTTGTACCTTGTGTTTGACCATTATTGTTAGATTAGGTCAAACTATGATATTTCCCAACCCTTAATTTTGATTGATTCTTTCTCAACCATTTAAGTCTTTGTGATTCCATCATGGTAAATCGATCCACCAAAAATTGCTGGTAAAGTCTTCTTGATCTCAAAATTGTTTGTGCCTCATTTTCTCTTGATTGCATTCTAAACGCTAACCACTCCCTTATGGTAAGGTGATTCCTTTTTGTGACTTGTTCAACTGTTTCATCCTCATCTTTTTCCAAGTTTTGGTTGTTAGATACTTGATCTTGATGCTTCACACTCGGTCTATAACCATCTTCACCATATGGAAATAGTAATGGATATTGATAACCCAAATAGCTTGCATTAAATTCATCAATTCTTTGAAGATCACCACATTGTGTCTGTATTATGATGTCTCTTTTGTCTGCATAATCAACATCTCCCACAATTAGAGCAGCAACCTCAGACACTGTTTGTTGATTATAAATTCGACCATCCGTAGTGCGCTCAGAGATTAAATGTAGTTTTAGGTCTGGAACATTTCCTTCACTCAAAATATCTTGTGCCGTTTGAAATGATTGTGCATGGATATTGTGTTCATAGAGCATTTCAGACAATTTGCGGACTATTTCAACATCAACTCCGCTCTTTGTCCTACACCAAAATACGAATAATATAAAAGTTACTCAATTAAACATGAGTCAACTAAACATGAAGTAAACAATGTAAGAAATAAGCTGATAACGAATATAAATGTGTGGATATGTAAATAAAATAAACACAAGCAGATACATAAACAAAAACAAATTTGACTAAACAGAAAAAAAAATCGTATAAATAAATAGCTCAAATAATGTATAGTATCTGATTCCTTGAATTCTATTTTGAATTTCATTCTCTGTATCGTATATATAAAGTTGCGCAAATCTTGGATTTTGTCCTGGCATAGGCAACATGCTACCTATTCTGTGACATGACTGGCCTTGAATTCGTATATTTGGTGGTCCTCTTCCATTGTTAAATCGATTGTCCAACTTTGCACCAGGTGATGTGAACACAAACATCATGTTATACTTTCTGATATGTTGTTGGAATTTCTTGGATTCAGATGAGACATTGTCAAACAACAAATCTTCCAGCACTTTAGGTGGTGATTTTAACAAAGGTAGTTGAACCTTTCCCTTTCCACAACACAACGAAAATTTAGGATTAGCTGAATGTCTACATTTATTAACCCTTTCTCCATACCACATTTTAGCTCCACAATATCGACACTCAAAAATCGGATCACCAATATCAAAGTATCCTAATGTTCACGGTGGAAGAATTATATAGTCAATACATAACTAATATATAGTGTGATTTAATTTATCAATTTACAAACTAAATTGATACCTGAAGTATCATCTTCTGGTTTAGTTACATGTGTATGACTAAAATAGTCATCTTCATCCAAACTTGAATTTGTGTCGGAACTAGAACCTATAACATATAAATTCTTGTTAAATTTAAATAAACAAATACCATATATAAGTAAAATGTCAAAAAGAATGTGATTTTCGTACCTTCAGAATCAGAGTCATCTTGACTATCATCCTCAAACAGTGAATTTTCATTATATATTGAACTTTGTAGTGTGTTTGATAGTGATGGTACATAATTACATGATGTGCTATCAAACCGTCTACTTTGGTTAACTCCTAAATTGTCTACATGAGTGAACTGTCTATTTTTTGTTCTAAGATGCTGACTTGTACTTGGTCGAGTGACTTGTACTTGGTCGAGTATTTAACCCATTACTTGTAAGAGAGGAAAAGACTGAAGTTGTAGAAACATTACTGTGTATTTGATGAACCCTATGATTGCCTTGACATAGTATGTTGGGTGAAAGTTCCGAAATAGGGGATCTGAACAGTGAACTTTGATTAACTGTTGATGGTTGAAAAGTGTTAGATGAAGATGGAGTTGTCATAGATGGTGTATTCTCAAACATTCTACATAGATTGATGCCCAAATCCCCAATATGTGTGAACTTGGTGTTTTTTGCTTTGAGATTCTGACTTGAAAATGTATGAGAATTAAACCCAATGTAGAGAACATAGTAAACTGATGAGCAATTAATTGGAATAGTAAATTTTAGCTCACAACTCAACTAATTAGGCAAGATACGTGTTGATCAAGTTAAGAACGTAGGGGAGGATTATTTTTCCTTAAAAAAAGTTAGGTTATCGTCAATTGATATGAAATTGCTACAAGAAATTTTACATATGGAAAATTTTAGTGACGGCAACTAAAACCTACCCACAATCAACAAGTTGATAAAGGGTATAGGTCTTGTGCAATAGTGAAAAATTTCAATCCGTGAATATATACATTTATGTTCGTGGGTGTGCTCCTCTCCAAAAATAAAAAAAAAAGTTCGTGGGTGTGCTATTGTTAAAGATTCTTACATATTATTGATAAATTTTATTTGAGTAATGATATTTGTACAACCATTTGATGACAACTTTTATGATAATTTTATTTTTCTCTCTTTTCATTGGTCAAAAACAATAGAGAGAGAGAGAGAGAAAAAAGAAGAGAGAGGATAAATACATCATGTGAGTATGAGAGATAAAATTGTCCAAAAGTTATTACAAAATAGTTGTACAAATATCATTTCTCATTTTATTTTGTGTATGATTATATTATTGTTAAAAAAATTAGATATTGTTGACAATTTTTTTTTATATCTAGTGTATAGCTATTAGTAATTATTAAATTGTTTAATAACCAAATGATTGAGTTCAAATAGTTAATAAGCTCCTCTCATGATGAATCATTCGGAAGGGTTTAAGGGAGGTGTTTCCAATCGCTCGCCCGGTTAGTTCTTTGGTGTGTAATTGTCCCTCGTACATTTAGGCATTTTTTGTTTTTGTCTTTCTTTTCCCCTTTTGTTTTCAGAGGGTTTTGACTTTAGTCTCTCTTTCTCTCTATTCTTTCTTTTAGTATATGATCAGGATGATGCAGCAAACAACCCCTTTGCATCCCATCTTTTGCGAAAAAATAAGTTGAACCTCGCCTAAAAAAAATAGTATAACTAATTAGGATTATATTTGAAAAAACAAATAAATATATCTAATAGTTTGAAAGAGAGCTATATTTAGAGTCATATTTTTCTCTTTAAAGATACTTACAATTATGAATGGAGGGAGTATTGATCAAGTCAAAACGGATTTCATGAGTATTTTACTTAAAGGTCTTGTTAACCGGTGTCGGGCACCGGTCAAAGAATCTATAAATAAAATTTCTATCTTGGAAATATAAACGGTCACTTTTTATCAAGTAATAATTACATAACTTTTTAATAAAAACTTATTTCTTTTGGTGTTTAACCACTACCCTGAAACTCTGTTTAACATTTTCCTTTACCTTTTGGTGCTTAACCAATGCCCTGAGGCACCGTTCAGCATTCTTCTTTAGTTAATAGGGAAGACGGTCAGCAAAGTTCTGTCCCAATCAAAGGACCACTGAATTGGACAATTTAATATCCTACGTAGAAGAAAGGGGCTTGCCCAAGACCTTGGAGGGTGGGGTATATTGAAAGAGACAATCTATCTCTCCCCCATTTCTCTCAAAGTTGTATTAAATTTTGACAGAGAGAATTCAATGGAGTCATGAAAAATATGTTGAAGGCCTTTGTTTTTGGGTGGCATTTCACATGGGAAAAGGTAATCCTTTTCCAATAAGGAATTTTACTGTGAGATTAAAGAGGAACACTGATCTTACTATAGTCTATCCACACTATATTTTTTTCCTTGTCTTCAACCTCTCATCCATGATAACAACCCAAATAATTCTACCCCCACTATATTTTATTCATTGAAATCTTGGCATGATATTGGCCGAAAATTTCATGCCATTAATTAACAACTCCATATTAATTTTAATAAATAACTCATGAATTAATTTCTGTAAAAAAAATTATATATTAATTAATTTCACATTGTAGCTCAAACATCATGATTTTTGGAAGGGAAAATCTTGCCAAGATATTGACCAAAAATTTCCTGAACGGAAATGGCAGCGGTATCACAAGAGATTGTTGATGAATAATTTAGTTTTAAAAAATTTGCAAAATCGATTTTCGATCAACTTGCTTTTTTTTATTGAAGAAAAAGAATTTCAACTTATTAGATCTGGAACAACACCAATATAAAAAATTTGGATCTTTGAGTGAAATGTAGTTGTTATAAGTTTTATGACTTGGATATTTGAGTTTGATGATGATTAATGTTTTCATTTATTTCTTGGTTTTCAATTAGAAGTCATTGGTAAATGACTAAGTGTTATTCTGATATTGAGGTTGGTGGTGGTGGTGGTGGTGGGTGAGTTGCTGCAAGTGGTGGGTGAGAGAGAAGAGAGAGAATGGTTGGGGAAGATAGTGTGAAGAAGAATATAGTGTGAATAGACTATAGTAAGATCAGTACCGTAAAAATCAACTGTTCCATGGTGGGAAAGAATTACCCTTTCCCATGTAAAATGCCACAAGGAGCAAAAACAATTGTATTAGAAAGTTGATGTGTCTAAAATGAAACGAACAAAATGCCATAGAAAGAGCACCAAACCAACAAAACAACAAAATCAATAAAATTATTGTAAAAAAGGAAAACAAACTTATTAAGATGTGAAATAACAAAGACAAACAAGATTATTCTACCAATAATTCAACTCAAAAGACAAGTTCAATTTCTTAGCTTTTAACCACCAAACAGTGACTTTTACTTTAACAAATAACTATTACATCAAACCCAATTTCTTATGACAAAAAAATGCGAGAATTTATTTCTTTCTAAATGATCATAATGCAAACCAGCCAAATCAATTGTAAAATGAAACAATCACACCCACTTACATTAACTTACAGTTTCTGTTTCTTTTTATTATTTGGGAATAAAGCCTACTTTGCACGTCACATTAATAAAATAAAAATATATCATAAATATCATTTTATATTAGGTTGATTAATTTCAAGTCTATAATATTCTATTCTGTCAAAAAAAAAAAGAGTCTATAATATTCTAATGTAAATTAGTACCTATAATTGTAAAATTTTGTACACTATTAATTAATCATTATTGTCAAATTAATAAGTGTAAAATTCTTAAAACACACGTCTAATTTGTTGACAGTCTAAAACTAGCTTTTTAGACTTCAAATGTATTCAAAAGTAAACTCTTACGATAGTAATTACTACCCATGTCTCTAAATCACAAGAATTTAGAATGTTGGTTGCGATATTAAATCTGTTAACGATTTATATTGATTTTATAATTTTATCTTTTACGAAAGAAAATTAGTTAATGTTTTCGTTAAAACATTTATTATAAATTGCTTAAAACTATATAAGATAATTATGGGGTATATTGGTAAATAAATAATTAAAACAGTTGAAAATTTAAAAAATTCTTATAAAAATGGGATAAAGAAAAACTCAAAGGAATTTTATATTTAGGGACGGTGACACTAACTGTAATATTCCGCGTAGACGCGACTTTTATCAGGATCAGATAAGTTACGAGCAAGTAAGGGTGAAATTGTAATTTCACACTAGAAGGGATATATATATATATATATATATATATATATATATATATATATATATATATATATATATATATATATATATATATAGGATGACCAAGACATTTCCTCATCTCCCTTCTCTCTCTAAAATTCAGAATTTTCTCTCCCTCTCTCTAGAATTTCGGCCCTCACCCTCACCAACCCATAATCCATCAATTTTCATTGCAATCTCTTGTATCTCAAGCAAGCTCATTTTTGGGAAAAACTTGGAGCAAGAAAAGCTTAAGGAAATCAAGATAGGAGGAAGGATTCAAAGCTAGGGTTTTGGAGTAAGAAGCTTGGCAAAGTATTAATCAAGGTGAGTTCCTTTAGATTGGAACCCTTATTGGGTAGTTTTTGAGGTTTTTTTGTGAGGTGAGGAAAACTTGAATTATTAGGTTTAAATTCTTGTTTGTTAGTTCCCCTTTGTTAATACTTGATATGTTATGACCTTTCTAGCCAAAAACCCTAAATTTTGATGTATATAGACTTGCTGGTGCTGAGAATTGGTTATGATTCGTGTTGGTATTTTTTGGAAAAGCTACAGGACCTGGCCTCACTAAGATCCTCGTGCCACGATCATATGAATCTGGGCACCATCGTGCCACGATAGATGTACCTCGTGCCACGAGAATGGCAGTGAGCCACCCTCTTAAGAAATATGTTTTTATGACCAGAAATCCGTTCTCGCAGCGCCAGAATGTCTTTGTGCACACAGTAATGGAAGAAAGGGACATGAACGTACCTTGTATTAACGTATGAGTGATGAACGGTGTTTCAAACACAACCAGGGATTAATCTTAATCGAACTCAGGCGTCTTTAGGAGTGATTTCAAATGCTATAGTTGATAATCATTTCATTTGATTTGATTTGGGGACAATGTTGTTTTGGCGCCTTTTATGTTACCTTTGAATTTTATTTTATCTTTTCAATCCCAAAAATCTTTATGCTATGATGATTGTGTTGTTTTATTTTTATCATTTTTAGGCCTTTTAAGAAAATGAAAATGTACTAATATGTGATGCTTTAGCTTGTCTATGTATCATTAATTCTTTCACACCAATTTTACCTCTAAATTAATATTATATAGATAACTCTAAAATTTATGATACTCCATTATGCATTGAAGGCATTTGTTAATGTACTCAATGATTAATAAAGATAACTTCATCCTCTCAAAAAACCTAAAGATAATTTTATATTCTTCATTCATTTCTATTTTTCATAATCTATATAAATAAGCCAGGCTGGTCCAAAGGACAAGTCGATCAAGGCAATCAATCACCATATGCCTCCAAAATATTAGAAATTTACTTCATGAAAAGTCCTTATAATTATATTCTACAATTTTCAACACTAAAATTAATAAAACACATCAGATTCAATAATATGTTCAACATCGTTAAAAACATAAAGGTGAATCTGCAAACAAACTCACAGCACCAAAGTTAATAGTATACAACGGCAAAATGACTACAAATAATATAATAAAATCTATGTCACTGAAATATCCATGCTTTCGAATTTACAACGTTGACGCTCAAATCATTGATTAAATTTGTAATTGACTGAAGTCGGCCTTTCAATATGAACCAAACGGACACCGCAATAAGACGTAAAATCAAACAACACCGCACAAGACGACAAACAACATGTTGCACTCAGACAACAAAATCACGACAAAACACAAAAAAAAAACTTGATATATGTGTGGAAACCACTTATTAAGATTGAAAGAAATGAAAAAATATGCAGAGGGGTGATTCTAGGTCAAAAAATGACCTAAAACCACCTCTCCTTGATGAGTGAATGAGGGAAAAAACTTAGAAAGAATGTGAAGTTTCTCTCAATTAATAAAACACATATAAAGCTAATATTGTATCAATAAATATTAAATCAATGGAGTTTATTATCAATTGAAAAAGTCATATCGAACGAAATCGATTATACTAGTTTAATTTTTTTTTTTTGAGGGAATGATTATACTAGTTTAATGAATAGTTTTGTTTATCAAAACGTATATACAAACTAAATGGTTCATATTAAAATTTGTCGCAATCCTTGATATATATGTATGATGGATGGAATGACCCTAAAAATAATCTAAAGTGCCAACATAATTTAGTCCTATTGATAAAGAGTTAACTTCTTTTTTTTTTTTTTTTTGAAGGATATAAAGAGTTAACTTATACACTGTAAGAGGGTACGTTCAATTTTCGTTACTAAGGATGAATTTAATGTAATTATCTGTATCAGCTCCTAGACCTAGTTCAGCTAATTTTTTCATAAAAAAAGTAATAATAATCTAAAGTGACAGAGACATTATTTAGGGATAAAGTGACAGGGACCTAGAATGTATAATTTTTGTTAATTTGTATAAAAATCTAAAGTAACACTGGGACGTAAGATTTCGTCTTTATATGGTATGATCACAAATCTAAGAAAGATTCCTAAACAAATTGTGCCCTTTTTGTTCTGTCGGCAGGGTTTACTAATGAGTGATAAACAATTTTAGTTTAATTTATATGTATTATCAGTCTATTCAAAAAAATAAATAATATTACCTCTACAATAATTATTCATACTTTACATGTGTTTTTCTCTGTGGTGCCCTACCCAAACCTCAAATTTCTTATACATCATATTCAAACTTTTTAGATTCGTCGTTCCAATTTTTTTTATTAGAATGAGTTTTGTTTCACCATGGCTCCTGGTGATACTGCTCTCCACTTATATGTGTTATGTTATTTTGTTTTAATTTATTTTTCACTGGCTGTTATTTTGTTTTTTAATAGCTATGTATTGTGTTAATGAAGTAAATGCAGGGAAATCAAATGGACCTTATTGGGTGTGAGTAGTGTTAGAATATATAAATTATGTTAGTTTAGTGAATAAATAGTTAGGAATTAGTTAGTAGTTGTATGTTTGGTTTTTTTTATGTTTATTTTATGTTTTAAGTTGGTTAAGTTTTTAATGTTTCAAGTTGGTCTAAAACATTACTCATAGTTGAATAAGTTAGTCTCTTCAACCACATAATATCGAGTTTAATAAAACCATAAAAAATAAAAAAATATTTTAAAATTGATTTTCTGAATAAGTTCAAAACCGACACTCATATACTCAACCTATATCTCGAAACGGAAAAGTGACGAAAGGACTAACTTATTTCAATGTGAGTAACATTTTGGACCAACTTAAAACTTTGAAAACATAAAGGACCAACTTGAAACCTAAAATAAATATAAGAGACTAAACATGCAATTAAGCCTAAAATATATGTAAATACACTTACCCAACACCAATGACCTTTGAAAGCACCTTATAAGTGCATGTTTCGATGAGTGGTGTGGGATTAGAGAATCACGGTGGAGACATCATGGTTTTGTGAAGCTACAAGGTATAGTTTTTATCAAAATTACGATGGCTCGCGGTGATTTTATTATCAATCTCGTCTTGCATCCAAACATGCACTAAATAATATTACATGGAGAGATAAGTCACCAATATTTCATAGGCTATGGATTATCACATTTGTCTGTAAGGGCAATATTTGTATTGTATAGTTTAGGGAGTCTCAAAATACGTCTCCAGCCAAAGACAACCTCTAAAAAATATGTTATCCACAAAGGTCCCCAAAACCTCTAACAGAAACCTAGACTTAGCCCATTAGGACCTAGACATTAGGTCCCCTCACTAAACCTGTTGATAGCTAGTCCATTGTGAGTTTTTTAAATGTGGTTATGTTCTGTCCACATCTCCAAAAGCTGTATCTTGGGATTGCATGTCCTGATCTGTGTAAAAATAGACAAAGAAGGGAAAATCCAGGATTCTATCACTGTGAGTTAAAGTATGTTGAATTGCATGGTTTGTTGGCAAAATGATTGAAATTAAGCTTGCTATTCACTTTCTAAAGAATGCAATTTCACTAGAGCATATCACTTTCAGGCCGAATGAAGCGGCTTAAAGCTAAGCCTATCACGAGCAGCGTCGCTGCATGATTGCTGCTTGATTGGCGGCTCAAGAACCTATTTAGGAGATGGATGATGGTTATATGGTCTTGACCGTCTTTCCCAATGTAGTGAGACTGGGCGCAATTTGATTCGTGAAGAACTTCAAGATTACGTCAATGGAATTACCATACTCATATTCCTCAAGGACTAGTACAAGAGCAATTATATATGGCAAGTACACTCCAAGTCATTTAGGATTTTACTACTTTTACGGTTTACTTACAAAGGCAGAAATATAACTGCAAAATATTTTGCTTTTTTTGCATGATAGTTGAAAATTTTCTCTTTTTCATATATAAAATATTGCAGAATTTCTTAAAGAGCAATTTCCATATTTGGTTCGTTCACTTGAATTGTATGGTTTTCATTATCCATTTTTTCCTATTATTTTGTAGAGTAAATGTCTAAACTGATTATTAAGAAAAAAAACATAGACCTACATGGGTCCTTGAAAAATAACATCAAAAATCTTAAATGTTAATCAAATTAGTCCATAGGTGGCAGCGATGCCATTCACACGCCCATTCGAAAATCAGGACTCTCCAAATTATTCGATACATTTTTGTAGATGACAATGCAAAGTGGATCACACTTGAAGAAAAATCAATGATTATAAAGTTAAAAAAATCACTTACCAATGTATCAAATTGCAAACACTAACTCTTATAGTTTGTTCGTCATCATAGGCCGCATTGTCTTAGTTGAACAGAAGAATCCGGATTTGGTGTTGAAAAAAAAAAAAAACAGTTCAATTTCAGTTTCAATGTTGGTCCCTTGGAATGTCGAGGTCTTTAAATACCGGACTGTCGACTCCAACTCCCATGGCGTTTAGTCCATTATCCACGTATATAACAGCACCAGTGATAGCTGATGCTAAGGGTGATGCCAAGAAAGCAGCAGTGTTGCCTACCTCCTCTGTTACAAATACACCAAAGTGCTAAGTAATTTGCATACTAAAAAGTAGGGAAACGTTCATTTCAGAAAGGAAGAATCTCAAGGGTAATAATATTACCTGCATGCAGTTCTTTCTGTAGTGGTGCATTGGTAAATGAATAATCAATCATCATGTCAATGAAACCAATTGCTTTTGCAGCACGGCTTCCAAGTGGACCTAGCCATTGAACATTTTAAGTCAACATGTATGTCAACTGAAAAGCCCGGATACATAGTACAATACGACACATAATACAAGGATACGGGAAAATTTAAAAAATCAAGATATGACATGGAGACAATTAGACATTCACATTGCTATTTGCTCATTAATACATACATATATATATATATATATATATATATATATATATATATATATATATATATATATATATATATATATATATATAGACACACACACATCAGTAGTCAATATATGACGATCCCAATATTGTAATCATATCAATTTTGTGATAAGTATGCATAGCTACACTTTTTTACCCCACCTATATCAGTATATATTCTTCTACTAACAGTCTGTCACAAAAAACATACAATTTTGTATCTTTAGTTAGTAATACATATCAAACATGTATCTTATCCAGATGATAGCTGTGTCTTTAGTTAAATGTATATGAGAAGTATCGATGAAAGTATCTTTAAAAATAATTTAAATTCTTATCGAATACTTTTTGGGTACATGTCATGAATTGTAAGACGCATATCGGTATCAGATACGTGCCAGAGACCGATACTCTTCCGTTTTTGAAGTATCTAGGCTTATTAGTTAGTCTGTCAACATATACTGAGTTCACTGACAAGCAAAAACCCAACTTGGAGGAAAAAGTTCATTATAACAACAGTAGGTGTGATTAGCTGAATCATTTGATGTTGTAAAGTCGTATCATATATATGGTCTAAAAATGCTTCTAAATCCCTCTTAATAGTTTGATCTATGGTTCTTTCTGTCTTCCTTTAGCTCTAGTTATAGGACCATCCCTCTTGGTCTAATCTCTCCTTACCAATGTTTCAACAAGTCTTCTTCATACATGTTAAAAGCATATACGACAATATTCTAATTCTACCCTTTTCTCTATTATGAAAGCTATCTTAATTTTTCGCTCTAATGATTGCATTTGTGTTCCTATCTTGTCTTGTGTAACCACCCACACGTAGTAACATTGTTTTATCTTGATACTAAGGTTACTTTCTTGTTGTTTTTCTTACCGCCCTAAACATTCAATTCCATACAACATTACTAGCCTTGTAACTCTGCGATGAAACTTCCTTTAAGCTTAAGTTATATTTGTATCGCATACTACACTGGAAACAAACCTACATTTCATCCTCCCTACTCGAATCCCATAGTTAATATCTCTTTATCACTCTTTCACTTTGAATGATGAACCCAAGGTACTGAAAACATGAGACTTGTCGTATTGTATGTACTACAATTTTCGCCTCTGAATTAAAAATTGTTCGTTTGTTGCTAAACTTGTATTCCATATAATCCGATTTACTTCCACTTGGGCCGAAACCATGTATTTCCAAAACTTGTCCCCATATCTCTCTCTTCTCGTCAACTCTCTCATTCTCAAGCCAATACATTTTTAAAGCTCCATCATTCAACGGCTTAATTTCAATAATTTTGTCAATTATAGAGTTCCGATAAATAGCATAGCATTTTCATTTTTATCAGTCATCACTTTTCAGGGAGTTAGAAACCAATGCTAGATGGTAATAAAGTACAACCAGAATATAAAAGATTTTACAAAACCAGCTCTAATGAAACACTTATGTAACACCACCTTTTATTTAACCTAAAATAAATAAAAACATGATTATTTAAAAATTTCGATGTTACTTTTCTTTCTAAATTTCATAATTTGTATGTCGGATTGATTGTACGGGTGAGAAGCTTTATTTAGTATTTGATTTTAAAAAATAAAGCTAGTTGTGACAAGCCATCAATACCTGCAGATATAGTATTAACTCTGATTCTTTTCTTTCTACCAGCTTCAAAAGCAAGCACCTAATAAATGCAATTTCAAAAATCCAAAGAAGAGGGGGAGGTTAGGAACACGAAAGTACCGAAACACGCATATTTATGCGTGTAATATCACAATTTTTATAAAAACGGTAGACTCACTCTTGTATCACTTTCCAAAGCAGCTTTAGCAGAACTCATACCCCCACCATATCTGCATATCATGCAGTTCAAAATTTTGTCAATGACTGTTTTAATTAAAATACAAAACTACGAGTTTATAGCATATCCAACATACCCAGGAATAATCCTCTCTGAAGCAATATATGTTAGAGATAGCGAAGATCCACCTACAACCAAAACAGACCAGTGAGAACAAATATATTGAAGGATGAAGAATCAAAATGTCATCTCTCTTAGGTAAACGAACTTGCCTTGGTTCATGATTGGAAGAAAGTGTTTTAGTAAAGAAATATAAGAGTAACTAGACGCAGACAAGGCAGCTAGATATCCTTTCCGAGACGTCTCGGACAATAGTTTACTGACCTAAATAGAGTTGATTTCTTTGTTAAAGCTCAAGACAAAAGTTAGCAAGAAACCTCATCTCATTATTGTAATAATAATACCTCTGGTCCATTAGCAAGTGAATGCACAAGTATGTCAATAGTGCCAAAATCCTTCTTAACAGATTCAACAACTTCCTGCAAGGAAATATAAATGCAAAGCAGACTTATGAGAACTGGCATTATTTAAACACAGGATGAAACATGAATAATAGAGTAATAAAAGAACAATAACAAGCAAGCCTTTAGCAATAGGTGGAGTAGGCTACAGAGATCGATCGTCATCAGAAGGCCTTATTGTGTATTAGGTCCAAAGATAGACCATTTACCTCTAATCTCACTTAATGATTTGACCAACAGTTTTCTTTGATTCCCTCTACCTCTAACTATTGGAGTAACATCTGTACAAATTTTTTTATAGGTCTTCTTCAAACATGTATGAACCATTTCTTTACCACGGAAAATACACCAATTTGATCTCTATGATTAAATTTCCTTTTCATGTGGAATCTGATAGGTTTGTTATTGTTAGTTAATGGGTTAGTTAGTGGGTGTGTTGAGAGGTAGTTAGACCAAATAAGGCATGCTGCCTATAAATAGAGCGGAGGATTAGAAAGAGAATCATCTTGTCATCTTGTCACGTGACTGAAAGGCCGCGGGTTCAAGTCCTGGAAACAACCTTTTGTGTTAAAAAAAACAGGGTAAGGCTGCGTACAATACACCAATTGGTGGGACCCCTTCCTGAACCCTGCGTATGCGGGAGCTTAAGTGCACCGGGCTGCCCATGGGACCTTTAGGCATTGGGAGGGTCTAGAGTCTCTCGAATACTCTAGGAGTTCTACTGTAATTTGGGATCTTCCCTATTTCTTTTAGTAATACCAGTTGGTCTCTATCAGAATCACTCATCCATCATAACCTTTTACCACTCGACATTAAATTACTTACAACATTTTTGGTCTTACAGTTTGTGTGATAAAATATTCCTTCAAGATTGAGGAATATATTTCAATTAACCAAAATCATAGAGTAAATGCTTCTAAATTAAATGATGTTCGGTGTTCTTAGGTTTTGTCTGCTAGCAGAAAAGAAGTACCCTATGTTCGGTGTTCTTTCCGCTCTTTTTATTGCGCTAACGCGTGTAAATTATGAACGGTATTTAAATTAAGTACAAATATTTGTGACTTTCAAATTGTAACAAACCCAAAAAATCATGTTTATTTATTTCAATGACAACAGTAATTTAACAAATATAACATAAATCCTTATCTTTTTTAATACCACCAATAATATAACATTAATATAGGAAAATTTGTTTAAGGGTATAATTGGAATTATAAAAAATTCAGCCCAAGATCCCTTCATATATAATATTGATAATATTGTTCCTATTGTAGTGGGATATTTCCAATTTTAATGGGATTTAATTTTTTTAAATAAAATTTAAAATAATATTATTAAAGGATAAAATAGTAAATAAAATAGTTTAAATGAAGGGTAAGATAGGTAATGGAAAAGCCAGCCCAAACTCTTGTATTTTAAGCCTATTTTCTTTATATATATATAGTATAGATTCATTTCACTTATGAAAAAATACCAAATAAAAAACTTGAAGAAAATCAAGTAAGCTTATGAAATAATTAGATGAATCAAAACTTTCATATTCAAGCTTGGTCAGAGAAAAGTGGAAGACGGATAAGTAATCCCTCTAGCTTGTGGACCATTTCATTATATATGGAGTTTATGTGACTAAGGGTCAACCTATTAATGTATGTTACGGATGAAATTAGAACAGATTCAAGTCAACAACCGAAATAAACAGGCATTGAAATTAACCAGGGCACTTGCATGCGCATTTTCACTTTCAGCCAAGGAGAGAAAGAAAAAGCATATAAAAAGTTCTTTTGTTTTTAAATAAATGCATATCCAAGAGTCAATTATTTTTCTTAATTGTGCTACAAGCTTCTTTCTGACCTCCATATTTTTCTTTAAAAAGAATTAATTATGAATTTTATCTCCAAATTGATGATGATCATTTTAGTCCCATGTGGAGCAGGAATGTATTCCAAAGTGTACAAGAAAAGTGGAACATACTCCAATTGAACATTAATCTCATGTTAAAAGCCTTATTTTATTGGATTTCGAAAAAATAATTGGTGACTTACAATGTAAATTTGGGATAACTTTTCTATCTTATTTAGCAAGATGATATCCAGCAAGATGCTCTCCTCTATGAACAACTTATGTTCTTAACACATGAAGGATTTCTTAATAATAGTTATGATAAAAAATAAACTTCTACGAGCAGAAAATAAACGACAAGCAGAAAAGACTAATGATATATATTCAAAATAAATTATAAATTAATTTAAAAATCTATTGGAACAAAGTTGAAACTATCTTTGCAACAAAGATTGAAAGAGTATTCTAACTGTAGAGAAGCATAGATAACAGAACAATAATATATACCTGGACAGTCCAATTTGAAGCTCCAGCATAGCGCTTATTAGCTTTTACCTATACAATTTTCACAGAAAATAAATGATGATATATTTTGAGCATGGTTTTTGTATCTTTTGATAAAATATATGAACATCTCACTTACATCTTCTGGGACATCTTCGGGAGTGTCATAGACTGCATCCAAGGGATACACTTTAGTAATCTCCATCAATGATCCATCTTGTAACCTGAAAAATGGAGAGTTACCTGTTAGCAACATCAACATACTTAAAATTTTACATTTATTGAGAAAGGAAAATCATTATAGCAAAGTTTAAAAGTCGTACTTGCGTGATTCGTCAAATTTTCCACGTCGTAGACTAGACTCAAATATATTTAGAGCCTGCATGAAAATGTTAATATTTAGTACCTGACAGACTGCCTGTATAAATCATAGCACTAATATAACTAGACTTCAGGCAGTGTTGTCAAACGCGAACCACAGAAAATAGCGGTTTGTTTGAATTCTGTTACACAACAGTGCTATAGCGTGCTGCTATAGCCGCTGTTTGACAACATTCTGTACTAAATATTGTATAGCGGAACGATAGCATTTTGTCCAAATTCTGCTACGCTATAACACCACTGTAGCCAATATTTAACAACATTGCTTCAGGGAGAAAATAAAAAATTTCAAACAGACAACGTAGAATTCTGTAATATTTATTTACTTACAGGTACCCATGTGCCAACAAGAATTTCAGCTCCTGCTTCTGCAAGAGATTTTGCTATTGCCCAGCCATATCCATTGTCATCAGCCACACCAGCAATAAATGCCCTTTTACCTGCACATAAAATTACTTTCAGTGAAGTGCTACGTTTTCTTAAAATATGGTTACTATATATGTGTCATACCATTAAAATTGTGTCATGTCGATTCAAACATACCAACAGACACCGTTAAAAAGAAAAAAAGAATTAGAAATAACTGATTTATGAGGGGAAAACGTAAAAGTGAAGATATTATCTTGACTTATATCATAACCAGCCTCAAATGCAAAAGACTCCTTGCAACAGCTTATGTACTGACATAAGCACTTGTGAGATTGTAATATCTTATAGAAACAGTTTACGACATGTTCATAAGCTGTTTTCAGCTTATTTCCATAAGTTTTCTATGATAGCTTATGAAAACAGCTTGTAGCTTATATAAAAATAGTTTGACTTTACTTTATCTTTTGTTATAGAAATGGCTTTTACACAAGTAGTTATATGATCAGAGCTTATGCTATAAGCTTAATTACGCTGTGTATCCAAACAGGGTACGGTTTAACAAGAAATCTTCTTATCTTTTATATTGATCAGTAAACCAACTTTAAGTAGATTTTGGAATGAGTAAACTGTTAATAGGGATGTGGCCACAAAAAGATACTCCCTCCTAACATTACTTCAGATGAGCATGGGAAGAGTGATAAAGAGAAAATATATTTTAAATCACAAAGTAAAACACACACACACACACATGATAAGTATATAAACAAAAGCAAAATAGACACTATAATACAAAGGATTCGCAGAAAGAGGTGAAACCTCTCAAATCAATTGGCAATCCTGTAACTTGCTTGTTTGAACTGGACTCGGCCATTGCCTTTGTTACAATTTTGTCGAATTTTAAGGTACGTGATGTTGAGGCCAGCTCGAAGGGTTTTGCCGATGCAACATGACAAACACTTCCTAGTTTAGCACATGAGCCAACCTTAACCCTGCCTCCAACAATTGCAGGACCCAAATTTGAAAACTTTTGTGATGGGGTAATCCTAGGGCTTGACATTGCAATCGACATATTAGAAACTGTTGTTGTTGCCATTTCGAATTAATGTAATTTGAGGGTGGAATGCGTTAATCTGCACAGAAAACTAACATTAAAAACCAAAAATTATAATACAACAAAAATGAGCAGTTCTTTTTTCACTAGTCCAAACTTAATATAAATTCCAAATAATAAATTAGGACTCCTTGATAAAATGTTTGAAATGGTCACCATTTGAAAATTTCCTTGCTTATCCCAAAAAAATTGATTATAGACTTTGACTCCAACTTTACATCAGCATTCTTGTAACTATAATTATCACAAAATAAACCTTGAATTTATAACTTACTCGTAAATTTATATCCTATGAAACACCGACACAAGGCACGACACTGACATGTCGACAACGGTAATAATTTAAGAAAATGACATAATTGAATGTAATCACATGTCCAGTGGACACTGGACACGCCTTCAATCAGAAGTGTCGGTGCTAGCTTATATCTAATATGAATTTCCAAAGGAGAAAAATGTATCCTTTTTTTTTTCGAAGTAATAATTGTACTAATAAGCACAAATCAAACCATAAGATATGCTATGATAACGCAAAAAGCACAATGAATGGACTGAAAAATAAAAATACAAAAGCCCTTTACTACATTAGTCCCATATTCCAACAAAAGCTTATTATTTTCAAACTAACACTCAAATAATATGAAAAGCATGAAAACCCTCTTAGTTTTAATAATTAGATCCAAATAAATCTCCACCTTTGATCCAAAAACTTGTTAAAAAATTCAAATGGCAAATCATATTAAAACTGTTCGAATTTAAATCAAGATAAACACAGAAACATTCTTCATACACACAGGTTTAAGCCATGTTTCACAATAGAATCAACGTTTACATAATTGCATTCTAGAAAATAAACGAAAGAGAACAAGAAAAGGATCATTGAAAGTGTGAGTGTTGGTACCTTTATTGGCTAAGAAGAGGGATCAATGTGGAGTGAGAAATGAGAGAGTTTGAATATGAGATTAAGGGTAGAAGAAAAGAAAAAAAACCTTGGAAATGTCGATGGAAACGATGTAGCTGTGTTTTTATGTGAAGTTGTTCAGAGTAGTTGAGCTTTGGAAGTGTCGAATGTTGAACGGTCCCTCGTACTTGTTTTTTGTTTTCTTTTTCATCCGTCATAAATTAAATAAAATAAAAATAATAAGCAAAAGTGATACTTTAAATGTCAAGGTGTATGTGTATATGGTTAAAAATTTAGTTCAAATATAACAATTTTTTAACTATCATTTTTACTTATATTATTATGGAAGGAAAATATATTTTTTGTATTGATTATTTCTATTGGATTCTATTATTTGATCAACTTTTGATTGGATTAAAAAAATCGAATTGGCTTAGTGGTGGGTGATTGATTTGTAATTATTTATGTAAACGAAGTGCTTTGAATTTTGATGTCTACTTTGATCCTGATGAACACATGAAACTCAACTTGTTTCAACTTTCTATCATAAATAAAAAATCAATATTCTTTTTTTGAGTTGAAGTTACACACATTGAAAAATCAAACATGATCGCTAAGAACACTATCTTCAACACTCACTTCTTTTATGAATAAAAAAATCAAGACTTAATTGCACATTTGACCCCCTAAGTATCACAATCTCGCGATTTTAGCCTCCTATAAAAAACAATAATAAATCAGCCCCTTAAGTTTAGCCCATTTGACACTTTTGGCCCCAGACCAATTTTGACCAAGTTAACGCACATGTGACACCTCACTTAAGTGAGTAAAACGCCACATATGTAATTTTCAATTTAAAAATAAATAAAAATGCCACACGTGTAATACTTTAATTAAAAAAAACAAAAAAAACTCCTTTCTCTTTTTTCTCGTCTCTTTTCTCAGATCTCTTCTCTCTCCTTAACAAATGAAGAACAACAACAATAATCATTGATGAGTCCAAGATCAACCCATTTTTTATATAAAAAAAAAATTCATTCTTTCATCATTGATTATTGTTGATGAGTCCAAGAAACCAAACTGTTTGTTTGAGACGTTTAGCTCTGTGGCGGAAGGAACGGAAGAGGAGGATGGAGATGGCACCAGTGAGGAGAACACTGGAAGCAATTAGCATGAAAGAAGGGTCGTCAGTGGTGGAGAGAAGAGGAGATGAATCATATGGAATTTCAATGGGTCCATCTCCTCCTTCTGTTGTGGTGATATAAGCGAGCCATGTGAGTGATGATACTCACTTAAGTGAGATGCCACATGTGCGTTGATTTGGTCAAAATTGGTCTGGGGCCAAAAGTGCAAAATGGGCTAAAGGGGCTGATTTGTTATTGTTTTTTTATAGGAGACTAAAATCGCAAGATTGTGATATTTAGGGGTCAAAACTGTAATTAAGCCTAAAATCAATGTGGGATCTATACTTTGAAAATGTGTTCCAAAAAAATGGTGAAATCTATATGAATTCCACTCAATAAATGGGTGAATGTTAGAGAGATGGTTGAAAAGAAAATGTTGCTGGTATTTTTCTAAATCAAAACGAATGATAAAATTATGCTTAATCAAGTATGATAAAAATGATGAGATCCATACGAATTCCACCCGATAAATGAATGTTGCACAATGCGTATCAGAGAATATTGGTGCTAACATTATTCTTAATTTTTAAGTAAAATATTGTGATCTATTCGGTCTATAAAAAGTTGTTAAATCATCAATGAATTATTTTGATCATTAATTAATCAATCGAATAAAATGATCAATTTGTGTTTGTCTTTTTGTCACCCACGTATTGTAATGTTTGATTATGGGTGTATTGTTACGCTTTTTTAGATTTTGTTTTTGCTTTCATAAATCTATTATAGGTGCAAATAGTTATGAGAAAACACATAAAATATCATTTGCCCAAAACAAGAGTATAAACTTGCGAAAGAAGAAGGTTAGGTTCGACTAAGTTTTTCCTTGGGCTTATAAAATAGAGATTCCCATGACCAAGTGTATGTAAAATAATCAAATAATACACCTTCCTTTTTGATATGAAAATCATATCTCGAATGAAAAAGTGAGTCTTGGTTGTTCTTACTTCGTATGCTAATAAGTCACTAGCACTTCCAAAAAAGAAGCCACTAAGTAAGAAATTGCACCTAGCTTTGCAAATACTTTTTAAAAAAGAAAGGTAAAGCTATATATATTTGAAGCCTATCATTAGCTTGATTCCAAATCATTGGAAAAGAGCAGCATGTGTTTCATTCTGCTCAAATTAAGGATGGATCTAGAATGATGTCAAGATCTATATATAAAAAACAAAGAACAAATGATTCAAAACAATGCATGTGGACATCATGTTAACATTGTTCGTGTGTCATGCTAACAAGCCCTTAGACTACTTGGCAAGGAATAGAAAAAAAAATGAATTTTTTGTTTTGAAAATAACAATTTTTAGAATTTTAGAACATTCACCACACATGTTCCAAAATATAATTGATGCATATATGATTTTTTCTTCTTCTTTTTGAGTATATTTTTTTTAATAAGATTTTAGTTTTTTCATGTTAATATTTTAATGATTATTCTCAAAGTTGGTATTAATTATTTTTCATTTTCAAAGCTAGTGTTAATCTATTTTTTATTATATGAATGCATGCAAAACTGTTCCTTTTTAGTTGTAATTTTAGGATTATTTACGCAAACTAAAAAAATTAATAAAAGAAATTACTTAGAAGTATTTGCTCTTTTTCTTTAATATACTCGATCATTTATTATCTCTGTTGGATATTTGGTTGTTGGCTTCATGTTTGCTAAAATCAAATATACAAGCAAGATGTGCGTCTTCAGAAGTAGAACTTCAGAAGCACTGTTCAGAAGCTGAACCTTCAGAAGCACTGTTCAGAAGCTGAACCTTCAGAAGCACTGTTCAGAAGCAACCTTCAGACGCTGAATGTTCAGACGCAGACCTTCAGAAGCACTTCTTCAGAAGTACCTTCAGAAGCTGGTTTACTGTGCTCCTATTTTAGTGCCTTGGAGCTGTTTATTTTCTCTTGTGATCTTTTGAAGATTTGACTGAAGAATTCTCCTTGCTGCGTGTGGTTCTAGAATGAAGAATATTTTCGTGAGATTTATTTTGAAGATTGGATTCTTTTATTTGTGAATATATTTTTAAAGAGATCTTTGGAAAATATATTTTTGAAGAATATTGTGGAATATATTTTTAAAGAAGAATTTTGGAAATATATCTTTGAAGAATATTTGGTTCAAATATTTGTTGCTGCTGAAGGCTATAAATAGAGGGTGCTGCTATTGAAGAAAATCAACTCAACCAAAGCTATCATTGATAGAGTATTCGTAGGTTTTGAGTCTGTTAATTGTGAGCCTTTCTTGTGTCACCTTGATGCAAGCATAGGACTGTGTTTTATTGAGTTGTATTTGTAGAGCACTTGAAGCTTTTAAGCAAGAGTGATTTTTTGTGTATTTGGAGTGTGTCTCCTACGTTGATTGTTATTTGAGTTTAAGATCACTGGGGCAGTGATTGTTTGAGGGGAAGTGAAATGGGATCTCAGGTCTAGGAGTTCCTAGGTTGAAGTCAATACGAGTAGTTGCTAGGTGATAAGTTGTAAACTGGGAGTTTGCTGAGAACTTAGAACTAGGACTATCATAGTGGATTTCCTTTCTGGCTTGGTAGCCTCCAGACGTAGGTGTGTTTGTCACCGAACTAGGTTAACAAATATCATGTGCCTTTTATTTTCTGTCTGTTATTGTTCCTCTGTTTTACGTTCAGCATCAGGACTTGCCAGAATTTCAATTGGTATCAGAGCAGGCACCCTGCCTGTCTTAGGGTGAGCTCTAGGGAAGTTATCTTCTGGCATAATGAATAAAGAAGGAGGATTTGTGAACAGACCACCTCTGTTGGATGGTTCCAACTATGACTATTGGAAATCACGCATGAGTGCTTTCCTTAAGTCTATAGACAGTAAAACCTGGAAAGCAGTTTTGAAGGGTTGGGAAAATCCTGTTGCGCTTTGTTGGATATTTGAGTGTTGGCTACATGTTTGCTAAAATCAAATAGACAAGCAATTTGTGCTTCAGAAGCTGAAATTTGCCTATCAGAAGCAGAACTGGTTCTTCAGAAGCTGACCGTACACTTCAGAAGCTAGAACAGTACTTCAGACGCACTGTTCAGAAGCTGGTGTTCAGACGCACTGTTTAGACGCTGACTTTCGTTGACCTTCAGACGCACTGTTCAGACGCTGACTTTTGTTGACCTTCAGAAGCTGCATTTCAGAAGCATGTTTTCTGCGTCTGAATTCTGTTAAATCTGTCACAGTATCTTTTGAAGATTTAATTGAAGAATTATCCAAGCTTTGTTTCTAGAAGGAAGATTGTTGTGTGAAGATCTTTATTGAAGATTGGATTCTTTTATCGATGAATATATTTTCAAAGGAATCTTTGGAAAATATATTTCAGAAATATGTGAGCTTCGTTTTGCTTCTAAAAGAATTCTGGAAACATATCTTTGAAGGATTTGATTCAGAATTATGTGTTGCTGAAGCTATTTAAGGAGGACGCTGCTATTGAAGACTTTACCAAAAAAACCAGAAGTTTTAATTAAAAAGAGTCTTAGTGTTTTTGAGTCTGTGAGCTGTTGCTCTGTTTTTCTGTGCACCACTCAGAGTTGGTTGTTTTTGTTATAAAGTTGTAATTCACTTAAAGCTTTTAAGCACAAGTGACTTTGTTGTTTTGAAGAGTGTCTTCGTACTTGATTTGTTTTAAGTGTCTGATAATCACTGGGCTGTGATTACTTGATTGGGAAGTAAGTGGGTTCTTATATCTAGGAGTTCCTAGGTAGAAGTTTATACGGGTAGTGATTAAGTGATAAGGCTGGGTGATGACACTAGGTCATATATCATTTTATTAGTAGTTTTTGTTCAATTTAGCGGAGTTCAGGTGATTTTTCATGAGTCAGAAGCTACAAAAAGGACAAAAATTGAGTTCACAAGGAAGTACAAAATCGTGCCACGATTTATGCAAATCGGAGCACGATCGGAAGCAAATTTGAGGAGTTTTTGTTACGTAAAAAATCGGACCACGATTTCAGCAAATCGGGCCACGATTTTGAGGAGCTTTTGAATTAATAATGAATTTAATACAAAATTGGGCCACGATTTCTTGACGTCGGGGCACGATTTTTACGCCCGGAATCCGGTCTATAAAAGCCAAACACGTTTCTGAAACAAGGGTTCTGATTTTTTGGGAGATTGAAGACACATTTGGAGCTGAGGATTGCAGATTTCGTGGTGGCTTGCCATCCAACTCATAGTCAGTCCAAAATTCTTGTAATGTTGTTTTCTTTTAATCTGTTATTTGTGCATTAGTCATGACTAGCTAAGTTTCAATTGATTAGGTCTGAGATGATTATGTTCTAGCTTTTTGACCATGTAATATGTAAACTCTACATCAGTTATAATTGCTATTCTAGTTTATTCAGTATAAATTGCGCGTAATGCTTTTATGATTCTGACCCAATATAATTGAAATTAGAGATTATATGACTGCTGACACCAGCTTATAACTTTGACCTATTTATGCTGTTCAACTTAACGGACAATCTAGGGATAGAAAGTTGTTAATTTGTGATTCTGAAATTAACGGACTTTAAAACCTTTGATGATTATAGGTTCACCTAAGGGATTAGGGAATTATAATTAGAAAAGAGGGCTCTGAGTCAAGGGATTGACCTGAGCTATTTTGTTAATTATCGTAAACTAGAGGAACAATTAAACGGTGTAGGTTCAGATTGTCAATTTGTGATGAACAAATGATTCGAAAGACCTGATCATATTTCCTATAAATTCATTACCAATTTTATAATTAATTTGTTATTTATTTTATCTTGCAAACCAAACCAATTGCCTCAGTGCAACCCCCCCCCCCCCCCCCCCCCCCCATTTTGCAAACATCCTTAATAATAACGACACTACCGAGTTGAAGTTGAAACAGTCCCTGTGGATACGAACTTATAAATTTTATTACTTCGATGCATTTTTAGTACACTTGCTAAAAATCTATCAAGTTTTTGGCGCCGTTGCCGGGGACTGTTGACTCATTTCAACTAGGAAATTTTGTTATTGTTTAGGATTTCTGTCATTTACATTTTTGTTTTTATATAAAAAAAATTTATGATTTATGCTCTTCATATCTCTTTCTTGTGCTTTACTACTAAAAGGTATTTCTGAGTTTTGTAGCAATGTGGGATAGTCGGTCGCTGGTTGATTCAGAAGAGATCGGTATCCTTTGTTATGAAAAATGGATGATCTCTCTACATATAAAGGATTTGGAAGCAAGATTGAGTATGAGCTGCAATTTTTGTGGAGGCTATCATAATAGTTACTATTGTGAGAACCAATTCATAGAAAAAGAAGAAGAGCAAGAGGTGATCAACATCGATTACCATACTCAACTACAAAATATTTTAGATGAATTCTTGAGGTTAAATCGAGTTTCATTTGAGAAATTTGGAGTTCAGTGTGGTAATCTTGTTGAAAAAGCATATGAGTCTCAGAAGAATTTGGTTGAGATGGAGACTGAGTGTCAGGCTATTGTGGCTGAAGAAAATCCACAAGTGTGGAATGCTGGTCTCTACCTGAAGTCTCAACAAATGGGGTTTAAAGAAACCACTCATGTGCAAATGGATACATGTCCTTCTCCAAGGTGGGAGAGCTCAAATACAGTTGGTGCATGGGAGGATCTGACTCTTTGTGCCAAATTTATGGAATTCCTACCAAACAAGAGGAAGAAGAAGGATGATATATTTTTTCTGTCATTTCTGCCACCCTAACAGTGGTTGAAGCGTCAAGCTCAATGACGTAAACCAAAAGCGCTTGATGGGAGGCAACCCATCCTTTTATTTTTCTCTAATGTTTTTTAATTTGTTTGTTTCCATTGTTGAGTCAAATAATTGTCAGCATGTTGGAATAATTTCGAGTATGCCCCTATTTTGTAATGAGTTTTCTCTTGTTTATTATTGATGAATTTGTTTGTTTAATTGACTTATTCCAGTTTCGTAACAATTGTTTGAGCAAGTGGTAATCAAAAGTTCATAAGGAGGTAAAGGCTTGGAACTCAAAGGCGAAGTGTACGGCATTGTGCGGATAGGTAGTCACAACTCCCAGAAATCATAACTTGTAAGGTCATTGCTAAATTTTATTTTTCAATTTACTTTAAAGAATGTTCCATGCAACTACATTTCTAGAACTTGTGATTTTTCTCTATTGTTGATTGGTCTTGTCATACACACACTAAGGCAAAGTGCTTGGTACCATGAGCCTCTTTGAAGTCTACCTGGAGTATTTTTGTTTGAATCTTATCCTTTTGAAAAGCCAATTTGAGCCGGTAGGTGTAGATCCTTTTGTTCGGTGAAAAACTACATATTAAGCCTATAGACTTTAAAGTTATATGACCCAAATATTGGTTTGGAGTTAGGCTGTAGGATGTTGCTAAAACATAAGTTTAGGGTTGCTTTTGGAATTTGCAACTAACTAAGTTTGGGGTAGGGGTACTAGAGAACTTAAGAGAGTCAAATACCTCTCTGAGATTGAAAAAAAAATGCACAAAAGGTGCAAGAAAGAAAAAAAAGAGAAGAGACAAGATAAATGAATTTATGAAAATATTATTGTCTCAAAGATGAAAGAGTTCTCTAGTACTTGTGTTTTTTTTTATGGGGTGAATGAGGTAAATGTTCAAATTTTCCAATATAGTAGGAAAGCTTAACTCCAATATTTGTTTAACCTACTTTTCCAAAAATTATCTCACCTTCACCTAAGCCCCGTTATAACCCTTAAAGACCTTTACGGTGTGTGTTGACATGGACTTTGATTGATGTTTAGAAATTTTTCAAGCGTATGGTAATATGTAGACCATCATGTCGACTGTGGGAAAACCCTTATCAAACTGTTGCGTGGAGTTGTGAATGGTGGATGTAGTCAAGCCAGCTGGCCCATCAAATGGCTAGCAAGGAGATGAACTTTTGGTACTATCACTTGGTTAGGTAAATTGTTATTTTACTGTCATTTGTCAATTCTACAAGTAAATTCCTTGAGGACAAGGAATGATTCAAGTTTGGGGTTGTGATGACACTAGGTCATATATCATTTTATTAGTAGTTTTTATTCAATTTAGTGGAGTTCAGGTGATTTTTCATGAGTCAGAAGCTACAAAAAGGACAAAAAACAAGGAAGTACAAAATCGTGCCACGATTTATGCAAATCGGAGCACGATCGGAAGCAAATTTGAGGAGTTTTTGTTACGTAAAAAATCGGACCATGATTTCAGCAAATCGGGCCACGATTTTGAGGAGCTTTTGAATTAATAATGAATTTAATACAAAATCGGGCCACGATTTCTTGACCTCAGGGCACGATTTTTACGCCCAGAATCCGGTCTATAAAAGCCAAACACGTTTCTGAAACAAGGGTTCTGATTTTTTGGGAGATTGAAGACACATTTGGAGCTGAGGATTGCAGATTTCGTGGTGGCTTGCCATCCAACTCATAGTCAGTCCAAAATTCTTGTAATGTTGTTTTCTTTTAATCTAGTTATTTGTGCATTAGTCATGAGTAGCTAAGTTTCAATTGATTAGGTCTGAGATGATTTTGTTCTAGCTTTTTGACCATGTAATCTGTAAACTCTACATCAGTTATAATTGCTATTCTAGTTTATTTAGTATAAATTGCGCGTAATGCTTTTATGATTTTGACCCAATATAATTGAAATTAGAGATTATATGACTGCTGACACCAGCTTATAACTTTGACCTATTTATGCTGTTCAACTTAACGGACAATCTAGGGATAGAAAGTTGTTAATTTGTGATTCTGAAATTAACGGACTTTAAAACCTTTGATGATTATAGGTTCACCTTAGGGATTAGGGAATTATAATTAGAAAAAAGGGCTCTGAGTCAAGGGATTGACCAGAGCTATTTTGTTAATTATCGTAAACTAGAGGAACAAATAAACGGTGTAGGTTCAGATTGTCAATTTGTGATGAACAGATGATTCGAAAGACCTGATCATATTTCCTATAAATTCATTACCAATTTTATAATTAATTTGTTATTTATTTTGTCTTGCAAACCAAACCAATTGCCTCAGTGCAACCCCCCCCCCCCCCCCCATTTTACAAACATCCTGAATAATAACGACACTACCGAGTTGAAGTTGAAACAGTCCATGTGGATACGAACTTATAAATTTTATTACTTCGATGCATTTTTAGTACACTTGCTAAAAATCTATCACTGGGAACAGGGGATGTGCCTTGAGTCTTTGAATTGATACTACTTAGTGGATTTCCTTCCTGGATTGGTATCCTCCAGACGTAGGTGTGTTTGTCACCTAACTGGGTTAACAAATCATCTGTGTTCCTTTTATTTTCTGTCCTTTATTTTTCTACTTCTGAACTGCTATTTTCAGACTCTGTTTTACGGTTCAGAACCAGTACCTACCAGAATTTCAATTGGCATCAGAGCAGGCACCCTGCCTATATTTGGGTGAGCTCCATTGAAAGTGTTTCTGGCAAGTATGGACAAGGAAGGAGGATTTGTTAACAGACCACCTCTGTTGGATGGGACCAACTATGAATATTGGAAATCTCGTATGAGTGCTTTCCTGAAATCTATTGATAGCAAGACCTGGAAAGTTGTTCTGAAAGGTTGGGAACATCCTGTTGTTCTGGACAAAGATGGAAAGAAGACAACTGTGTTAAAACCAAAGGAAGATTGGTCCAATGATGAAGATGCATTATCTCTTGCAAACTCCAAAGCCTTGAATGCTATATTCAATGGAGTGGACAAGAATATATTCAGAATGATCAAGCAATGCCCAATAGCTAAGGATGTCTTGGAGATTCTCAAGACTACTCATGAAGGCACATCCAAGGTAAAGTTGTCCAGACTTCAGCTTCTCACCGCCAAGTTTGAAAATCTCAGAATGTTGGAGGATGAGAACATACAGGATTTTTACATGAATGTTCTGGATATCGCCAACTCATTTGAGTCTCTTGGAGAAAGAGTATCTGATGAGAAACTTGTGAGAAAGATCCTCAGATCCTTACCTAAGAGATTTGATATGAAGGTAACTGCAATTGAAGAAGCACATGACATCTCCAGCATGAAGGTTGAGGAATTGATTGGGTCTCTTCAGAACTTTGAAATAAGCAGAACTGATAAGAAGGGGAAATGTGTTGCTTTTGTAGCAAATGATGAAAGATTATCAGAGGATCTTGTGCTGCTGAGTAAATAGTTTAAGAAGATTCTGAAGAAGACAAGAACTGATCAATCCAAAGGTGTTCAGTGTCATGAGTGTGAAGGGTATGGCCACATTAGGACAGAATGTGCAACATATCTCAAGAAACAGAAGAAGAGTTTGGCTGTGTCTTGGTCTGATGACTCAGAAGGTGAAGAGAAGAATGAATCAGCCAAGCATGTTCTTGCTTTAACTGGTAGATGCTGGTCTGGTGATAAAAAGGTTTCAGAAGCTCTATCAGGTTCTGAGACATCTTCTGATACTGAGTCTAGTGATGGAGAATCATCCTGTGAAGAACTGGCTACCTATTACAAAGAACCTGCTGAGTTTTGCAAGAAGTTGCATGTTCAATTTGCAGAAGTGTGCAAGCTGCTGGAAGAACAGAAGAGAACTATCTGTCAACTTCAGTCTGAAAGATGTGACCATTTAGCACAAATTTCTGATCTCAAAGATAAGGTAACCCAACTGAATTCTCAACTTGAAAATATGAAGAAGCAAGTCAGGATGATGAACTCTGCTACTGATGTGCTAGATGAAATATTGGAGAATCAGAATCAAGGGAAACCAAATGGAATTGGGTATGATGATAGGACTCTGAATAACAAACAGCAACATCCAGCTAAAAGGTTCACTGCAGCTGTTAAAACATGTGATCCTATAATGAATAAACCTAAGTTGGAACACCAGAACCAACATCAGGGATCTAAGAACAAGAATGCATCTCACCCTTGGGTATGTCATCACTGTGGTAAAAAGGGACACATTAAGCCTTTTTGTTACAAGCTGCATGGATACCCCAAGCACTTTCAACAAAGAAAGCCTGAACCTGTTGCAGTCAATGTCAAGAAGGTATGGAGACCAAAATGTGCAAGTGTTGCCCAGAATTTGAAAGATAGGAAAGGAAAGGTTGTTGCTGCTGACAGCAGGCCCACTCCTGTTGCAAAGAAGAGTTCTGGTGCCGGACCATCTAAAGTTTGGAGCAAGGTTTTGGTTCCTGTCCCTGTTCAGAAGGCACTAAAAGGAAAGGAAGTGGTTCCTAGTAAGTCTGAAGATATTGTTAAGCATGATATCATGTCCTGTGTTCAGAAGAGAATTAATGTTCTTCAGAAACAGATTGCTGGGAAGAAGGTTCTGAATATGTCTGAAGTACACATCAACTGAGCAGCATCTGATGTTGTGTCTAATGAAGACTAAGCAACTTCTGATGCTGAGTCTGAAGACTGTCAAGTTTGTGACTGATGTCTTGGATTTCTGTTTGTGTTTCTTGTCTGCAATTGTGTTGTTCTCTGCAGTTTTGTTTTGTTCTTTTGTGTGTGGATACTATGTGGTTCTGATCCTGATGCTGGTGCTGTGCTGAGTTATGTGTTGTTAGTTTTGATGCTGATTTTGTGTGCTGTTCTGTGTTGTGTTTCTCTTCTCCTGAGGATTGCTGGTTGTTTTGTCAACATTGTTTGGCTAAAAAGGGGGAGAAAGAAGTATGTATTGTTTCAGAAACTGTCATCAGTTCAGGGGGAGTTGAAGTTTCTGATTGGTCTGTTTCAGGGGGAGTTCCTGAGTTGTGATTGTTCCTGTCAGAAGCTGATCTATTCAGGGGGAGTTTATGTGTGAAATGTAGTGATTCATACGCTGCTGACTCTGTTGCTACATTTGTGTTTTGTTCTTCATGGTTGCGTACCTTGATGTTTGAAGAATTTGCTTGTTGTTGTGCTCAAATTGATTTTAGCCAAAAATTTGCCAAAGGGGGAGATTGTTGGATATTTGAGTGTTGGCTACTTGTTTGCTAAAATCAAATAGACAAGCAATTTGTGCTTCAGAAGCTGAAATTTGCCTATCAGAAGCTGAACTGGTTCTTCAGAAGCTGACCGTACACTTCAGAAGCTGGAACAGTACTTCAGACGCACTTTTCAGAAGCTGGTGTTCAGACGCACTGTTCAGACGCTGACTTTCGTTGACCTTCAGACGCACTGTTCAGACGCTAACTTTTGTTGATCTTCAGAAGCTGCATTTCAGAAGCATGTTTTCTGCGTCTGAATTCTGTTAAATCTGTCACAGTATCTTTTGAAGATTTAATTGAAGAATTATCCAAGCTTTGTTTCTAGAAGGAAGATTGTTGTGTGAAGATCTTTATTGAAGATTGGATTCTTTAATCGATGAATATATTTTCAAAGGAATCTTTGGAAAATATATTTCAGAAATATGTGAGCTTCTTTTTGCTTCTAAAAGAATTCTGGAAACATATCTTTAAAGGATTTGATTCAGAATTATGTGCTGCTGAAGTTATTTAAGGAGGACGCTGCTATTGAAGACTTTACCAAAAAAAAAACCAGAAGTTTTAATTAAAAAGAGTCTTAGTGTTTTTGAGTCTGTGAGCTGTTGCTCTGTTTTTCTGTGCACCACTCAGAGTTGGTTGTTTTTGTTATAGAGTTGTAATTCACTTAAAGCTTTTAAGCACAAGTGACTTTGTTGTTTTGAAGAGTGTCTTCGTACTTGATTTGTTTTAAGTGTCTGATAATCACTGGGCTGTGATTACTTGATTGGGAAGTAAGTGGGTTCTTATATCTAGGAGTTCCTAGGTAGAAGTCTATAGGGTAGTGATTAAGTGATAAGGCTGGGAACAGGGGCTGTGTCTTGTCTCTTTGAATTGATACTACTTTCCTTCCTGGATTGGTATCCTCCAGACGTAGGTGTGTTTGTCACCGAACTGGGTTAACAAATCATCTGTGTTCCTTTTATTTTCTGTCCTTTATTTTTCTGCTTCTGAACTGCTATTTTCAGACTCTGTTTTACGGTTTAGAACCAGTACCTGCCAGAATTTCACGCTTGACAAAGATGGAAAGAAGACAGCTGATCTGAAACCAGAAGAAGAGTGGTCCAAGGAAGAAGATGAATTAGCCCTTGGAAACTCCAAGGCCTTGAATCCTATATTCAATGGAGTGGACAAGAATATGTTCAGACTGATCAAGCAGTGCACTGTAGCTAAGGATGCTTGGGAGATTCTTAAAACTACTCATGAAGGCACATCCAAGGTAAAAATGTCCAGACTTCAACTTCTCACCACCAAGTTTGAAAATCTCAAAATGTTGGAGGATGAGAACATACAAGATTTCTATATGAACGTTCTGGACATGGCCAACTCATATGATTCTCTTGGAGAAAGAATGTCTGATGATTAGCTTGTGAGGAAAATACTCAGGTCTCTACCTAAGAGATTTGACATGAAGGTAACTGCCATTGAGGAAGCACAAGACATCTCCAGTATGAAGGTTGAGGAATTGATAGGGTCTCTTCAGAATTTTGAAATAGCTTTCAACAACAGAACTGATAAGAAGGGGAAAGGTGTTGCTTTAGTAGCAGATGCTGATGTTGAGGATGATGAAAGCATATCAGAAGCTCTTGTGATGCTTGGTAGACAATTTAACAAGATTCTGAAGCAGGCTGGCAGAAGATCCAAATCAAATGACTTGAAGAAGACAAGAACTGATGAGAAGAGCAATCAATCAAAGGAAGTTCAGTGTCATGAGTGTGAAGGATATGGCCACATTAGAACAGAATGTGCAACGTACCTCAAGAAACATGTTGGTTATTTGAAGGTTGGCTACATGTTTGGTAAAATCAAAGTGCTCAAGCAATGCGTCTCCGGAACCTTTTAAGTCTTCAGAAGCTGAAAATTGCATTTCAGGAGGTTTAGAAGCTGAAAACTGGTTTTACTGTTCATCAGAAGCAGAATTGGCCTTCAGATGCGGTACTGTTCATCAGACGCGGAACTGGGCTTCAGACGCACTGTTCAGATGTTGACTGGCGTTGACCTTCAGAAGCTGCCTTCAGACGTTGACTGGCGTTGACCTTCAGAAGCTGAACTTCAGAAGCTGCATTTCAGAAGCTGGATTTTCTGCATTAATTCTGTGCGTATCTCTTGAAGATTTATCCAGGCATTTGTTTTCTAGAAGGCTGATTATTTTGGTGAAGATCTTGGTGAAGATTGGCTTCTTGTTTATTTATGAATATATTTCAAAGGGATATTTGCATAATATGATTCAGAAATATATGTTTCCTTTTTGAGCTTCTAAACAATTTCAGAATCATATCTTTGAGGATGAATGTGTTCAGAATTATGAGAAATGCTGAAGCCTATATAAGAAGACGTGCTGCTGCTATTGAAGATTGCGAATCAAAAACCAGAAATAAGAGTCTTAGAGTTTTTAGAGTTTTTGAGTCTTTTAAGCTTTTGCTTTATTCTGTACACCACTCATATGTTTTGAGTTGGTTTAGTTTGTTTTGAGTTGTAATTCACTCTAAGCTTTTAAGTACGAGTGATGTCTTTGATGTATTGAAGAGTGTCTTCATAACTGGTTTGTTTTCAGAGTTGTTAGTAACTGGGTTGTAGTTACGTGATAAGGAAGTAAGAGGGGGTTCTTATAGCTAGGTGTTCCTGGGTAGAAGTCTAGACGGGTGGAGATTAAGTGATAAGACTGGGAACAGGGGCTGTTGAGTCTTAGAATTAATTCTACTTAGTGGATTTCCTTCCTGGATTGGTATCCTCCAGACGTAGGTGAAGTTTGCACCGAATTGGGTTAACAAATATCATGTGTTCCTTTACTTTCTGCACTTTAATTTTCTGCTTCTGAACTTTAGTTTTCATACTCTGTTTTACTGGTTCAGAACCAGAATTGCCAAAATTTCAATTGGTATCAGAGCAGGCACCCTGCCTGTATTTGGGTGATCTCCAGGGAAGGTTTTTCTGGCAAGAATGGATAAGGAATTTGTTCAATGTGATACTGAAGAAAGCATCAGGCAATTTGATAAAAATTTGAAGAGATTGGACAGAAAGCCAAGACCTAATGTCAAAGAACTATATATCAAAACTGAAGAAGTGTGCAAGGAACTAGAAAATCAGAAGAAGACTATCAGTCAACTTCAGGCTGAAAGAAGTGAACACTTGGGACAAATTTCTGATCTCAAAGATGAGGTAATCCATTTGAACTCTCAACTTGAACATTTGAAGATGCAGTTCAAAATGTTGAAGAGTCAGAACCAAGGGAAACCAAGTGGTATTGGATTTGATGATAGGACCTTGAACAACAAAAAGCAACATTCAGCTAAAAGGTTCACTGCAGCTGTTAAATCATGTGATCCAATGAAACATCAGAACCAAACTCAGGGATCTAAAGACAAGAAGGTATCTCATCCTTGGGTATGTCATCATTGTGGTAAAAAGGGACACATTAAACCTTTTTGTTACAAGCTGCATGGATACCCCAAGCATTTTCAACACAGTAAAGTGGTACCAGCTGTGAACAAAAGCAAGGTGAAGAAGGAATGGAGACCCAAACTCAAGATTGTTGAAGGCAGCAAAGGTCCAAATATTAGAATCCAAGAGGATTATCCTAAGGGCCTGATTATAGGGAATCTGAATGAAGAAATTATCAACAGATCCAGAGATTGTGCCAAGAGGAGGATGAAGAACTTTGCTCTTATGAATGCAAGACATAAGACAACATTTGATGCAACACATGTGAAGATAATCAAAGATGATGATGATGCAACTGTGTTCCCCTCTAAGGCTGTTGTTGATCACCCTGAGTCTACCCCATCCAAGTCTGATGATGGTTCTGATGACCCTGTGAAAACCAGTCAAGAAAAGACTCCTGGAAAGTCTGCCTGTAAGTTTGTTTTTGTGTCACCTTCTGACAATTTGCAAGAGAATGAGACTGATAAGAATTCCCAGGATATTGTGTCTGACCAAGAAGTTCAAGAAGTTAGTTCTGACATAGGTTCTGATGTGGAGTCTGATGTTGAACCCATTGGAAATAGGCTTGAACAAAGTGTAGCAAAGACACTGGATCCTAGTGAATCTGAGGATGATGCTAACATCAGACTCTCTGTGCAGAAGAGGATTGCTAAACTTCAGAAGAAGATGGCTAGGAAGAAGGTTCTGAATGTGCCTGAGACACACATCAACTGAGCAGCATCTGGTGTTGTGTCTAATGAAGACTAAGCAACTTCTAATGCTGAGTCGGAAGACTGTCAAGTTGGTGGCTGATGTTCTGGATTTCACTTTGTGTTTTTGGTTTGCAAGTGTGTTGTTCTCTGTAGTTTTGTGTGTGGATGCTATGTGGTTCTAATCCTGATGATTGGTGCTGTGTTGAGTTATGTGCTGTTAGTTTTGTTGCTGATTCTTTGTGTTCTGTTCTGTGTTGTGTTTCTTGCTCCTGGTGTTTGCTGGTGTTTTGTCAAAATTGTTTTGGCTAAAAAGGGGGAGAAATATGTGTGCTCTGTGTGGTCAGAAGCTACTGCTGATCTGTTTGCTTCAGGGGGAGAGTTTCTGCCTGTGTTTTGTTCTCTGCTGACTCTGGTTCAGGGGGAGTATTTCTTTGTGTCTCTGTCAGGAACTGTGTGTTTCAAGGGGAGTGTTCCTGAGTATTTCTATGTGTTTCTGTCAAGAGCTGTGTGTTTCAGGGGGAGTTCCTGAGTGATGTGTTTCAGGGGGAGAAGCTGTACCTCAGAAACTGCTGCTGTATGTTGCAGGGGGAGTGTTTTGTGTTGTATTTGTGGTACTTTAGAAGTTGAAGTTGTTTGGTTTAACATAGCTTTTATCCGCTGCTATCTCTGTTGCTATGGTTAATTATATGTGTAGTTCTTCATGGCTGAGTATATTTTGAAGAGTGAAGAACTTGTTCTTTGTGAAGCATTTGATTTTAGCCAAAAATTTGCCAAAGGGGGAGATTGTTGGTTATTTGAAGGTTGGCTACATGTTTGGTAAAATCAAAGTGCTCAAGCAATACGTCTCCAGAACCTTTTAAGTCTTCAGAAGCTGAAAATTGCATTTCAGGAGGTTCAGAAGCTGAAAACTGGTTTTACTGTTCATCAGAAGCAGAATTGGCCTTCAGACGCTGGTATTGTTCATCAGACGCAGAACTGGGCTTCAGACGCACTGTTCAGACGTTGACTGGCATTGACCTTCAGAAGCTGCCTTCAGACGTTGACTGACGTTGACCTTCAGAAGCTGAACTTCAGAAGCTGCATTTCAGAAGCTGGATTTTCTGCATTAATTCTGTGCGTATCTCTTGAAGATTTATTGAAGATTTATCCAGGCATTTGTTTTCTAGAAGGCTGATTATTTTGGTGAAGATCTTGGTGAAGATTGGCTTCTTGTTTATTTATGAATATATTTCAAAGGGATCTTTGCATAATATGATTCAGAAATATATGTTTCCTTTTTGAGCTTCTAAACAATTTCAGAATCATATCTTTGAGGATGATTGTGTTTAGAATTATGAGAGCTGCTGAAGCCTATATAAGAAGACGTGTTGCTGCTATTGAAGACTGCGAATCAAAAACCAGAAATAAGAGTCTTAGAGTTTTTAGAGTTTTTGAGTCTTTTAAGCTTTTGCTTTATTATGTACACCACTCATATGTTTTGAGTTGGTTTAGTTTGTTTTGAGCTGTAATTCACTCTAAGCTTTTAAGTACGAGTGATGTCTTTGATGTATTGAAGAGTGTCTTCATAACTGGTTTGTTTTCAAAGTTGTTAGTAACTGGGTTGTAGTTACGTGATAAGGAAGTAAGAGGGGGTTCTTATACCTAGGTGTTCCTGGGTAGAAGTCTAGACGGGTGGAGATTAAGTGATAAGACTGGGAACAGGGGCTGTTGAGTCTTAGAATTAATTCTACTTAGTGGATTTCCTTCCTGGATTGGTATCCTCCAGATGTAGGTGAAGTTTGCACCGAACTGGGTTAACAAATATCCTGTGTTCCTTTACTTTCTGCACTTTAATTTTCTGCTTCTGAACTTTAGTTTTCATACTCTGTTTTACTGGTTCAGAACCAGAATTGCCAGAATTTCAAAACAGAAGAAAAGTTTGGTTGTGTCTTGGTCTGATGAAGATGACTCAGAAGGAGAAGTGGAGAATGAGTCTGCTAAGTATGTCAATGCTTTAACTGGTAGATGTATGTCTGATGATAAAGTTAAGGCTTCAGAAGCACCATTAGGTTCTGAGGCTTCAGAAGCACCATCAGGTTCTGAAGCACCATTTGATACTGAGTCAAGTGAAGGAGAATTATCTTGTGAAGAACTGGCTACCTCTTACAAAGAACTATCCCTCAGAAATGAAGAATTTTGCAAGTTATTAGAAAATCAGAAGAAGACTATCAGTCAACTGCATGCTGAAAGAAGTGAACACTTAGAGCAAATTTATGATCTCAAAGATGAGGTAACCCAACTGAACTTACAACTTGAACGCATGAAGAAGCAAGTCAGAATGATGAACACTGGTACTGATATGCTAGAAGAGATATTGGAGAGTCAGAACCAAGGGAAACCAAAAGGAATAGGATTTGATGATAGGACCTTGAACAACAAACAGCAAAATCCAGCTAAAAGGTTCATTGCAGCTGTTGGAACATATGATCCAATGATGGGTAAACCTAAGTTGGAACTTCAGAACAAACCTCAGGGATATAAGAGCAGGATGGCATCTAATCCTTGGATATGTCATTACTGTGGTAGAAAGGGGCACATAAAGCCATTCTGTTTCAAGTTGTATGGATACCCCAAGCACCTTCAGCAAAGAAAATCTGAACCTGTTGTAATCAATGCACGAAGGAATGGAGACCAAAATGTGAAAGTGTTGGCAAGAGGCTGAAGAATAGGAAAGGAAAGGATGTTGCTGCTGCTAGCAGGCCTACTCATGTTGCTAAGAAGAGTGTTGTTGTTGGACCATCTAAAGGCTGGAGCAAGGTGGTGGTCCCTGTCCCAAAGAAGAAGGCACTAAAAGGAAAGGAAGTGGGTCCTAGTGAGTCTGAGGATGATGTTGAGCAAGATGTTCAAGACATCATGCCCTATGTTCAGAAGAGGATTGTTGGGAAAAAGATTCCTCTGAATGTGCCTGAAGCACCCATTGAAAACTTCCTTCCATGCTGATGAGAACGTAACCAGGAGGAAGTATGTGCTCCAAAGAAGGCTTGTTGTGGAAAGAGAGTTAAGTAAAGAAGCCTTGCAGTGTGCTGAGGGTGATGAAGATGATACTGATCCTAATGAAGACTAAGCAGCGTCTGATGCTGTGTCTGATGATGAAGCAGCTTTTGATGCTGAGTCTAAAGACTATCAATTTTTTGGACTATGTCCTGGATTTCATTTTGTGCTTCTGGTCTGCATTTTTGTACTATACTCTGCAGTTGTGTTCTCTTGTTTTTTGTTTCCTCTGTGAAGACTTTGTGTGTGGTATGACTCTATGGTGCCTTTATGGTTATGGGTTTGTGGATGAAAGCTCTTTTGCGTTCTTTTCATCTATGGTGTGAGTTAGAATTGTGTTGCAGATTTCTGGGCGTATTCCCTTTGTTTTTCCTCTGCTTGTGTGCATATGGTCTTATCTGCTGTTTCTTGTTCTTTCTACTCCTGGTGATTGCATGGTTGTTTTGTCAAAATTGTTGGGCTAAAAAGGGGGAGATTAGTGTGTCAGAAGCAAGCTTTTCTGTAGTTCAGTTCAGAAGCAATACAGGCATTTCGCAATATAGAGCTGATGTGTTTCAGGGGGAGTATACGTGTTTCCTGTCAGAAGCTGATCTGTTTCAAGGGGAGTGCTTCGTTTTGTTCCTGAATGTTATGTTTCAGGGGGAGTGTATGTGTGGAAATGTAGTGTATGTGTCGCTGCTGACTCTGTTGATATTTGGTTGCTACATTTAATTTCTTCATGGTTGCGTACTTTGATGAGTGAAGATCTTGCCTTTGTTCTCAGATTGATTTTAGCCAAAAATTTGCCAAAGGGGGAGAATGTTCGATATTTGGTTGTTGGCTTCATGTTTGCTAAAATCAAATATACAAGCAAGATGTGCGTCTTCAGAAGCAGAACTTCAGAAGCACTGTTCAGAAGCTGAACCTTCAGAAGCACTGTTCAGAAGCAACCTTCAGACGCTGAATGTTCAGACGTAGAACTTCAGAAGCTGGTTTATTGTGCTCCTGTTTTAGTGCCTTGGAGCTGTTTATTTTCTCTTGTGATCTTTTGAAGATTTGACTGAAGAATTCTCCTTGCTGTGTGTGGTTCTAGAAGGAAGAATATTTTCGTGAGATTTATTTTGAAGATTGGATTCTTTTATTTGTGAATATATTTTCAAAGAGATCTTTGGAAAATATATTTCTGAAGAATATTGTGGAATATATTTCTAAAGAAGAATTTTGGAAATATATCTTTGAAGAATATTTGGTTCAAATATTTGTTGTTGCTGAAGGCTATAAATAGAGGGCGCTGCTATTGAAGAAAATCAACTCAACCAAAGCTATCATTGATAAAGTATTCGTAGGTTTTGAGTCTGTTAATTGTGAGCCTTTCTTGTGTCACCTTGATGCAAGCATAAGACTGTGTTTTATTGAGTTGTATTTATAGAGCACTTGAAGCTTTTAAGCAAGAGTGACTTTTTGTGTATTTGGAGTGTGTCTCCTACGTTGATTGTTATTTGAGTTTAAGATCACTGGGGCAGTGATTGTTTGAGGAGAAGTGAGATGGGATCTCAGGTCTAGGAGTTCCTAGGTTGAAGTCAATACGGGTAGTTGCTAGGTGATAAGTTGTAAACTGGGAGTTTGCTGAGAACTTAGAACTAGGACTATCATAGTGGATTTCCTTCCTGGCTTCGTAGCCTCCAGACGTAGGTGTGTTTGTCACCGAACTGGGTTAACAAATATCATGTGCCTTTTATTTTCTGTCTGTTATTGTTCCTCTATTTTACGTTCAGCATCAGGACTTGCCAGAATTTCAATTGGTATCAGAGCAGGCACCCTGCCTGTTTTAGGGTGAGCTCCTGGGAAGTTATCTTCTGGCATAATGGATAAAGAAGGAGGATTTGTGAACAGACCACCTCTGTCACATTCTTCTACGACGACGTGAGAGCTGAGTTTGTGATGATCAGCTACGACCAGTCAAGCTCTAGCGTCGTCGTTGAAGAGGTTAGTGACTCGTTTGTTTCTAGAGAAAACTGCCACGGATTTTGAGGTGAATTTGAAATTATAACTGATATTGTGTTTATGTAAGAAAATTTGATTGTGAAGAGAGAATGGTGGTGGTGGTGAATTTGAAGGGTGAGAAAGTGATTACTGGTTTTTTGATTCATTCATTCAACTGTGTTTATTTTTATTTGTTGTTTTCGAGTTTAGAAAAGTACCTTTTACCATGTTGAGTCACAACAGATCACTCTCTTTAAGACGTTTCGCGGCACTACCCGAGTTTGTGCAAGGTAGACTAACAACCGCGCCGCCTCCAGGATAAAACAGCTCAGTTCACCTGTTCGATTACATACTGCACCTTAAGTAAATGTTCGAGAATTTACACCCTCAATACTCGAAACTGAAGGGACATAAAGGAGTAGAAAAGGAAGAAGGACTCGTCAACACAAGTCGAAGGAGGGAGAGGAGAGGAAAAATACAGGAAGCATCAACTGTGAATTTCAGGGTGAAGAATAAGTGAGGCCGAGCTCTCCTTTTATAGGGAGAGTTCATAACCAATCCGGCGTGTTTTTTGGGATTAAGTTAAGCGGATTGACTTAATCTTTAAGCACACGCGGATTGGATCAACGAGTGTGAAATTTCTGGCAGGACCTGATTCTGAACCGTAAAACAGAGCTGAACAGAGTAAGCGAAAACAGCAGTTCAGAAGCAGAATTAAAAAGAGAGAAAGTAAAGAACACAGGTGATTTGTTAACCCAGTTCGGTGACAACCACACCTACAACTGTAGGCTACCAAACCAGGAAGGAAATCCACTATAATAGTATCAATTCGAAGTCCTATGACAACAACCCCTGTTTTTCACAGCCTTCTCACTTAATCATTACCCGTGGAATTTCTACCTAGGAACTCCTAGATATAAGACCCCTCTTACTTCCCTCAGTCAATCACTGCCCCAGTGATTATCAGACTCTAAACAAATCAATCAAAGATGGAGACACTCTCCTAAAAACTCAACACGTCACTTTTGCTTAAAAGCTTCAAGTGATTACAACTCAATAAAAACAACCAACTCTAACAATTGAGTGGTGTACAGAAAACAAATCACAAAGCTTACAAACTCAAAACTTAAGACTCTTTCAATGATAGCTTATGTTTTGATATAATTTCTTCAATAGCAGCGTCCTCTATTTATAGCTTCAACAGCAACATAATTCTTGAACCAAATCCTTCAAAGATATATTCCCAGAATTCTTTAGAAGCAAATAGAAGCAATTTATTCTCTAGAAATATATTTTCCAAAGATTTCTTTGAAAATATATTCACAAATAAAACAATGTCCAATCTTCAATATATCTCACGCAAAATAATCTTCCTTCTAGAAACAAATCCAGCAAGGAGAATTCTTCAATTAAATCTTCAAAAGATCACATGAGAAAATAAACAGAACACAGAAAACCAGCTTCTGAAGGTGCTTCTGAAGTCTGCGTCTGAACATTTCAGCTTCTGAAGGTTGCTTCTGAAGGTCAGCTTCTGAAGTACTGTTCAGCATCTGAACATCAGTTTCTGAAGGTTCAGCGTCTGAAGTACTGTTCAGCTTCTGAAGCCCAGCTTCTAAAGTACTGTTCAGCTTATGAAGCCCAACTTCTGAAGTACTGTTCACAAATGAGGATCAGCTTCTGAAGACGCACATATTGCTTGCATATTTGATTTTAGCAAACATGAAGCCAATAACCAGATATCCAACAATCTCCCCCTTTGGCAAATTTTTGGCTAAAATCAAATTGAGCACACAAAGCAAATTTCTTCACTCATCAAGTACGCAACCATGAAGAATAACACAAACGTAGCAACAGAGTCAGCAGCGGATACACTACGTTACACAAACACTCCCCCTGAAAACATATCATTCAGCAGCAACAGCTTTTGAAATAGATCAGCTTCCAGTTCTGAGCACAGAAATCAGCATCTGATAGGAAACACATACTCCCCCTGAAACTCAGCTTCTGACAGGAAACACATACTCCCCCTAAAACAGAGACTCCTTCTGAAACAGATCAGTAGCAGCTTCTGACACACTTATTTCTCCCCCTTTTTAGCCAAACAATTTTGACAAAAATAACCATGCAATCACCAGGAGTAGAAACACAGAAACAACAGAGGAACAACGAAGGGAACATACCCAGAAATGCAAAAACATCCATCACAGCACCACAAACACAGAAAGGCATACAAACTCAGAGGATATAGATATACAGACCAGCATACCACAGAACCCATAACAGAAAGTCTTCATAGAAGAACAAACACAAGAGAATCACAACTGCATCATAAAATGAAACCCAGGACATACTTTACAGTCTTTAGACTCAGCAACAGATGATGTTTCATCATCAGACACACATTCAGATGCTGCTTAGTCAATGCGTGCTTCAGGCACATTCAGAATCTTCTTCCCAGCAATCTGCTTCTGAAGTACAACAATCCTTTTCTGAACATAGGGCATGATGTCTTGCTCAACATCATCCTCATATTCACTAGAATCCACATCCTTTCCTTTTAGTGCCTTCTTCTTTGGGACAGGAACCATCACCTTGCTCCAGACTTTAGATGGTCCAACAACAACACTCTTCTTAACAACAGGAGTAGGCCTGTTGTCAACAACAACAACCTTTCCTTTTCTATTTTTCAGCCTCTGGGCAACACTTTCACATTTAGGTCTCCATTCCTTCTTGACCTTGACTTTGTTTACAACTGGTTCCACTTTTCTTTGTTGAAAGTGCTTGGGATATCCATGCAACTTGAAACAAAATGGCTTTATGTGCCCCTTTTTACCACAGTGATGACATACCCAAGGATGAGATGCCCTCTTGTTCTTAGATCCCTGAGGTTGATTCTGGTGTTCCAACTTATTTTTGCTCATCATTGGATCACATGTATTAACAGCAGCAATGAACCTTTTAGCTGGATTTTGCTGTTTGTTGTTCAAGGTCCTATCATCAAATCCTATACCATTTGGTTTACCTTGGTTCTGACTCTCCAATATCTCTTCAATCACATCAGTACCAGTGTTCAACATTCTGACTTGTTTCTTCACATGTTCAAGTTGAGAGTTCATATGGGTTACCTCATCTTTGAGATCAGAGATTTGTGCTAGATGATTACTTCTTTCAGCATGCAATTGACTGATAGTTTTCTTCTGATTTTCCAGCTGCTTGAAAACTTCTTCATAAGTAGCCAGTTCTTCACAAGACAGTTCCCCATCACTTGACTCAGTATCAGATGATGTTTCAGAACCTGATGTTATTTCAGAAACTTTGACTCCATCATCAGACTTGCATCTACCAGTTAAAGCAAGAACATGCTTGGCTGATTCATTCCCCACTTCTCCTTCTGAGTCATCATTAGACCAAGTAGCTGCCAAACTTTTCTTCTTATTTTTGAGATATGTTGCACATTCTGTCCTGATGTGGCCAAACCCTTCACACTCATGACACTGAACACCTTTGGATTGACTGCTTTTCTCATCAGATCTTGTCTTCTTCTTCAGAATCTTCTTAAATTGTTTACTCAGCATCACAAGATCCTCTGATAAGCTTTCATCATTTGCTACAAAAGCAACACCTTTCCCCTTCTTATCAGTTCTGGCTATTTCAAAATTCTGAAGAGATCCTTTCAATTCCTCAACCTTCATGTTGGAGATGTCATGTGCTTCCTCAATTGCAGTCACCTTCATATCAAATCTCTTAGGTAGGGATCTGAGGATCTTTCTCACAAGTTTCTCATCAGATATTCTTTCTCCAAGAGACTCAAATGAGTTGGCCATATCCAGAACATTCATGTAAAAATCCTGTATGTTCTCATCCTCCAACATTTTGAGATTTTCAAATTTGGTGGTGAGAAGTTGAAGTCTGGACAGTTTTACCTTGGATGTGCCTTCATGAGTAGTTTTAAGAATCTCCCAGGCATCCTTAGCTACAGTGCACTGCTTGATCAGTCTGAACATGTTCTTGTCCACTCCATTGAATAGAGCATTCAAGGCTTTGGAGTTTTCAAGAGCTAATTCATCTTCATCCTTGGACCACTCTTCCTCTGGTTTCAACACAGTAGTCTTCTTTCCATCTTTGTCCAGCACAACAGGATGCTCCCAACCTTTCAGAACTGCTTTCCAGGTTTTACTATCCATAGATTTAAGGAAAGCACTCATGCGAGATTTCCAATAATCATAGTTGGAACCATCCAACAGAGGTGGTCTGTTCACAAATCCTCATTCCTTGTCCATTATGCCAGAAAAACCTTCCCTGGAGCTCACCCTAAAACAGGCAGGGTGCTTACTCTGATGCCAATTGAAATTTCTGGCAGGACCTGATTCTGAACCGTAAAACAGAACTGAACAGAGTAAGCAAAAACAGCAGTTCAGAAGCAGAATTAAAACGATAGAAAGTAAAGAACACAAGTGATTTGTTAACCCAGTTCGGTGAGAACAGCCCCTGTTTTCCACAGCCTTCTCCCTTAATCACTGCCCATGGAATTTTTACCTAGGAACTCCTAGATATAAGACTCCTCTTACATCCCTCAGTCAATCACTGCCCCAGTGATTATCAGACTCTAAACAAATCAATCAAAGATGGAGACATTCTCCTAAAAACTCAATACGTCACTTTTGCTTAAAAGCTTCAAGGGATTACAACTCAATAAAAACAACCAACTCTAACAATTGAGTGGTGTACAGAAAACAAAGCACAAAGCTTACAGACTCAAAACCTAAGACTCTTTCAATGATAGCTTCTGTTTTGATATAATTTCTTCAATAGCAGCGTCCTCTATTTATAGCTTCAGCAGCAACATAATTCTTGAACCAAATCCTTCAAAGCTATATTCCCAGAATTCTTTAGAAGCAAATAGAAGCAATTTATTCTCCAGAAATATATTTTCCAAAGATTTCTTTGAAAATATATTCACAAATAAAACAATGTCCAATCTTCAATATATCTCACACAAAATAATCTTCCTTCTAGAAACAAATCCAGCAAGGAGAATTCTTCAATTAAATCTTCAAAAGATCACATGAGAAAATAAACAGAACACAGAAAACCAGCTTCTGAAGGTGCTTATGAAGTTTGCGTCTGAAGTCCTGCGACTGAACATTTCAGCTTCTGAAGGTTGCTTTTGAAGGTCAGCTTCTGAAGTAGTGTTCAGCGTCTGAACATCAGCTTTTGAAGGTTCAGCTTCTGAAGTACTGTTCAGCTTCTGAAGTACTGTTCACAAATGAGGATCAGCTTCTGAAGACGCACATATTGCTTGCATATTTGATTTTAGCAAACATGAAGCCAATAACCAAATATCCAATAGAGTGGATATATCCGGAAAGACTTCCGGATATTCTGTTGGATCAGATCAGAAAAAAAATATATTTAACAATTTCAGGTGACAAAAAAATATATATTCCTTTTTGACCCGGACCCAAGCCCAAGCCCGGTCCGGCCGGACGGACGGCGGCGGCATTGTCGTCGCACGTGTGATTTATATATATTTTCGTAAGCGCTCACCCGTTTGCAAAAGTGGGTACCCCAAGGGCACACCCTTGGAGGTCACCCCTCACTTATATAAACAATACTAGTGGGCATGTCCTATCCAATGTGGGACATTTTTCAATTCATACCAACACTAGTTCTTTCCTAAGGGACATGTGTTTATTCTTTCCAACTTCCACTCAAATTCACTAGTGTTCCAACAATCCCCCACTTGAATTTGAAAATGGTTTTTAGAAATAATGCCAAAGATGTCTCCGTAAGGTTGCTAGTAAACAAAGGTGTCGCCTACAACTTGAACCTTTGCATAGAGGACAATATTCCGATTTAACATGAGTTGCCTACATCATTGAACTCTATCTCAGACATAGAACCCACACACAAACCTTTTCATAAGGTGTATTCTAAAGCCCGTGCGTTTATGGCCCTGCACGTCTATCAAGGTTTTAACGAACGCTCTAGGAATTATGCCTTGAAATTCCATAGGAACCGGCCTCAGTTCCACATCTGTATAGGTGAGTCTATCAAGGGTACTCCTGTAGCTATGTACCCCACTCAATATAGAGTATAGATCTCATTAAGAGTTTCTATTATCTCATCCTTCTTTCACTAGAAGATCATGCTTCCTTAATCTTATCAGAGCATGTTCCATCACTTCTTGACTTGTTACTACCCATTGAACCTAAGTCTTGGGATCTCCAGTCATGTAGGTCGGGTAACCATCACTTAGTGAGCTATAGGCATTAGTCCTATCCTACTAGATGTACTTTGGACTTTCTCTCTATTTAATCCTTTCGTCAAAGGATCAACTAAGTTTTCAGTCGTACGTACAAAATCAACTCTAACCGCTCCATTAGTGAGAAGTTCTCTAATCGTGCTGTGTTTTCGCCTTATCAATCGTTTCTTACCATTGTAATAACGATTCTTAATCTAAGCGATAGCCGCGGTACTATCACTATGAATTAACACAGCTAGTAACGGTTTTTCCCATAAAGGGATCTCAGCTAGCAAGCATCTTAGCCAACTTGCTTCTTCACTAGCAGTAGCTAGTGCTATCATCTCAGATTCCATTGTGGACTGAGCCAGAATGGTTTGTTTCTTAGATTTCCATGAAACAGCTCCTCCAGCTATGCTAAATATATATCCACTGGTCGCTTTGGAGTCATCTGATAAAGTATTCCAATCTGCATCAATATACCCTTCAAGTACAGCAGGGTATCTTTGGTAATGTAGTCCTAAAGTCATAGTTCTTTTTAAGTATCTCATGACTCTCTCAATCGCATGCCAATGCTCATTGTTTGGCCTACTTGTAAATCTGCATAAGAGTCCCACAACATAGGCTATGTCGGATCTAGTACAGTCAGTGGCATATCTGAGACTGCCAATGATGCTCGCAAATTCAGTTTGTCTAACACCATCTCCAGTGTTCTTAAAGAGTTTTACACTTGGATCATAGGTTGTGCTCGCAGGTTTACAGTCAAAGTAGTTATATTTCCTTAAGATCTTCTCAACTTAGTGAGATTGATCCAAGGAAGTTCATTTTTCTCATCTTGTAATCTTAATGCCAAGAATTACATCAGCGTTTGAAGTGAATGCCATGAAACTGAAACGGCTTATTAAAGTCAACAGTTGTTCCAGACGTGGAAATTTCTTCTGTAGTCATGGTGTTTTTGAAATGTCTTAAAATTGTTGTTTTCGAGTTTAGAAAAGTACCTTTTAAAAAATCAGAATTCACCATCGAAGATATTACCGGGTTGAGTCACGACCAGGTGGCTCTCTTTAAACGTTACGCGACACTACCCGAGTTTGTGCAAGGTAGACTAACAACCGCGCCGCCTCCAGGATAAAACAACCCAGTTCACATGTTCGATTACGTACTGCACCGTAAGTAATTGTTTGAGAATTTACGCCTTCAATACTCGAAACTTTTGGGACAGAAAGGAGTAGAAAAGGAAGAAGGACTCGTCAACACAAGTCAAAGGAGGGAGAGGAGAGGAAAAGCACAGGAAGCATCAACTGTGAATTTCGGGGGTGAAGAATAAGTGAGGTTGAGCTCTCCTTTTATAGGGAGAGTTCGTAACCAATCCGGCGTGTTTTTTGGGATTAAGTTAACCGGATTGACTTAATCTTTAAGCACACGCGGATTGGATCAACGAGTGGATATATCCGGAAAGACTTCCGGATATTCTGTTGGATCGGATCGGAATGAAGCTTATCATTATTTGTAGAGCGCTTTCAGATAATTGTTAAATTAACAAAAAATTAATTTAACAATTTCAGGTGACAAAAAAATATATTCATTTTTGACCCGGACCCAAGCCCAAGCCCGGCCGGAAGGCGGCGTCGTCGTTGTCGCGTGTGTGATATAAATATATATATTTTCGTAAGCGCTCACCCGTTCGCAAAAGTGGGTACCCCAAGGGTACACCCTTGGAGGTCACCCCCCACTTATATAAACACTACTAGTGGGTATGTCCTATCCAATGTGAGACATTTTTCAATTCATACCAATCCTAAGGGACATGTGTTTATTCTTTCCAACTTCCACTCAAATTCACTAGTGTTCCAACAATCCCCCACTTGAATTTAAAAATGGTTTCGAGAAATAACGCCAAAGACGTCTCCGTAAGGTTGCTAGTAAACAAAGGTGTCGCCTACAACTTGAACCTTTGCATAGAGGACAATATTCTGATTTAACAAGAGTTGCCTACATCATTGAACTCTATCTCAGACATAGAACCCACACACAATCCTTTTCATAAGGTGTATTCTAAAGCCCGTGCGTTTATGACCCTGCACATCTATCCCGGTTTTAACGAACGCTCTAGAAATTCTGCCTTGAAATTCCATAGGAACCGGCCTCAGTTCCACATCCGTATAGGTGAGTCTATCAAGGGTACTCCTGTAGCTATGTACCCCACTCAATATAAAGTATATATCTCATTAAGAGTTTCTATTATATCATCCTTCTTTCACTACAGGATCATGTTTCCTTAATCTAATCATAGCGTGTTCTATCACTTCATGACTTGTTATTACCGATTGAACCTAACTCTTGGGATCTCCAGTCATGTAGGTCGGGTTACCATCACTTAGTGAGCTATAGGCATTAGTCCTATCCTACTGGATGTACTTTGGACTTTCTAGTTAGTCCTTTTTCTTCAAATTTATTCACCATGTGTAATTCTCAATTATGCATAAAAACAGGACACAAAGCACACCTACTGAAGGGGTAAAATTTAAAATAAAGGCTGATTGACTGCAAATGCTAGGCGCAGATTTCATCCAAATTCACCACCCAGGGTTGAGTTTGGGAGAAACAAAGCAACTTTATGGCAATGCAATATTAATTCATACAAGAATTAGGGGAGTATAAAATGATGCCATTTACATCACTGACAACAGCATATTTATTATTGCATAAATATTACAAAAACAGGCCTATAACAAATAAATGAAAAATGATGGCTTAAGCAGCCATCCAGAGGCATATATGGAGTACATTTGAACAAAAACATGCCAGACATTCCATAAAGTTTAAATTGAGCAGAAAACTAAGATGAACTAATAGCGGTTCCAGTAGGTTCTGCGTCTGAACCAGTTGTAATCAGGTAAACGCTGAATAGGTCCCATGGCAGCAATAGCAACATCCTGCAAGACAAACATATGAAAAGACCATTAGTTCTGAATAAGGTTGGTGTGTACTACTGAGTAAGATTATTTCAATTATTATTTACCTTGTCATAAATAAATCGGTTTGCAACACGTTTAATTGTACTTGCATCAACGGCGTCGATTCTTGCAAACAATTCAGCAAATGGGATTCTTCGACCATATGTGAGTAGCTGAAACAACATGCACAAATAAGTTTGAAATATTAAACGGTAGCACAGAGCATACATGCACCAACAAGTAACAATGCTAATACCGTATAAAAGTTTTATTTTCTACAGAGTATCAGCTTTTTTCATTATTGTGATACTCCCTCCGGTTTTGAATATAAGAAACAAAAAAAAATCACTCTTTAAGAAAATTAATTGGTGTCATTTATTTCTCTCAAAGTTATAAAAAATACAATTGCAATTTCTAAATACCCTTCATAGGAACCTGTTCCATGAAAATAAAATAAAATAAAATCACATTAATTCAAGGGCAATTTAGGAATAATAGCATTAAATATGATAGAAGTTGTTGACATTTGCTTATATTCAAGATCATCAATTTCTTTGTTTTGTTGCTTATATTCAAGACCGGAGGGAGTATCATTTATCAAAAATCAGCCTAAAGTCCTTGTAGAATAGTACAGAAGGAAGTCACAGCTAAAATTCCTTCATGTCACTATTTTCTTTAAGCATGAGAGGTAAGGTCTATGGTACCTGACGGCCAATATCTTCAGCTACAGGGCTTGTTCCATCAATGTGAAGCAGAAGCGATGATTTTAACTGTAAATAAAACATTTAAACATGAATGAAGAGCAGTAAGAGCAGGATAAAATTAATTGAAAGTAAAGCAACATCATGTTCATGATAAAAAAAAATATGTGATAAAGCAATATAATTAAAAAACAGCATAGATGTTTGAGGAGTATGAAGGCACATTGAACAATCAAATGAACTACATGGCTAAATGTTTGTGCTCTGAAGAATGTGAACACAAACCTTCATATTCTGTAAATAATCTTTTGAAGGCATAAGTTAACCATCACAAATTCAGTTTGAATACACTACAAATACAGAGCATTGAACATGCTAATTCAACTTGGCATGGGTAGATAAATTTGGTAAGCATTTTAACTAAATTGGAAAACTATTTTCAGTGTGCAAAATCATGCGCATGAAAACAATATTCAATTTAGTTGATGACAGCAACTATGACATGAAAAATGGAAGGCAATGACAATGAGAGTAAAATACTGTTTCACATTCCCATTTTACACCTCCACACATCAATAAGCTATGAATCAGGAAGGTCAACTCAAGCAATCTTTTAATACAGTATCTTGAACTGAAAGATGATAATAAAAATTAACCAGCCAGGTCACAAACGTGATCACTAACCAAGACTTAGTTGCCTATATTCAATTGAATTATCAGATCATGTAAGTTAAATGCTGTGATACATATCCCCCATAAATTAATTTATATGCACACAGATGTTTAAAGGAAGACCACAAAATATGGCATCATAAATGAAGACCAATGACAACAAATGTCAGTTGATTCCATTTATCTGTAATTTTTATCATTCAAAATTGGTGGCATTATGTCATGGCTCAGTCTTAATGTCATATGAGATCATCATAGGTGAAATTTGAATCATGCCTACACATAAGTTCCTATATTAAAGAAACTAATAACTAAGAATTAGATTGAGGAAGTAATGAATTTAGGTTATATATAAGTTTGTTAAAAAAACAGTTGCAGGTATGGTAATTGTCCAGATAATGCAATATGCTAAACCATCACATGCCAAAACAAAATTAACTCTAGTTGTATCTTGGACAACGAATACAACTGAAGCTTCTTAATATAAAGCATAAGCCAAGTTCCATGGTCATATTCAATTAGCAAAACAGGAAATCATTATGTCAAGTAGAAGCCTACCTGATTGCGAGCACGTGTAACATCATCCTCTAAAACCTGATAAGCCAACTTGGTTGTCTCATACATTATTGAATATGACAAATCATCCAAGCAGTCCGGCTGAGAGCACAACAAATTAAGAGGAAAAGCGATTAAAAAGATTAATAAATAACTAAGCTAGTAGAGCTAGAGCATGCCTACAACATTATATCTTCAACACGCATACTGCTTTCACAAACATCAAACTATTAATTCATCCACCACATATATTGCATAGAAAGACACTCTATTAACCCTTATATTTTCAAAATTAATAAATATAAAAGGAAGCAGAGTACTTGGATAAAAGGAGGAAAGAAATTGAACAAAATGGTATTATATTTGGCTTAAATTTTTGTAAGTCATTATAACTTCATTCAATTTAAGGTTCAATCCGTATAGTTTAGAAGTTTTTAACAGCGTCCTACTACTTCTAAATTATGGACACAACATTGTTTCTTCAACACAACATAAGCATACTGCGTTTTGCAAACATCAAACTATTAAGGAGAAAAGAAAAGAAATTATATTTGGCTTAAATTGCATCGTAAGTCTTTATATTAATTTCATTGAATTTATGTTTAAGTCAGTATAGTTCAAAAGTTTTTAATGGATGAAAAAAATTAAGTTCCAATCACCGACTCTAACTAAAATATACTACACATACATCTTAAAGTTGGGCCATTGAAGGTTATTTAACAAATTCAGTGATGTTATCTTCAATAGACCATTATAGGTTATAGTATTTAACAAAAATAAAGACTTGTTTAAAAACTATAAGAATTTTATTAAAAGCATATATTAAAAATTTCTAATATAGGACCAATTTACAAGTTTAATACAACAGAGCTAGAGAATAATTTCACTGTATATCTATGAAAAAATACAAGAGGGATATATGTTCATTTGGCAGAAGCAGACATTCCTTGTCTTCCTCTTGGGTTTGCATGCGAGCTTTAAAAAATAAAGTACCAATGTGCTACTTTGTTTAGAAAAATACTCCTAAGAAAACCAAATTAGGTCTTACCTTAGCAACAGCATAAACACCAAAAAGACCTGTGTCCTTGTAATTGGTGTTGAAAGCCATCATGCTTTCTGCAACTTCATTAATGCCAACTCGCTGTGCTAGCTCAGAACTGTTCAGTTAAAATTCACGTATTAAAGAATGTATAGGGGTATTTTACTTTGGGGATGGGGGGCGGAGAGTGATCAAGTTGCATACCCCATATGTTTTCCACCTCCGGCTGTCTTGTTCCAAGAACCTAGCATTGCTTGCATGACCATCAGAGCAATTGAATCTGGATCCTTCCAAGATGCCCCTTCAAAAGCTACTGCAAATTGTGCAAGGGGAATATCATCATCAAGCATTCGAACCTGTTTTCAGAACAAGTAGATGAACATGGTCAATAAATTAACTATAATGACATGTTCAAATGTGGTCAATATTATTAATATTAATATGCTTACCTCAGAACCAGTAAAAATTGCAGGTTCTTTTTCAACCAACTGAGTTGCTGTGGTGGGATTTGTTGACAACTTGGTAAACAATTTTTTCACTTGCTCAACAAAATCTTCATGCTTTACAGCTCCAGATGCAGCTATCACCTTGAAAAGCAGACCCACACAGAAAACAGACATCAGGCCAACTTCCATATAGATATTAAAAGAAAATATATATAAATTGAGTACAAGTTAGAAAAAGAATGAGCTTTCAGAATTATGGAAACTATGCACGGATCAGTAACAACAAACACAAGACACAGACGCATCATTTATCTACATACCATCCTAGGAGCAGTGTAATGTGTCTGAATGTAGTCCTGTAGATGAGCTTTGGTGATTGTCTTAATGTTCTGAGCAGGTCCCAAAATGGTTCTGCCAAGGGGAGTGTACTGGAAAGCAGTTGCATGAAGGTGGTCAAAGATCACTTCCTCTGTTTGGCCCTCAACCTACAAAAAGCAATATCATTTAACAAACCTTTCAGCAAAAGAATGAGAACCAAACATATGAAAATTAAGAGAAAATAGATAGCTGCTAAAGAATAACAAAAGCATCAAAATTATCTTATTAATAATCTTTTAGAATTATAAATGATAAAATATCCTGAAACTCAATACTAATACAATCCTTTCTTCTGATCTAAATCCTTTTTGAAGGTTTTTCTTTGGTCTACTCCACCTTTATCTATTGGACTATACTTATGAATTATGATCTATATTTTAAACCAGTGCTTCTACATAGATTTTCCTGTGTCCACATTCAACCAAACTACAGAGGGCGATACTATACCATCTATTCAACAAGAGATTCTTCCCCAACATTGTCTCTAAAAGTTCAATTCGAATTATTATTATTACAACAACAAATATCGGTGGGTCGGTTGTTAATGGGGGAGGGAGGAAGAGTATTAGACACCTAACTTCCAATACTACAACTTCTACACATCCAAATATAAAATGTTTCAAAATATAATGGTTTTGCACACTATTGTATGCAACAAACAACCTGTGAGAGGGACTTTATCCACCTGCCATTTCCTAAAATCTGCACATGATTCTAGAAATACACATCCATAAAACAACAACAAAAAACTGTTTTTTACTCAAAGTTGTGAAAAAAAAATGATTTTTATACCCATCCTTACGGAAAAATCTAACTTTTTACTCATTGGAAAGGAGAAAACTGTTTCTTATTGATGTGTATTTCCATAGTGCTTTTGGAGTGAGAAAAATTCTTCCTTGAACACATAAAACACGATTTACCTGTCAGCTATTCTCAGCAAAGGGTTTGTTAGGATTGGCTTATTTTTGAGCTTATGAAAAATAACTCATGCAAATAAATAAGCTTTTTATATTAATTTACAAGTTCTCACTAATGAAAATTGTATCTTCATAAGTTGTTTTTTCATAAACTACACTGACATGCTTGTGAATAATACATAAAAGCTTACTTATTTGCACAAGTTGTTTTGCATAAGCTCAAAAATAGGTCAATCCAAACGGGCCCAAAATCCCACAAAACACTCGCAACAATTCATCAAACGTGTTATACTGATCCATATCATCACAAAAAACACAATGTATATCAAAATATAAAATAAAGTTAAATTGTTTTCGTGTAAGCTATAAGTTGTTTTCATAAGTTCCCCACAACACAGTCTCACAAAACCTATGTCAATAAATAAGCTCAAATAAGCCAATCCAACAAACCCATCATCAAACAAGTTAAATTCAATCACATAATTTGAATTCCATGTATTAACACGTGATTTCAAAAAACAAATCAATACCTCTTCCATTTCCCTAAGAATAACATCCCTTTCGCGACTAATCCGATTCTCATCAAACTTAGAATTCTGAAGAATATCAGCCAAAATATCCAACGCAACAGGCACATCCCCTTGGGAAACTTTGGCATAATAAGTAGTCTGTTCCCTGGAAGTATACGCATTCAAATGTCCACCCATATTCTCAATCTCCACCTCCAAATCCCTCGCATTCCTCCTCTCCGTCCCCTTAAAAATCATATGCTCCAAAAAATGAGCCGTTCCATTACTCTCCTCCGTCTCGAATCTCGAACCGGCATCGATCCAAACCCCAACCGTAGCAGTCCTTGCACTAAGGCTAGACTCCGTGGCGACACGGAGTCCGTTAGGGAGGGTTGTGATGCGAGTTTCAGGAGCGGATAGGATTCGTGTGTGGTCACGGATTTCGGGTTTAGGTGAACCGAATTTGAGGAAACGTGGATCTGGATTTTCTAAGCGTTGGAGTTTTTGTTTGACGGATTCGGCTAATCGATCGTAGATCATGACGTTGGGAGGTGGTGGGGAGGGTGGTGGTGAAGGGGGTGAGCGGGTGACGGGGGCGGCGGCGGAGGTGGAGAGAGTGGCGGATCGGATTGAGGTGAGGATGGGTGTCCGCCGGGATGAACGGCGGACTAGGGTGAGGAGTTTGTTGATCGTCATGGTGGGGGAGGGCGGCCCGTGTGTGCTAGGGTTTGGTTTGTGGTGAATGAATGAGCTGAGTTGTGTGAAAAAAAAACGATGAAATAGAGAACGGGAAAGAGAAAAAAAGAGTGATTCCGAGACTTTGTCAAAAAAAAAAAAACTAGAGATCGAATAAGGGTAGATTAGTGTACTGTTTATTTATGGTGACAACTTGTGTACCATCAATAAAAGATGGGTAACACAATTGGCACCAATCAAAGTTATTTGTTTGTTTTATATTATTTTTAATGTTATATAAATACATTGTTTTGATTGGTCCAACTCAACAAGGGTAGTATTACCCACCTTTTATTGATGGGTAAACAAGAATTTCCCTTTATTATTTATACTTCGCGTTAGATGAGAAAAATTTCACTATATTCGATTAAATTAAATTTGAGGCAGATATTTGATTTTGTTTTTCTTGTTAATTAAACTTATTATTTTTTTCTTGTTATTTCACAATAATGTAAAAAAATTTATTTTTAAAAAGGAAATCGTTTTGAAGGACACGAGTTTTGGAATAACAATTTTTACTAGGGTTTACTTATTTTTCGATCGAATTTCAGTTTATTATGGTTCTTTCTAAAATCTAAAGGATTAATTGAAAACAAAATAAAATATCATTTAGTCTCACATTTTATTTTTTAAAACACATTTTATATTTTTATTGTGGATATTTAAAATCATTGTATGAAAAAAATTGTTGTATATCTTTCATTAACATTGTGTTGTATATTTGGATTTTTTAAAGAACATGTGTATAACATTTCATTAGATACTAGTTTGTAAACACATGGTGGTATATCGAAAAACATTTAGGAGTTAGATAATGATGGGGCTACCTTCGTTAAGGCGTGAACTATCGAATTGGTTTGTCTCCAACTATACTCGATATGGGAATTTCGAAAAGATAAATTACAATGTTGTCTACATTCATGCATAATTCTACCAAATTCAATAATATCATTGTTTGTTTCTGAAAATAATCCAACATTTTCTAAAAATGATGGAGTCACAATGCTTGCCCAATGTCCATTGAGTACAATAGAGAGAGTTAAAGGGTCATTGCAAGCAAAAAGCATCGATACGAATACACATATCAATCCATACCTTGTTTTTGGAGGAGGAAGATGAGGCATTTATATTGCATCTATATCTTCCTGGAGCAAGTTTCTTCCATGGCTACACAATAATCCTATTTGGCTATTGTTCATCCGTGATATCTGAACCATCAAATCCTCACAGTTAATCACTTCGCCTTGTCTCAAGACTCATGTTTGTTGGGCGGTGGACTATCAATCTTATCATTAAGGGCACAAAGCCCTCCAAGAGGGCACGTTTAACATCTCTCTTCTGACTCATATATTTATCAGTATTGAGACAATGTATCAGAGATATTTTAAGGAAGGGCAATTTGGTAATTGCCGCTCCAGGGTCCTATAAAAGGGCCAAAGCCCATTTTCTCTTCATTTTTTCCTTCCCTTTCTCTCTCTAGAAATCAATCCTCTCCCTTCTCTCTTCTCCCCCTCACGCCAACCTTCCTCCCTCCCTCCAATATTCAGCAATCTTCATCTTTGTCTCTCAATCCTTAAGCAAGCACCAATTTTGGGAACCTCGGATCATTTGGAGCCAAGGAAGCAAGGAAGAAAGGAAAGGATTGAAGCTAGGGTTTTGATGTAGAAGCTTGGCAAGTAATCAAATTATTTAATTTAGGTGAGTTCCTTAGATTAGAACCCACCTTGGGTGAGTTTTGGGTGTAAATCCTTTATTTTGACAAGTTAACAATTTGTTCCCTAATTCCTTGATGTTTGCTAAATCCTTGTTTATCCATGAATTAAATCATCAATTTGCAGTAGAAAATCATTCCTAAAGCTGTTGGAAAGCTTGGGTAAGTTTGGATGAGTCAAAATGGTGAAAAATCACATTTTTGGACATTTGTTGTACTGTCATGCTGGCTATAGCGAGCACCATGTTTTATTTTCTAGACTAGCTCGCCCCAGCGAGCCTTGGCAGAACCATCTTGGTCTGCTAAGTTGCGTTCGGTGGGTTGACGCTGAAATTTCTGGCTGGACAAGATCAGAACTTAACACAAAGTGCAAATTTTGCAAAAACAGGGCACAATTAAGAACAGTTCAGAACCAGGAATAAAAGTGCAGAAATAAAAAGAACACAATGAGTTTGTTAACCCAGTTCGGTGTAAACACCACCTACTCTGGGGGATACCAATCCAGGAAGGAAATCCACTATAGGAATTAATCCTTAAGACTCAAGACACAGTCACCCCTGTTCCCAGCCTAAGCAATTAACCTCCTCCTAGTCTGATTTCTACCCAACACGTTGAGTATTAGACACCACTAACTTCCTATCCAAGTAACTAAACTCAGTTACAAAACAATTCAAACAAACTACCCAGTTTTATGAAGACACCTTCAAAAACAAAGACAGCACTCGTACCTAAAGACTTAGAGTGAATTACAACTCAAATAGACCTAAACCAACTCAGTTGAGTGGAGCACAAATAAAGCAAAAGCTTAAAAACACTAAGACTCAATTCTCTGATAAAAACTCTATTCTTCGTATATCTTTAACAGCAGCACAAGCACTCCTTAAATAAGCTTCAGCAATTCTCATAAATTTGCATTCAATCTTCTGTAAAGATATGTTTCTGATTTATGAATGACTGAATAAGGTAACAGACAAAACTGCAAAGTATCTTTCCAAGATTGCTTTCAGAAAATATGAACATTCATAAAACACGAGTCAAATCTTCATAAGATTTTCATAAATTTAACCAGCATTCTAGAATCCTTCATCCATAGTAAATCCATGATAAATCTCGCAAAGATTCGCATAGAAAGAACTCTTAAAAACTCAGCTTCTGAAGAAGTCAACGAAAGTCAACTGTTGAATAGTGCGTCTAATGCACTGTTCCTGCGTATGAAGGAATTTCTGCGTCTGAAGAGCTACAATGCATCTGAAGAAATTTTTCAGCTTCTGAAGGCTTTTTCAGCGTCTGAAACTCCTCAAAACCACTTTCTTGCAACTGAAGACTTCTTTTAAACATGGAGGTGCTTTGCTTGAACACATTGAATTTACCAAAACATGCAGCCAACTTCAAAATACTCAACAATCTCCCCCTTTGGCAAATTTTTGGCTAAAATCAATGTTTCACAAAAACCAAGTTCTTCAATTCAACATAATACAAACTCAGCAAATAAGAACTCCACAAAATTAATCATAACATAGAGATAAGCAGTGGATTCAGCTATGATTAATCATGAAAAACACAAAACAGCTTCAGTTCTTCACAACATATCAGCTTCTGATATTTTCAACTTCTGAAGCACACATAAAGTAGCTACTGATCAACTCCTGATAGTTTCTGATCATCACAAACACTCCTGAAGCTTCACAAACACACCAGTTTCAGTTCACAACACTCCCCCTACAACTCAGCATTCAACATTACTCCTCCTTAATTCTAAAACAGCAGTAACTTCTGAAACAAGTAACTTCTGAGACAAGAAACTTCTGAAATTGAAAACTTCAGGAATACTGAGACAAACACTCAAGATTTTATCACATATGCACTCCCCCTGAGACAAACTCCCCCTCAATCATATCTGCATAGCTTTTGTTGCATTGGTTCTGAAAAACAACTAACTTCTGAACAACTCTAGTCAGCTTCTGAAGCACAGTACATTCTAATTCTGAACAGCTCTTGTCTAATCTTAAACATAGATTTTTCTCCCCCTTTTTAGCCACAAAATTATGACAAAACTCAGACTTAACATAGGGATCAAAAACTAAAACTCCATTAAATGCAGTCTCAGACTCAGACTCAGACAAATCATTAGCAAATCTGGCAGGTACTCTTTCTTCCTCACATCCAGTTTCCTGTAATTGCTATAAATCCTCATGCAGACAAACTTTTGAATAATCACAATCAGAAACATTCCACTTAGCAATCTTCTTCTAAAGTTTATCAATTTTGTTGCACAGAAAGTCTGATGTTAGCATATTCCTCAGATTCACTAGACTCCAGTCTCTTTGCTACACTTTGTTCATTGTCCTTAACCTTGAGTTGCACAGACTTGACATTCTTCAAACCCTTCATGTTTAAATGCTCAAGCTTCTGACATATTCTGTCTTCTTCTTCAGATTTCCACAAATAGCAATTATCTTCTGATCTGCAGCCCCTCATCAGAACATCACCTCCTTGATCAGTTACCAAACATTCTTTCTTATTGAACACCACCTTCAAGTCTTGATCACACAACTGACTGATACTGATCAGATTAGATGTCAACTCTTTCACCAATAGCACATCATTCAGTCTAGGCAACCCTTCACTGATTAAGTCACCAATACCCAGAATCTCACCTTTTACTCCATCTCCAAAAGTCACATAGCTTCTGGAATAAGGTTTTAAATTACTCAGCAATTTTTTCACACCAGTCATGTGTCTTGAACAACCACTATCAAAGTACCAGTCTTTCTTAGATGATACTTTCTGAGAAATGTTAGCCATTAGACCAACAGATTCTTGACATTTGGGTTTCCACACCTTCTGAACATTGACTCTTTTTGCAGCAGGTTCAACTCTTCTGTATTTAAAGTGCTCAGGATAACCATATAGTTTGAAACAAAATGGTTTGATATGCCCCTTCTTTCCACAATGATGACAAATCCAGGTATGATTCCTTCTCTTGTTTCTGTTAAACTTCTGGAGTTGAATCTGATGTTGCATCTGAGGTTGCTTCTGAAGTTGCTTCTGAGGTTTCATCTGAGCTTGCTTCTGAGGTTGCATCTTAGCTTGCTTATGAGGTTGCATCTTAGATGTCCCAACCATATGATCACAGGTTTCAGTAGCAGGTACAAACTTTTTAACAGGATTTTTCTGCTTGAGGTTCAGACTCTCATCCACAAATCCTAAGCCCTTATGTTTTCCTTGTTTCTGAGCATCTAAAATCTCCTCCAATACATCAGTAGCAGAGTTCATCATCCTAACTTGCTTCTTCATCTGATCAAGTTGGGAATTCAATTGAGTTACTTCATCATTAAGATCAGAAATCTGTCCTAAATGTACAGACCTTTCAGACTGCAGCTGACATACAGTTTCCTTCTGATTTTCTAATAACTTGCACAATTCTTGATTTCTGAGATATAATTCTTCATACGAAACAGCTGGTTCCTCAAAAATCAGTTCTTCATCACAGGCTTCAGATTCTGATGAAGTTTCAGTGTCTGATGATGTTTCAGACTCTGATAATGTTTCAGACTTTAAAAAAACTTCAGATTTTGAAAGAGCTTCTGAAACCATAAAAGCGGCAACATGTTTAGCTGTCTTACTCTGAACCTCTCCTTCTGAATCTTCATCTGACCAGGAAACAGCTAGGCTTTTCTTCTGCTTCTTGAGAAAAGTAGGACATTCTGATTTGATATGTCCATAGCCTTCACACTCAAAGCACAGCACACCTTTAGCTTGTTTGCTATTTTCTTCAGTTTCTTGCTTATTGTTGTTGAGTCTGAGGTTCTGACCTTTGGATTTGGATTTCCTGTCCACCTGTTTCAGAATTTTGTTGAATTGTTTCCCCACCAATACAAGTGCTTCTGATAAGTCATATTATCCTCATTAAGCTTTTGTTGATCATCAACTTCTGAATTGACTGCAAAAGCAATTCCTTTCCTTTTCTTCTCAGGCTGTTTGCAGAAAGCAGTTTCAAAATTCAGCAGAGATCCAATCAGCTCCTCAACCTTCATGGTGGAGATGTCATGAGCTTCCTCTATTGCAGTCACCTTCATATCAAATCTTCTGGGAAGTGACCTGAGAATTTTTCTCACTATCTTCTCATCTGACATCTTCTCCCCAAGAGACTCAAAAGAATTTGCCATATCCAGGACATTCATATAAAAATCTTGAATACTCTCATCCTCCATCATCTTCAAGTTTTCAAACTTAGTGGTCAGTAATTAGAGTCTGGACATCTTAACCTTTGAGGTTCCTTCAGGAGTGGTTTTTAGTATTTCCCAGGCATCCTTTGCAATGGTACACTGTTTGATCAATCTGAACATGTTCATATCAACACCATTGAATATTGCATTCAAAGCTTTGGAGTTTCCAAGAGACAGATCATCTTCAGCCTTTGTCCACTCTTCTTCTGGTTTCAGCACCTCAGTCTTGTTCCCATCTTTGTCTAAAACAACTAGATGATCCCAACCTTTTAGCACAGCCTTCCAAGTTCTGCTGTCAATTGATTTTAGAAAAGCACACATCCTGGACTTCGAGTATTCATAGTTCGTGCCATCCAACAATGGTGGTCTGTTGACATAACCTCCCTCTCTGTCCATGCTTGCCAGAAAACACTACCCTGGAGCTCACCCAATCACAGGCAGGGTGCCTGCTCTGATGCCAATTGAAATTTCTGGCTGGACAAGATCAGAACTTAACACAAAGTGCAAATTTTGCAAAAACAGGGCACAATTAAGAACAGTTCAGAACCAGGAATAAAAGTGCAGAAATAAAAAAGAACACAATGAGTTGTTAACCTAGTTCGGTGTAAACACCACCTACTCTGGGGGATACCAATCCAGGAAGGAAATCCACTATAGGAATTAATCCTTAAGACTCAAGACACAGTCACCCCTGTTCCCAGCCTAAGCAATTAACCTCCTCCTAGTCTGATTTCTACCCAACACGTTGAGTATTAGACACCACTAACTTCCTATCCAAGTAACTAAACTCAGTTACAAAACAATTCAAACAAACTACCCAGTTTTATGAAGACACCTTCAAAAACAAAGACAACACTCGTACCTAAAGGCTTAGAGTAAATTACAACTCAAATAGACCTAAACCAACTCAGTTGAGTGGTGCACAAATAAAGCAAAAGCTTAAAAACACTAAGACTCAATTCTCTGATAAAAACTTTATTCTTCGTATATCTTTAACAGCAGCACAAGCACTCCTTAAATAAGCTTCAGCAATTCTCATAAATTTGCATTCAATCTTCTGTAAAGATATGTTTCTGATTTATGAATGACTGAATAAGGTAACAGACAAAACTGCAAAGTATCTTTCAAAGATTGCTTCAGAAAATATGAACATTCATAAAACACGAGCCAAATCTTCATAAGATCTTCATAAATTTAACCAGCATTCTAGAATCCTTCATCCATAGTAAATCCATGATAAATCTCGCAAAGATTCGCATAGAAAGAACTCTTAAAAACTCAGCTTCTGAAGAAGTCAACGAAAGTCAACTGTTGAATAGTGCGTCTGATGCACTGTCCTGCGTCTGAAGGAATTTCTGCGTTTGAAGAGCTACAGTGCGTCTGAAGAAATTTTTCAGCTTCTGAAGGCTTTTTCAGCGTCTGAAACTCCTCAAAACCACTTTCTTGCAACTGAAGACTTCTTTTAAACATGGAGGTGCTTTGCTTGAACACATTGAATTTACCAAAACATGCAGCCAACTTCAAAATACTCAACAGACGCGTTTGGGCGAGGCGTTTTGCAACCATTTTCAACGAAAACCCTAATTCCTAAGAAAACACCGTTTTGACATATCTGAAAGGCTTCCAATGGATGAAAGTATAAGGGAACAAAGATTAGGTAATGCATTAGAGGTACGAGAGTAAAGGTTAGATGAGCAAGGTAGTTATTACAATGGGATAATAAATCCCTAAGTACGGCATATGACAACGATATGTCTAGAACCTATGATAGGTTAGCAAGAATAAGAATGTATTCAATTTAGCATACGAAAGTACAAGGAATGTTTTTCAACATTCAAGTAACAGAGAATTATTCACCCTGAAGAATCCATTAGATATGCATATGATTAGAATAATGTATTAGTTATACCTATGAATAGTTAAGACAATATTCAAACTATAAGGTTAAGCGTGTCCATCAGGCTTTGGATTATGTCGGATGAGACTTCTCCGAGAGGGTTGTTCACACGTAAGATTACAAGTTATATGTATATATATATATATATATATATATATATATATATATATATAAGAATAACACGATTAAGTTAATTGAAAATAAGTCGTGACTCTATGACTCCCTGCTAGTAGTGGAGTTAAGGTACCTCGTTAGTAGTGGTTAGGCGTTCTTTAGATGTAAGTCCTACACGGCGAAAAGATAAGTAAGTCGTGATTCTCAAGCTCCCCGTTAGTAGTGGAGTCGAGGTTCCCCGTTAGTAGTGGACATGCATTGTTTCTATGTAAGTCCTGCACGACGACAAGAGGAGTCCGATGTTAGCCTCAGATAGGGATTTTCACCGGTATGATGAGAGATGTATTCCGGGGTTACTCCATTCGGATGCACTCCGTAAAATGAACCAAGATAATTATTGTATGTTCAACGCTAACTCTCTAACTTAATAATACCATAAATGATTATAATACAATGAGAATATGACAAAGTAGTAATCAGATATCAGAAAGTGATCCTAGTTTTCCCCTCGATCACTAATTTAGCAGATTGTAGTCTAGTTTCACGACTACACAGTGTAGCAAGCACAAACACGTATAAACCCGAAATGGGTTGAGATTAGAATGTGGCAATCGTAGGTTTCCCCCGAGGTTGCCACACAACCTAGGATATGTGGAGCTCACTGAGACATTATGTCTCATTCCAATCCATTTGATTCAGTTTCAGGTAAGCAAGAGGTTCGTGATGAAGTTTATCAGGGAGAAGCTGAGTGGAATGAAGTTGCTCGTCATGTACCAGTTTAGGATTCCATCAGTATTTTATGTATATGTACATTTAGTGGTCTTTGGATTAATTGTATTAAACGAGCAAAATATTGTGTTCATTCAGTAATATCTTATTAATATTGAAAATTTTAATGTATCCAATATCAGATTTAATACGCATGCTAAATATTCTAGATAAATTTAGTATGTGTGTTATAACACGACACCCTTCAGAAGGGCTCAACACCCTCCAGAAGGACCAGAAAGACCTTGGGCGAGCCCGCTAGGGGGTGCCGCCTTAAAGAACTTCTAGAAGTCTCTAGAACGCTCTAAAAGTGGCTTTGGGCCCAAGTTACTTGGGGCCTAAGCCACGGAAAACTTAGCCAAAATAAGACTATAAATACCCACTTGAGAGCACTCTCAAGGCATCACTTAAACAGTTCTAAACCCTAGTTTTAGATATTATACTCACCGCAAGTACGTTATCTATGTTGGGTTGTCATTTGAATAGCCATGTCTGTCTTCTAGTAAATGGTTAGTGCGCCCAACTATCAAGATACTCGTCTGCTCAACTTGTTGCCACAATTTTATGTTTTTGCTCTTCCTTAAGCTCCATAAAAAAGTTGCAAAATGCTCGCTTTGGGATGCATAAAAGCGTTGCAGTAAGAGAAAAATTACCTCATCCGCATTGCACGTGGACATTCAAATAAAACATGAATGCTATCTTCATAAGAATCAATACACACCATATAATTTGTTAGGACGCCTATGCAGTTCAATCTAGCCCTTGTAGGAAAATATTCCCTACATACTTGCCACATCAGGTTCTTTGCTTTACGAGGGACTTTGAGTCTCCAAATACCACTATAATCCCCCGAATGCCGTAAATAAGAGGTATTTGTTATGTTTTCATGCATAGTCCATAAGCACTACGAACCAAATAATCCACGCCATTGAATCCTCTGTCAGTTGTTGAAATAGAGGGGTACTAAGTTTAACGCGGCTGATTGTTGGTCGAATAACTGAAGAATAAGTAGCGAGTTTCGGGTTTTGCTAAAATAAATAATAAGATTGCTAACCTTCACATATTGGAGGTTTGCGTTGATTAGACTAAAAGAAGAAATGCTCACGTCATCCAACATTCATGGCTCACCAGTGGAATATTCATGCTTGTATCAATACATCATTGGGCTCCGCTTCTTACCACTATTTTTACACTAAAGATACTTCGTTAAACATAGCCTGGATTATGATCAATCCCTGAACCAAGAAAGGCACTATTTGGGAAGTGTCATGCTTTGAATAGGCGTGACAGATGGTAAATTTAGGCAACTGCATCAAATCCTATCAAGTAATAAAGTAGTAAGTTATCGTTTCACATGGGTTGACATTCAACTCGATAATTAGGGGAACTTATTTAAAAAGAAAAAAGAAAAGACTGGAGTGGTTGCAAGGTTTTAATTGTCATGCCCAATGCGAGATTAGGTTTTTGTGATTCAGAAGTGTAACGGCAAGAGAATCCTTGCATCCCCCCTTCGTCTTTGTTGGAAATTAAATCGAGTAATTATTAGTTTATAACTTGTTTTATGTTTGGATTTAAGAAAGTTAAACATAACCTCGTGATGAATCAGTGGAAGTTTATTTTAATATCCCCACAATTCAACCATTTACAATTGTGGGGTTCCCTTAAGATGAGTTATCGCCCTAAATTCATACTTAGATTCAATTAATTTAGAAACTACGCAATTCACTACTATCTTGTTCCAATGTAATTCGAGTTGTCAATCCTACTGGCTCTATCAAAAATATGGTATAAAAACGGACGTATATAGATTAAATCAGACTTTAGATTATAAATTGAATAAAAACTTTATTAATAAAACTCAACAAATAAGAAGGGGTTCATCATGGAACCCTAATCAAAGAGGTTTAGTTGCACATGACAACAAACATCATTACAAAACAATAGAAAAACATACCCTACAGAGAACAAGAGGAGGATGGAGGTCCTCTGCCTTGAAGCTCCTGATGCTTGACCATTGCCTTTTACCACTAGATTTTTGAATTAATAAAATAATGTGCAAGGATCTCTATTTATAGTGCATCGTTACTTAGGGGTCAAGAGAGAAGAAATAGGGTTTTTCCACAAAAAACGGCTTGGAAAATAAGCAAACAACAACTACTGGCCGTTTCCATGTGCGGGGCGCATGAGACAGCAAGGAATGTTGTCCCATGCACAGGGGCGCATGAGGCACCCCTCCTGTGCGAATTTTGCAGTTTTCGACCCATGTTTAAACGTTCTTCCGTCTTACAATGCATTGTAACTTCAAATGAATTTTCTTCACTTTGTATTGTCTTCAAATGTCTTCTAAGAACCATTGATCTTCAATCTTTATATCCTCGATCCTCCACTTGATGTATTGTTTTGCCGATTTACATGATTTCTCACTAAAAAGACTCAAAACACCTATGAAAGTTGTATGATTTAGGATAAAACTCTATTACAACGACTCGAATGAAAACAATATAAAATGTTCCTCGAACCATTGACAACTCCTCTAAATGACCTCTTATTTGCCTTCAAATGCAAAGAAAATAACTAAAACATCATATGTTATTCCATCATCAATGACACAAGCAAAGGTGGAAGTTTCAAATTGATCATCATAGCCTTATGTCACTGATGATGGAATAACATATGATGTTTTTAACTATGTTTGTAGTTATTTTCTTTTCATTTGAAGGCAAATTAGAAGTCAATTAGAGGAGTTGTCAAGGGTTCGAGGACCTTTTTGTATTGTTTTCATTCGAGTTGTTGTAATTCAGTTTTATCCTAAATCATGCAACTACATAGGTGTTTTGAGTCTTTTTAGTGAGAAATCATGTAAATCGGTAAACAAGACATCAATTGAAGGATCCATGATATGAAAATTGAAGTTCAATTTTTCTTAGAAAACATTTGAACATAATACAAAGTGAAGAAAATTCATTTGAAGTTCCAAGGCATTGCAAGACAAAAGAATGCTTGAAAAAGGGTCGAAAACTGTAGAATTCGCACAGGAGGGGCTGCATCATGTGCCCCTGTGCATGGGACAGAAATACATGTCGTCTCATGCACCCCTGAGCATCAAACCATGCGCCCCCGCAAGTGGACACAACCAGTATTTGTTGTTTGCTTGTTTTCCAAGCCGTCTTTGGTGGAAAAACCATATTTTCATTCTTTTAACCCCTAAGTAATCATGCATTATAAATAGAGATCCTTGCACACTCTTTTATTCATTCAGAAAGCTAGTGGTACAAGGCAAGGGTCAAACATCAGAAGCTTCAAGGCAGAGGATCTCCATCCTCCTCCTACTCTCTCTAGGGTATGTTTTTATATTGTTTTGTAATGATGTCGGTTGCCATTAGCAACTAAACCTCTTTGATTAGGGTACCACGATTAACCCCTTTAAAGGAAGCATACAAATTCAAAAAACATCACATAGTAAAGCTGCCTTGGACAAAATATGTCTGGAATAAAGATGTCCCTCCTGCTAAGTCCCTTATGGTCCGGAGATTAATGTTAGATAAGTTGCCAACTGATGACAAATTAGCTCAAAGAGGATTCAACCTGCCATCTATGTGTTCTTTATGTTGTAAAACTGAAGATACATCTTTTCATTTATTCTTTGAATGTGCTTACTCTTGCAATATTTGGTGCTGGCTATCTAGAATACTAAGCATCCCACTTCACTTCCAATCTATTGAGGAAATTTGGAAAACTAGTGATAGGTACTCAAACCATCAAAGCAAGCTGGCATGTTAACTCTGTAATCATCAAAATTTTGAATGCTATTTGGTTTGCAAGGAATCAATTCAGATTCAACAACAAGAAAATCCCATGGAAAAGTTTTGTAGCCTCAATTATTGCTTTTGTTTCTCTGGCAGGCAATATCTCTAAAACCACTTCTTTGTCCATGACAGACTTTGCCCTTCTCAAAAAGTTTGACATCACCTTCCACCCTCCCAGAGCTCCAATAATCTTAGAAGTTTTATTTCACCCCCAGTCACCCCTTGGATCAAATGCAACTCTGGTGGATGCTTTACTTCATCCTCTTCCTCTTGTGGAGGAATTTAAAAAAATGCTAGTTCTGACTTGGTTTTGTGTTTTGCTGAAAACTTAGATGTTGGCAATGCTTTTCAAGATGAACTGATTGGAGATATGAGAGCTATTGAGACTGCTTATCAAAATGGTTGGAACAATCTCTGGCTAGAGCTTGATTCAACCATGGTGGTGCATGCTTTGAATTCCAACTCTCAGGTGCCTTGCAACTTAAGAAACAGATGGAACAACTGTAAATTCCTGTTAAAAACTATGAAGTATTTTGTATCTCATGTGTATAGAGAAGGAAATCAGTGTGCAGATGGCTTAGCTAACTGGAATTCTGGCACGTAGTGGACAAATGTCCTACGAGATGTCCGGGACACCAGAAATGTCTAACGGAATGTCATGGACACTAGATATAGCAACGTATCACAATAAACAATAAACAATCATAAAGTAAAGTGGAGGGAAGGAAGAACACATGATATTTGGTAACCCAGTTCGGTGCAACGTCACCTAAGTCTGGGGGCATCCATGCCAAGAAAGGAAATCCACTATAATAGTTTTGGTTCGTAGTCTTATATGATCAAACCTTGATCACTGCCTTGATACGTAAACACTACCCGTGAATTTCTATCTAAGACTCCCCCTAGATATGGGATCCCATCTCACTTTCTCTCAATCACACAAACAGTGATTTAATACAATTACAATCAAATAGGAGCAACACTCCAATAAACAAAACCTACTCTTGCTATAAGCACTAGAGCGGTTTACAAAGACAATAATACAAGGTTTGATGCGTTTGATGCGTTTTGAATTTGACAGAGCTTTGACACTTGTAAAAATATTCAGAGTCTTGTTTTAAATCTTCAAGTCTTTATTCCTTTATACAGAGATGAGGAATAAAGACGTTGAAATAATGCCAGCACATCAAATAGAGTCGTTTGAAGAAGCTTGATCAATTCCATTCATTTGTTGCTTGATTTGGTTCACATACTAAGAGGAATAAGATTTGAAACCTTTCCTGAATGTGGGTTTTGTAAGCTCCCCCTAAGTCTAATAGTCCAGAAGGTGAGTTTTGTAAGCTCCCCTTAAGTTCCATACAAGTTAATTAAATTCATTTTAATCATAATAAAAAAAATTTCATTGAAACGTCACTCAGAAGTATATCACATGAAATAACTCAGAGGCTAAGAGATGAGAAAATGGTTCCTAAGTCAATTTTTAATTAACTTATTTAAGGACTCAGAGCCTAATAACTATTAATCTTACTCCCCCTTTTCTCATCAACAAAAAAAAAATGTTTGAAATGAAAAGAGAGAAAAACATAAGAGTGACAATCAATAAACATATGAAGGTGAGAAAAACACACAAGAAGGGGGGGGGGGGTTGAATTGTGTGGACTCAAAAACTTGGTTTCTTTTCTTCTCACAAACTTAAGTTAAGTTCAGAAGCTGATATGAATCAGTTCTGAACTATTTCTCAAAGAGTATATGCAGTGGATTAAAAACAAAGAGAGAAGGAAAGAGAGGACACACAATGTTTTTATACTGGTTCCTTCCACAAGTTGGAAGTAGTCCAGTCCCCTTGTTACTAACAAGAGATTGAACTATAATCAAACTGATTACAATTGCTCAGACCACAAAGGAAAGAGACTTCAATGCTCAAACACCTAGTAAGAGACTTCTAATGCTCAAGACACTAAGTCAAGAGACTTCCCTGCTCAAGACACACAGTCAAGAGACTTCCAATTGCTCAGACTACAAAGGAATGAGACTTCCAGTTGCTTAGACCACAAAGGAATAAGACTTCTAATGTTCAGACCACTAAGGAATGAACCAACCTTGCTTAGACCATAAAGGAATAAGACTCCCTGCACAGACCACACAGGAATGTGACTAACAGCTCAGACCACAAAGGAATGAGGTTACAATTGCTCAGAACACTTAGTAATGAGACTTCTGGTTGCTTAGCGCGCAGGCTAAGACTTTGGTTCAAACTGGTTTACAAAGAAAGAAGCTTAAATTGAACACTTGATCAAATATCAGAGGTGTTCACTTAATACAACTCAATTGAGACTCTAATACTTAAGAAATTCTAAGATAAACAATTGTAAGAATTCTTAAGCTAATTTGTAACAGAAAACTAAAACAGAGTATTGCAGTTCAGGTTTTGCAGCTTGTGTTTCTATACAAAGTCTTAGCATTTTCTCTTCAAATTATCTTCCTTTTATAGAGCAGAAAATAGCTGTTGAAGATTGCCCATAAAATTAGGAAAGAGCCGTTGCAAATTGAGAGCTAGGATAGCTGCAAATGTGTGAGTCAGGGAGACAACTGTTCCATTGAGTTGTTCTGACATATCCAGGCATTAAATGCGCATAGTAACAATTGCTTTTCTTGCCACATCAGACTTCAGAAGCTTCTGCGTGAACAGTACATCAGAAGCTCTCTTCAGAAGCACTTCTTCAGAAGCACTATTCATCAGACGCACTTCTTCAGACGTTGACTTTTCGTTGACCTTCAGACTCAGACTTCAGAAGCTGTCTTCAGACGCAAGCTTCAGACTCCCACTACAGAAGCACTCTTCAGACCCAGTTTTCTTTCAGCTTTGCAACATTGCTTCTAAGCTTTCCTTTCTTGCTCTAAGCTTGTTCTTCCATAACCATTATCAATTATCAATCATTAAACACGTGGTTCTGAAATAACTTGAACAAAGCATTAGCAAATAACCAATTTTCCATTTAACACTTTGTTATCATCAAAACCATAAAGAGAGATGTTCATACAAATTGTTCCAACAATCTCTCCCTAAATTCAGAAGAGAGTTGTTTCACATTTTGTTCCAACAATCTCCCTCTTTTTGATGATGACAAACACAAGTATTAAATCAGAAAATTGTTGTTAACTTAATTAACAAGTTAACTGCAGGGTGTGAGGTTTGTAAGCTCCCCCTGAGTTTGATCCAAGTTAATTAAGTTCAGTTTAAATCACAAATGTGAAAATTTCAGAATTGTTGTTAAGTTTAATTAACAAGCTGACTTCAGGAGAGGTTTGTAAGCTCCCCCTAGGTCTGACAGTCCTCAAGGTTAGGTTTGTAAGCTCCCTTGATTTTTATCTAAGTTAATTAAACTCAACTTTAAACAATCAAGTGAAATTAACACTCAGAATTGTAAATAACTTGCTGATTTCAGGTTCTGAGGTTTGTAAGCCCTCCCCCTAAGTCTGATAATCCACAGGATGAGTTTTGTAAGCTCCCTGAGTCTTATCCAAGTAATTTTAAATTCATTTTACTCTCTAAGAGTAATTTATATCTCACAAAAATTAAATTCAGAGGCTAAGAGTTAAAATCAGTTCTCATAAGTTAATTTCATTCAGAACTTAACTTATGTTCAGAGCCTCAGGTCTTAATGCCTTTTACTCCCCTTTCATAAGCAAATTACTGACAGAATTTAACTTATATTTTGAGCTCAGGAGCTTAATACTTGTTTTACATCTCTCCCCCTTTTGTCATCAACAAAAAGTTTTGGAAAAAATTTCAGAAAAAATTTCTCCCCTTTTTAAGAGAGTTTGAAAACATTTCTCACTCTTTCAAAAAGTGTTAGAATTTTGAGAGAGTTTGAAAAATATGTGAGATAATTATGCAATCATATAGATAATCAAGCAGCAAAGATGAGCATCAGAGCATACTTGATTTTCAATGAGTATATGACATTGCATTGAAGATAGAATGTTGTTCAGAAGCAGAAAAAAAATTCAGAGCTTCTGATCAGAGCATTCTTTGTTCAGACATAGCTATTCAGTATAATTTTGTTCAATATCAGAGCAAATCTGAGCTATTTTAAACAAAATGGTTCAGATCATATGTCTACTGATACCAACTGAAGGTTTTAATACAGCTGAACTTATATCAGAACCTGATACCAAAATATGGTTCAGTGTTGATACCAAGATATAGTATTTGGTTCAGTGTGGACTTAAAAATTCAAGTACTGCTGAGTTCTTTCAGACCAACTGATACCAATTTTAAAATAAGTTCTAAAAGCCTGAACATGTCTGATACACTTGAGCATTTGAAAAATGTGTTTGTGTTAAAACATTTTAAAAACAGATTGATACCAACTGAAATTGTTTGTTAAGCAATTTTAGCATTTGATATCAAGGCAGAAAATCACATTTTTATATTGATGACTTTCTGAGGGATAGAGTATAAACTTTCAAAGCTTTAATCATCATTGCCCATAGGTATACTTATCAGATTCTGACCAAACATTAGATTTCTATCAGATTCAGAAGTCAGAAAATCCAGGTTCTGAACCTTCAGACTCTGAAGTTTTTTAGGCTTAACTTTCTTCAGACTCTCAGAAAATGAGTGTCTGATAAGTCTTAGCTTATGATAAACTCAGAATCTTAGTTTCCATTTAAGTTCAAGCAAATTTTTCAAAGAGATGAAATGCATTGTTCAGATTCTTTTTAATAGGTTTAAATCTATATTCTGAACAAAATCTCTTAATATTCTGATGTTTAAGTTCAAAATTGCTTGGCTCTTGAATGTAGAAGTGGATTTTTCAGACAAACATATTACAGCAATGTTATCACAAAGAAGATTATGCTGATTTTATGAATCTGATACATTAGTAACTTATGTAGAATCTTTTAAGTATAACTGAGAACTAAACATACCTCAGTAGAGCTTCTGATCTACTTCTCTTTGTTCATTTGTTGCTGAACACCCATTTTTGTTCCAACAATGTTCTTGACATGCTTTAGGAGAAGTATCAGCTTCTGAGATGCTCTTTTCAGCTATTTGGACATCCTTCAGACTCAGGTTCTGGTTCAGGTTCTGAAGTGTCCTCTGAGAGCTGAAACTCAGTACCAGTGATCAAGTCTTTGTGGTTTCCTCCAGATTCCACATTTCCTCCCTCTTTCATATTCAGGGTTTGGAACATAGATTTGTTTTCTGTTCTGCAATGCCAGCAGCCATTGTCCAGGCACTAGGACTTCACCTTTTCTTTGACATTTGATCATATCTGAAACAGAAATGATTTCTGACTTGGGTACCCATATGGGTCCTCTAGGGTTAGTCCTGAAAGGTTTAGTCTTTTTCAACTTATGTCTTGAGCTCTTGAACTCAGACTTGTTCAGATACTTTGGATGTGAATCCTTTAATCTTGAATAAGTCTTGGTTTTATAAACTGAGTTCTTCAGAACCTGAGTTTTCAATGGTCTTGACTCAGATTTCTTCAGAACCTGAGACTTGAAGGTCTTTGGTTCTGAGTTGTTCAGAGTTTGAACCATTGAACACTTGAGTTCTGATTTCTTCAGAACTTTAGACTTAAGAGTCTTTGATCCTGATTTGTTCAGAATCTTGGATTCAGAAGTAGAAGGTTCTGAGTTGTTAAGAACTGCAGTTTTGTTTGCTTCAGACACAAGGCAAACTTTCTGACCTTTCTTAATATAATCAGAATTGCATGACTGATTGGCTTTCTTATGTCTGCTTTGCCTGACATTCTGAGATTGAAAGTGTTTTGAATAAGCTGGTTTATTAATCCTTGAAGGTTTTATAAACATAGTCTTAGAAAAATCTGAGTTTGGATTTTTCAGACTCTGAGACTTACTAGTCTCAGGTTCTGAACTCATCAGACTCTGAACATTTTCAGGTTTAGAGTATGATTTTCTCACAGTCTTATGCTTAGGACCTTTGGGTTTAGACTTTGGCAAAGTTTTAACTTCTGCTTTCATCTTTTCCTTAGATTCAGAAGCTTCAGACTCTGAGCAGTTCAGAACCTCAGACTTAGCAGTCTCAGTTTCTGTTAACTTCATTATCTCAGAACTTTCAGAAGCAGGCACAAAACATACTTTAGAGCCTTTTATATTATCTTCAGAACAAGATGGAAGGTTTGTTTCATTTGAAAAAAATTAATGAATCATTTTTAAAACCAATTCCTTCTCCTTTGTTTCTGCTGATATTATAAATCATAGAAGCAATCTTGCTTCTGTTGATTCCAGCAAAAATAAAATTTTGAAGAGCATTTTCATGTTCACTGGGAACAGCATCAGGTTTCTTATGAACCATTTCTTTGAGCTCTTCAACTTCTTCATCAATATTATTGATATGATTCTGAAGTTGAAGATTTTCATCAGCCAACAAGTTATTTTCCTTTTTCAAAGATTTTAACTGTTTTATCTTGCTTCTGAGGTGGTTCATAAGTTCCTTAACTGTTTCAATAAGATCAGGTCTAGTGAATTCAGAAAATACCTCATTTTCAGCTTCTGAGTCTGAATCAGGTTCTGTATCAGAAGATACATTTGCAACCAGGTTCAAATTGGATTCAGCTTCATTTTCTTGGTCAGATTCTGATCCAGATTCCTCATCAGATGATACTAATGCTACCAAACCCAGGTTAGCTTCTTCATCTTCATCTTCATCTTCAGAATCTGATTCTTGGTCAAGATTAATCCAAGTAGCCATAAGACTTTTTCTGAATCTGTCTTTGCCTGATCTTGAACTGTTCTTTCTGGATTTGTACTTCTGAAACTCAGGACATTCAGATCTGTGATGACCAGTTCTCTTGCAATTTGAGCAGTCCTTTTGTTCATCCTTCTTGGAACTAGATCCTTTGAAGTTGCTGCTCTTGTTAGAAGATTTCTTTTGTCTTTGCAGCAAGAACTTAATTCTTTTGGAAAGCTTTTCTAGCACTTCAGCTTCTGAATCCTCTTTAGAACTTTCCTCAGAAAATTCTTCATCAGATTCTGAAGCTTTTAGAGCTATTGAAAGCTTCCCTTTGGATTTAAGTGCTACAGACTCAGAATTTCTAACTGGTTCATCTTTATTGAGTCCCAGTTCATGCACCTTGAGGGAGCTTATAAGATCTTCAATACTTAGAGTATTTAAATCTTTAGCTTCCTCAATAGCAGTCACCTTAGGTCTCCATATAGATGACAAGCTTCTGAGGATCTTGTTCACATGATCAGCAGTATTGTAACTTTTCTTCAGAATCTGAAGTCCAGAAACTAGAGTTTGAAACCTTGAGAACATAGCCTCAATGTTTTCATCCTCCTGCATTCTGAACATTTCATACTGCTGAACCAGAATGTTGGCCTTTGCTTCTCTGACCTTCTTGTTTCCCTCATAATTAGAACATAAAGAGGTGAAGATGGATTTTGCAGTAGATTTATCACTCAGCTTCAGGTATTCACTGTGAGGCATAGAATCCACAATGATACCTCTCACATGATGATGCTTTCTGTATATCTTTCTTTCAGCATTAGTGAGACTTCTTCTGTTCAGAGCCACTCCTTCTTCATCAACTGGTATGGAGATTCCATCTTCAATTATATCCCATAATGAATCATCAATTCCAATAATGTGGCTGTGCATTTTGCTTTTCCACCAAGAGAATTTCTCAGCATCACCACTAAACATAGGGGGTTTATTGTGTGAGTGAGATTTCTTGTTTTCAGTACCATAGCCACCACCACCACTTCTGGATGTAGATTCACCATAATTTCCAGATGACATGTTTTTCTCAGGATCAGGACTGACACACTGTTAAGTGTTAATATCAGAACCGGAGCTCTGATACCAACTGAAGGTGAGAAAAACACACAAGAAGGGGGGGTTGAATTGTGTGGACTCAAAAACTTGGTTTCTTTTTTTCTCACAAACTTAAGTTAAGTTCAGAAGCTGATATGAATCAGTTCTGAACTATTTCTCAAAGAGTATATGCAGCGGATTAAAAACAAAGAGAGAAGGAAAGAGAGGACACACAATGTTTTTATACTGGTTCCTTCCACAAGTTGGAAGTAGTCCAGTCCCCTTGTTACTAACAAGAGATTTAAATATAATCAAACTGATTACAATTGCTCAGACCACAAAGGAAAGAGACTTCAATGCTCAAACACCTAGTAAGAGACTTCTAGTGCTCAAGACACTAAGTCAAGAGACTTCCCTGCTCAAGACACACAGTCAAGAGACTTCCCTGCTCAAGACACACAGTCAAGAGACTTCCAATTGCTCAGACCACAAAGGAATGAGACTTCCAGTTGCTTAGACCACAAAGGAATAAGACTTCTAATGTTCAGACCACTAAGGAATGAACCAAACTTGCTTAGACCACAAAGGAATAAGACTCCCTGCACAGACCACACAGGAATGTGACTAACAGCTCAGACCACAAAGGAATGAGGTTACAATTGCTCAGAACACTTAGTAATGAGACTTCTGGTTGCTTAGCACGCAGGCTAAGACTTTGGTTCAAACTGGTTTACAAAGAAAGAAGCTTGAATTGAACACTTGATCAAATATCAGAGGTGTTCACTTAATACAACTCAATTGAGACTCTAATACTTAAGAAATTCTAAGATAAACAATTGTAAGAATTCTTAAGCTAATTTGTGACAGAAAACTAAAACAGAGTATTGCAGTTCAGGTTTTGCAGCTTGTGTTTCTATACAGAGTCTTAGCATTTTCTCTTCAAATTATCTTCCTTTTATAGAGCAGAAAATAGCTGTTGAAGATTGCCCATAAAATTAGGAAAGAGCTGTTGCAAATTGAGAGCTAGGATAGCTGCAAATGTGTGCTGAACTTTTGCAGAAAACAGAGTGCAGCAACCATATTTGAATTTGCTTTCCTTAAAAGCTGGGGAATGTTTGAGTCAGGGAGACAACTGTTCCATTGAGTTGTTCTGACATATCCAAGCATTAAATGCGCACAGTAACAGTTGCTTTTCTTGCCACATCAGACTTCAGAAGCTTCTATGTGAACAGTACATCAGAAGCTCTCTTCAGAAGCACTTCTTCAGAAGCACTGTTCATCAGACGCACTTCTTCAGACGTTGACTTTTCGTTGACCTTCAGACTCAGACTTCAGAAGCTGTCTTCAAACGCAAGCTTCAGACTCCCACTTCAGAAGCACTCTTCAGACCCAGTTTTCTTCCAGCTTTGCAACATTGCTTCTAAGCTTTCCTTTCTTGCTCTAAGCTTGTTCTTCCATAACCATTATCAATTATCAATCATTAAACACGTGGTTATGAAATAACTTGAACAAAGCATTAGCAAATAACCAATTTTCTATTTAACACTTTGTTATCATCAAAACCATAAAGAGAGATGTTCATACAAATTGTTCCAACAATCTCTCCCTAAATTCAGAAGAGAGTTGTTTCACATTTTGTTCCAACAACATATTCATCAAAGGCAAAAATAGTATCAGACGCATAACATATCAGAAGCACAAAAATATAGCAGAAGCATAAAAAGGTCAGACTTATGAAGGATCATCTTGTTTTTGTGCAAGTTCAGCTTGAGTACCAATCACCTCCTGAATCTTGGCTTCTAAAGCATCCTGTTTCAGCTTCTGTTCCAACAGGTCAGCTTGCAAAGTGTCCAGGATGTGAACAGTAACATGTTCTTCTAGATCCAACCTTTTAACCACAACTTTCTCAGGTTTCACAAAGAACTTTGACATCCAGGAAGCTTAAAGTTCATACTTAACAATCTCAGGTACTTCAGAAGTAGCTTCCTTGAACTCAGAGTCTGAAAGTTGTCTAGTCACATCTTTCTTCAGCTCAACTTCCTCCATTCTTCTGATAACATCCTTGAACCAATTCTGCAAAGCTTCTTGCTAAGTAGCTATAGACAGGTCCTGAAGATCATCTAAAGTCTTGTTTACCAGGTTAAAAAATTGCAGCGGAAGTTTAAAAAATTACCAGGTCCTGAAGGGAAATCGACACATAAAGTGCAGCGGAAGTTTAAAAAATTGATTTCCTTTCCTTGGATCATTACGAATATCACATGAATCAGTGATAGAGTTGTTACCTCTTAGTGCAGAAACTGTTTCTTTGATCACAGCTGAGCAAATAAGCAAAGCCTCTACTCGTCCACACGAACGGCTTCCTCTGGTTCCCGGTGCTAGCCAAGCGATCAGAGGTTAGGAAGAGAAACAGGGTTACGGTTTTGCTTTAGGGTTACACGAAAAAGCACTTACTGATTTCAGCACTAGAGCTTCTATTTATAGAACTCCTTGCTGCACAAAATCAGCTTGAGCTTCAAAAGCCCATTAGCCCATCAGCTTCCGCTAACTAATTAGCGCCTATTGCTAAATGTACCCCATCATATAAGTACTACTTATATTTCTCCTTTTTACCGTTCTTTTGTGTGTGACCCTATAGGTTCTTGTAACGTTGGCAATAATATTAAATCCTATATTTAATATTATAAACAGTGAGCGGTATCTAGCAACACATCACTGCTACCCAAGTGACAAGAATGTCAAGTGATCTGACGAAACCTTTCCATGATAATATCAATGTGTACGATTACTCCTTTGTCCTAATATCTTTATTGAACACAAGGCATAGATTACGTCACCCTTGCTTAGCTCAATATTTATATTTCTTGATCCCGAAATATACTGAACAACGAATAAGTCCAATATCTCATATTGACTTAATCCGGCATGGCCATGCATTTTTCCAGTCATATTCCATCAAGAGGCCTAAAGATATATCTCCTGTTATGAGGAGGGACAAATCCCATCTAGGACACTCATGTCCCTCAGCATGATTCATCGAGTGCCCATTAACCAACGTTATAGTCATCTTCTTACAGACAACGTTTGAATGGCAATAAAACACTTGAGTCCACATCTAGGGATCATAGTGGTTTCAGGTCTAAGAGTGATATACACTATTATCATTGTGAGAATAACTTATGAAGATTTCATAACATACTATGTAGTATTCTCACGATGGGTCAATCCAGTATAAATATTACTCCTAATACTTATACCTATGTATAGACTTAATATCTCATATTCATGACCCATGAGATGTGGTCATCAGTCTACATACATAATAGTCTCCACGCTTTAATATTATCCCAATTCATATTAAAGCTTGACTACGGATACAGTTAAGAATAGTGTTCTTTCGTTGATGTAATCTCATGATTAAGTCACACTTAATATTCCATCACATGAACTAACTATTCTAGGGACTTTATTTATCTTATAACAAGTGTAATAAAGAACGCCATATTTTATTCAATAATAAAAGTCATGATACATATAAAAGTTTGACATAAACTATTGGCCTCTAGGGCTTATACCAACAATCTCCCACTAGCACTAGAGCCAATCAGGCATATACCTAATACCCATAGATCTAGTGTGACCATCATGCTTCTGCTGAGTTAAAGCTTTAGTCAGTGGATCAGCAACATTGTCTGATGTTGGTACTCTGCAGATTTTCACATCTCCTCTATCAATGATTTCTCGAATGAGATGATAGCGCCTAAGTATGTGTTTGGATCTTTGGTGAGATCTAGGTTCTTTAGCTTGTGCGATTGCTCCATTGTTATCACATAACAATTCAATGGGATCCACAATGCTTGGAACTATACCAAGATCAGAGATGAATTTCTTGATCCAAACAGCCTCTTTTGCGGCATTAGATGCAGCAATATACTCGGCCTCAGTTGTAGAATCAGCGACTGTTTCCTGCTTTGAACTTTTCCAGCTAACAGCACCGCCATTTAAGCAAAACACGTATCCAGATTGCGATTTGAAATCATCATGATCTGTCTGAAAACTAGCATCTGTGTAACCAATTACAGAGAGCTCTTCTTGACCTCCATAGATCAAGAAAGTATCCTTAGTTCTTCTCAAGTGCTTAAGGATATTCTTAACAGCAACCCAATGACTGTTACCTGGATTAGACTGGTATCTGCTCGTAGCACTTAAAGCATACGAGACATCTGGTCGAGTACATAACATAACATACATGATAGATCCAATTGCGGATGCATATGGAACATTGATCATTCGATCCCTTTCTTCAACAGTTGAAGGGGATTGTGCTTTTGACAAACTTATACCTGATGACATAGGTACAAGTCCTTTCTTGGACTCATACATATTGAAACGTCTCAAGACTTTGTCAATGTATGTACCCTGACTTAAGCCAAGCAATCTTTGTGATCTATCTCTATAGATCCTGATTCCTAATATGTAGGAAGCTTCACCTAAGTCTTTCATAGAAAAGCATTTCCCTAACCAAGATTTAATTTCTTGCAGTGTAGGGATGTCATTTCCGATAAGCAATATGTCATCCACATATAATACCAGAAATGAGACTATGCTCCCACTAACCTTCTTGTAAACACAAGGTTCATCTTCATTTTTAATGAATCCATACTGTTGTACAGTTTCATCAAAACGAAGATTCCAACTTCTGGAAGCTTGCTTCAATCCATAGATTGATCGCTGCAATTTGCATACCTTTTGGATGTTATTAGGAATGCCAAATCCTTCAGGTTGTGTCATGTACACATCCTCAAGGAGATTTCCATTAAGGAAAGCAGTCTTGACATCCATCTGCCAGATTTCATAATCATGGTATGCAGCGATAGCAAGTAAGATCCGAATGGATTTAATCATTGCGACTGGTGAAAAGGTTTCATCATAGTCTACACCATGAATTTGTTTGAAGCCTTTAGCAACCAACCGCGCTTTGTAGGTGTTAACCTTTCCGTCCATGTCAGTTTTCTTTTTGAAAACCCACTTGCATCCTATAGGATTAATTCCTTTAGGTGCTTCAACCAAGTTCCAAACTTGATTTGTGTACATGGAATCCATTTCAGATTTCATGGCTTCAAGCCACTTCTCAGATTCAGGACCAGTAATGGCCTCTTGATAAGTCATAGGCTCATCTTGATCCATGAGCAATACGTCACATTCTTCTGATATGAGATACCCATATCTCTCAGGTTCTTGACGTATCCTATTTGACCTACGTGGTTCTTGTGTTATCGGAGTAGGATTTTCTGTCACAACAGCTTGTGTATCCTGCTCTTGTTCCTCCATTGGCGTACTACTTTGTGGGTCTTGAACTTCTTCAAGATCTACCTTTTTGCCAGTAATTTCTTTGGAAACAAATTCCTTCTCAAGGAATACTCCATCTCTAGCGACAAACACTTTGCCCTCAGATGGTTTGTAAAAGTAGTATCCTTTAGTTTCTTTAGGATATCCCACAAAGAAACATTTGTCAGATCTTTGTTCAAGTTTAGTGGACATTAGTCGTTTCACATAAACTTCACAACCCCAAATCTTTAAATGTTTCACATTGGGTTTTCGACCACTCCATATCTCATATGGTGTCTTTTCAATCGCTTTGGATGGAACTTGGTTAAGTGTGTAAGCTGCAGTTAATAAGGCGTGTCCCCAAAAGAAGTTTGGAAGATCAGCATGACTCATCATAGATCGGACCATGTCTAACAAGGTTCGATTTCTCCTTTCGGAAACACCATTCCATTGTGGTGTTCCAGGAGGTGTGAGCTGGGATAAGATCCCACACTCTTTTAGATGATCGTCAAACTCTTGGCTCAAATATTCGCCACCTCGATCAGATCGAAGCATTTTGATTTTCTTGCCAAGTTGGTTTTCTACTTCATTTTGAAATTCTTTGAAGAAAGTAAATGATTCAGATTTATGTTTCATTAGATACACATATCCAAATCTACTAAAGTCATCAGTGAATGTAATGAAGTAATAAAACCCTCCTCTAGCAGGTGTGTTTAGTGGTCCACATACATCAGTATGTATGAGTCCCAAAAGATCACTAGACCTTTCACCTGTTCCGGTGAATGGGGTCTTTGTCATCTTTCCCAATAAACAAGATCGACATGTCTCATATGATTCTAAATCAAAAGAGTCCAAAATTCCATCTTTATGGAGTTTGGAAATGCGATTTTCGTTTATATGGCCTAAACGACAATGCCAAAGATAAGTTGGATTCAACTCATTAGGTTTCATCCTTTTCGTATCTATGTTATAGATTGGCATATCAAGATCAAGAATATAAAGTCCATTACTCATAATGGCATTAGCATAGTGAATATTATTCAAATAAATAGAACAACATTTGTCTTTTATTGTAAAACAAAAACCGGACTTGTCCAAACAAGAAACGGAAATAATATTCCTGCTAATTGCAGGTACAAAATAACAGTTCTCTAACTGTATTAAAAGACCACTAGGTAAAGTCAATTCATAAGTTCCAACAGCTAAAGCAGCAACCTTTGCGCCATTGCCAACTCGTAGATCGACTTCCCCTTTTGCCAATGTTCTACTCGTTCTCAACCCCTGCACATCAGTACAAATATGAGAACCACATCCAGTATCTAATACCCATGATGTAGAAGTAGACATGTTAATTTCTATAACAAAAATACCTGAAGAAGTGGAAGCAACTGTTCCATTCTTTTTGTCTTCCAGATATTTTGGGCAGTTGCGCTTCCAGTGCCCGGTCTTACCGCAGTAGAAGCACTTGCCCTCTTTAGCCACACCTTCATTAGGCTTCAAGGCTTTGGTTGATGGCTTAGCAACTGCTTTGCCTTTGCCATTTCCCTTAGACCTTTTAGGCTTCTTATTATGCTTTTTGACCTTTCCATTGTTAACCATCAAGATGGTCTTACCCTTTCCCTTCATGTTCTTTTCAGCAGTTCTTAACATTGCTGCAAGCTGTGGAAGAGTTTTGTCCATGTCATTCATTAGGAAATTCATGACAAAGTGGCTAAAGCTTTCCGGCAACGATTGCAAGATAAGATCAATAGCAAGTTCCTGCTCAAGGGGTAAACCCAATCGCGCGAGGTTCTCAACGTACCCAATCATCTTGAGTACATGAGGTCCTACAGGACTTCCTTCTGACAGCTTAGTTCCAAAAAGGGCCTTGGAGACATCATACCTTTCATGCCTAGCTTGCTCTTCATAAAGAGTCTTAAGGTGTTCGATCATATCGAACGCAGCCATGTTCTCGTGTTGCTTCTGAAGCTCAGAGGTCATGGTTGCAAGCATGATGCAAGCGACTTCCACGGCATCATTGACATGCCTACTATAAGCATCTCTTTCAGCCCTGGGAGCATTTGCAGCTGGTGCCTCTTCAGGAACAGGTTCATCAAGCACATACAGCTTTTTCTCATGTGTGAGGACAATCCTCAAGTTTCGGTGCCAGTCTAAAAAATTTGTTTCATTCAGCTTATCCTTCTCAAGGATTGATCGCAAAATGTTGTTTGAAGTGTTATTTGCCATCTACAATTTAAAATATACAAAATAAGTATCATGAAAATAACATATTTAATTTGGCCTTTAATTAAATATGCTCCCACTATTTTATTCAAATCAAATGACCTTCAAACATTTAATTCGGAAAATCCCGTTGGAAGATTTTCTAGCGGGTTGAAATCCTTATTTCACCTTGTTTTGAGTCAGCTAGGGCTGATCACCCAAAACTCAGCTATTTAGGTAGGAACATTTCCAATTGTATCTCATACAACTTTCAAATCAATTGGGCGAGTAACTCTTACTCTGATCTATCATATAGATATTTCCCAATTCTTGCTTCTAAATTTATTCTAATCGTATTAAAATTAATTTAGTTAAGTTAAACCCAATAGAATAACAATCGGGTAAATGAAATTACCGCACCGCGACTTACAAACATAGAACATGTGCTTCGCTAGGGCAGAACCCACACATTCGATATTAGTCTTGAAGGGTGTTATTCTTTTGGAAAGCATTAAACTTAATATATCACTTTGAAGGATTTTATTTAGTTTGATCTCACCTCACCACGGCTTATATATCATATATATTCGCACTCCAATCATTCAAGCATGCATAACAATTATACAAAATAAAAGTGACATGATTATGGCCTCCTAACGCTATGATTCTCTCAAGCCAATGAAAGAATCTAAACTAATCCTAGAAACGACCTTGCTTCTCCAAGCTAGACTTCTAGGGCTAATCCAACGTCAATGGTCCTATTACCTCCTTGTATTCTAATTACATTACATATAAAGAAACTCGTTTTACATACGAGGGATTGGATGAGAAGAGAATGTACATATAGAATTCAAGAGAGAGGCACGACACGCAGGCCGTATTTCAAAATCCAAAATAAAAGAAATAATAAGACTAAGGCCATAATCATTCACACAACAACAATAAAACATCTTTTATTATTATTAACACCTCATAATTAAATAAATTAAATTAAAACTCGGCGATTGATCACACTACGCAGATTAGTCGGGGGTTCCGCTGCCCGGTCAGCGGACAGGGGTCAAGGGGGCAGCTTGCGGGGCTTCCGGGGCAGCGCCCCGGAAGCTAATTCAATATGAACGATTCACTTTGAATTCTGGTGCTGGAAAAATCGTGTCACGATTCTGGCATCGTGTCACGATTTTATAGGCAGAAGCAAACAATTTGCTGGGCAAAAAATCGTGTCACGATTCTGGAATCGTGTCACGATTTTATAGGCAGAAGCAAACGATTTGCTGGGCACAAAATCGTGTCACGATTCTCTAATCGTGTCACGATTCTGAACCAGGTTTCAGCCTTTTTCGTAACCCTAATCATGACGGCACAACACTTGCGGCGTTATGAACCCCGTTGTAACAGTATGATCACACCAATCAAAGTACTCTGATTGTTTATCCAATATGGTGATCGAACTTAGAATGCTTCACCTGATACGGTTCCGAAGCTCCAGTTTACAATCATCCAATATGAACAAATATCATCTGACTTGATTTAGTGAACGATCATCACGAGTATATCACATATACTTCTGTTACACAGAATTTATCAATCATATTTCTGTCGATATGTATAATCGAAAGTATTGATGCTTCACCAGAAAACGGTTCCGAAGCTTCAAACAATTCGAAAAGCCATGCACAGAAAAGTGATACGATTCAATTATGTGCGTATGTGATCGAGCAACACATCTCCGTCGATATGGATAATCGATATATTGATGCTTCACCTGATACGGTTCCGAAGCTTCAAACAAACCGAAAGTCCATGCACGGAAACGTGATGCCTTGCCAATTTTAATTCGTCTTTATTATTTAATTGTATTCGATTATTTAATTGATACGGTTCCTGAAGGGAAATCGACACATAAAGTGCAGCGGAAGTTTAAAAAATTGATTTCCTTTCCTTGGATCATTACGAATATCACATGAATCAGTGATAGAGTTGTTACCTCTTAGTGCAGAAACTGTTTCTTTGATCACAGCTGAGCAAATAAGCAAAGCCTCTACTCGTCCACACGAACGGCTTCCTCTGGTTCCCGGTGCTAGCCAAGCGATCAGAGGTTAGGAAGAGAAACAGGGTTACGGTTTTGCTTTAGGGTTACACGAAAAAGCACTTACTGATTTCAGCACTAGAGCTTCTATTTATAGAACTCCTTGCTGCACAAAATCAGCTTGAGCTTCAAAAGCCCATTAGCCCATCAGCTTCCGCTAACTAATTAGCGCCTATTGCTAAACGTACCCCATCATATAAGTACTACTTATATTTCTCCTTTTTACCGTTCTTTTGTGCGTGACCCTATAGGTTCTTGTAACGTTGGCAATAATATTAAATCCTATATTTAATATTATAAACAGTGAGCGGTATCTAGCAACACATCACTGCTACCCAAGTGACAAGAATGTCAAGTGATCTGACGAAACCTTTCCATGATAATATCAATGTGTACGATTACTCCTTTGTCCTAATATCTTTATTGAACACAAGGCATAGATTACGTCACCCTTGCTTAGCTCAATATTTATATTTCTTGATCCCGAAATATACTGAACAACGAATAAGTCCAATATCTCATATTGACTTAATCCGGCATGGCCATGCATTTTTCCAGTCATATTCCATCAAGAGGCCTAAAGATATATCTCCTGTTATGAGGAGGGACAAATCCCATCTAGGACACTCATGTCCCTCAGCATGATTCATCGAGTGCCCATTAACCAACGTTATAGTCATCTTGTTACAGACAACGTTTGAATGGCAATAAAACACTTGAGTCCACATCTAGGGATCATAGTGGTTTCAGGTCTAAGAGTGATATACACTATTATCATTGTGAGAATAACTTATGACGATTTCATAACATACTATGTAGTATTCTCACGATGGGTCAATCCAGTATAAATATTACTCCTAATACTTATACCTATGTATAGACTTAATATCTCATATTCATGACCCATGAGATGTGGTCATCAGTCTACATACATAATAGTCTCCACGCTTTAATATTATCCCAATTCATATTAAAGCTTGACTACGGATACATTTAAGAATAGTGTTCTTTCGTTGATGTAATCTCAAGATTAAGTCACACTTAATATTCCATCACATGAACTAACTATTCTAGGGACTTTATTTATCTTATAACAAGTGTAATAAAGAACGCCATATTTTATTCAATAATAAAAGTCATGATACATATAAAATCTTGACATAAACTATTGGCCTCTAGGGCTTATACCAACAGTCTAGTCACATCTTTCTTCAGCTCAACTTCCTCCATTCTTCTGATAACATCCTTGAACCAATTCTGCAAAGCTTCTTGCTAAGTAGCTATAGACAGGTCCTGAAGATCATCTAAAGTCTTGTTTACCAGGTTTCTCAAATTTGTCCACTTGTCAGCATAATTCACCAAGTGAATGGCTTTGTTCCTGGAGTCCACCTATTCTTCAAGACTCTCAAAAATGATTCTACAGACTTCTTGGAATACAAGGTTTGATGTGAGGGTTGGAGGTGCTCTGATGGTTATTAAGGTTGAGGAGGTAAGGATTTCTGTGACAACTTGAGTAAGAGTCTCAGGAACAGGTTCTAAAATCTCTACAGTATGATTCTTGTTGTCATTAGAGGCTAAAAGCACTAGGGATTGTGGTTCAGTTTCAAGCATGATAGAATCAAAAGCTTCAGGCTGAGCTTCTGACTTAGGTTTGGCAAAGTTTAGGGGTTCAACAATAAGAGGTTTGTCTTCAGATACTGAAGGTGCATTAGAGACAGTGTTTGTTTGAGGTGAAGGTAAGGATTGAGGTTCAGAAGAGGGGATTCACTACTAGAAAAATTAGTTTTAGTGAGGGTATAAATTCGTCACTAAACTACTAAAATTCCGTCACAAACGAATTTAGTGACGGATTTTGTGACGACTAGTAATCCGTTCCGAATTTTGGCCTTGCTAAATATTTGTGAGGGATTTTGGATTCCGTCACTAATTGATACGGATGAAATCCGTCACTAATAATGTAAAACCGTCACTAACTATGAGGCAAAAATGTCCTAAAAATCGGGCAATTCCCTCACTAATTAGTGAGGGATTTGTGTTCCCTCTCTAATAGCGAGGGACCATTTCTTCCTTATTCACCAATATTTCCGTCACTAATTAATGACGGATTGGTTTTCCCTTTCAAATTGTGAGGGTAGATTTCCTCACTAATTGTGACGAAACTGAATTCCCTCACAAACTACAACCTATGGTTTAATAACGATTTTATTTCCCTCACTAATTAGTGAGGAAATTCATAGCATTATTGATTTAATGTTCAATTTCCTGCCGGATTTCATTAATTATATTAATATGGCAACTGCATTTACTATATTAAACCATATGAAACTTGTTGGAAATTATAAATACACAATAAAAAATTCATACCCATCATATACATTCATCACCATAAAACATAAAATTCATAAGGAAACTCTCAATAAGTTTACAACCATTGTTCAACACTCTCAAAATACATAAGTCATAAGCGAGTTTTAAGTTTCATAAGAAATACTTCAACATTTTTAATGGAATTAGATGTAGCACATTGTTCTTGAAACTAGGTTTGCAACCAAGCTATCAAAATAACCATATACTATACATATTATATATCTATATATCAAGTAGATGGAGGTGGAGGTGGATGTAGATGACCTTGAGAAAACATTTCCATCGATTTAGTCATTTGCTCCCTGAGCAAACGTGAATCTTCTTGCGATGCAGGAGTTAACTCATCATGAGCCTTCAATTGATCTTTAAGTGATGCGTTTTTAGCCCTCATTTGTTCAAATTCAGATTGTAGGATGCCGTCGGATCTGGAAGATCTAGACTACTTATATTTCCCTGCTTCCGGGCCCAAACCATATATACGACCCTTCTTGTTTACTCCTCCAACAACATCTAAGAAGATAATGTTGTCACTCTCATGACTGGAAACATCATCCCCTAATGCCTCCTCACGTGAATCCCTCTCAACAATCCTTTTTTCAAACTCATCTTGCAAAATAATAATATTTTACTAACAAGAAGTAATAATTTCATACTTCATTCAGTCAACAGATCGAAACAACTTTAAAAAAAATTCAATACATGAATAATTCCAAATAAGTATATGGAAGCACAAGTTGAGTTTTTAAGTGACCAAAGAATCCTTCTCCCTATACAATACTCCAGAATCTAGACTGCACCAACACAAATAAATAGTGCAGAGCCAACCCAACTAAAATCAATGCAAGAACCTTTACTTGTGCTTTGCCAATTTAACTATGCAAGGTTTCTTTGTTAATATTTGTTTTGCCCTCCTCTATATAATTGCACACAGAGTAGTATTTGATATAAGTGGGGCATGGAACCAAACACTAACTCACAAACAGAGTGTTATGCTAAATAGGCTAAAAAAGGAATTCAAAACAAATGATATTTCTGGCTTCAGCATCAACAGCTGGGGCATAGAAAAAAAGGAATTCAAGTTGTAAAACATTGTTGCCAATTTAACTATGCAAGGTTTCTTTGTTAATATTTGTTTTGCCCTCCTCTATATAATTGCACACAGAGTAGTATTTGATATAAGTGGGGCATAGAACCAAACACTAACTCACAAACAGACTGTTATGCTAAATAGGCTAAAAAAGGAATTCAAAACAAATGATATTTCTGGCTTTAGCATCAACAGCTGGGGCATAGAAGCAAAGGAATTCAAGCTGTAAAACATTATTTCATATAGAATTGTCAAAAACTATCTCTGGCTTCAGCATCAACATCAGACTTGGAAAATAATAAATCTATGAACTTACAGCAATATCCTTTGATTTTGAGGAAACCCACTTGCTTGGATCACCTTTCAATTTGTGTGTCTTTAGAAATATTTCCCAACATGTTGGAGTCACATCTGGAGATGTTTTCTATAAACAAAACGGATCAATCAATGTTAACTGAAATTAAAATGCTTAACCTAACAAATACAATTAAACTAAAATTCAATTACTTACTAATCTCTTAGAAATCTCAGTTGTTGGAATCGACCCTCCAGTGTGGAGTGGAGCATTAGAAGATTTTCTGTTTTCGCTGTTAATTTGTGCCTTCTTTTTCCATTCTTCCTTACTCCATTTTTCATCCAATTTCTTACGCATTTCAACAGGAATCCAACTACCATCATCTTCCCCTTTTCTGACCCTATACATTGCACTTGAGTATAACTGAGAGGCTTTATGGTCAAATGACTTCTTAATCTCTCCATCAAGTTCAGGTAGCCACTTAAACTTCCTCTACAATATAAAAAATATAGGTTAATAAGAGAATAAATCAATATATTCAGAATAATCTACATGAAAAAAATATAATTATTAAGATACTCAAATATTCATGAATACTTTCATACATTAAACTCTCTAAACCACATTGAATTCAGACTATGGGGACCATTTTTTTTTCTTCAGCCTTTAGTTCTCCATAATTTGACCAACATCCAGTGATACTATGAGTGATTGACAGCCACTTGGGGAATCGGGGGAATTTCCTCACCATGGTTCGTCCATTGATAATAATTACTCATGAATCCCTTCAAACATAGATGTGTCATCACAGTTGCTGGACTTTTATGTTTCAAACACTTGCATATATTACATGGGCATCTAATATCCCCTCCTCCAATGTTATCTTTATCTTGTTCCAAAGCAAACTTAATAAACTCCAGAACTCCAATATTAAATTCTGCAGTAATATTCTTGTAACAATCAACTCTGTTATACATCCACTTTCTATTTTCAGGTACTTCCATTGCTGATGCATTATTTACACAGTAAAACATTAGTCGTGGGTCATATATATCCCTTGAAATTTTAACATCAAGCGATAGAAAACTAAATTACCCTCTAAATTACCCCATAACAGATGTATCATTCACAATTGAAAAAAAAATGAATCTAAAAAAAAACATATCAAACACAAATGCATCCTTCACAACTATAGCTGAAAATCATTTTCATAGAGTGAAGATAACGTGGAGGAAAGTGAGACATAATACAACAAACCACATTTAAACCATATTCATGAAGGAAATAATGAGCAAAAATCAGTATGAAAAATTAGAAAAATACATCTAAAATAGATCTAACCTGGTTATGTGTGGCTCGGAAAACAAACGCAAGTGATGATTTGCTAACGAACCGAACAAAACGAAAGGAATGGTTCAAGAACTGCGAGTGAGACACCATCCATTCAATCAAAATCCAAATTAATAATCAAATATAACATAAAGTCGATATACAAAGGAAAAGACAAAGGAAAAATGCTCTGAAGGGAAGCACAAAATACAGCTGGTCAAATAATCTTTTTACTTCAAATATATATATACTTAGGAACACTTATACAAATTAAAAAGTATGATTCCATACCCACTGGTCATTTAAAATAAACTAATCTTAATAAGACAAGTTTTTCATCAAAATCAAACATATTATATATGATATGTTTTAGCAAGAATCTGCATTTTAATCATTTATAAAGAGTTGTAAAATAATCATTTTCCATAAAATTGAGCTACTTACTACTACTCACTGCTGGCATTTATAAAGAAATTGCAGCTACTTAATCATTTTAGCAAGAAATTTTCCATAATCATTTTGATTTTCCATAATCATTTTCCATAAAATTTTAGCAAGAAATTGCAGCTACTTAATCATTTATAAAGAATTATAATAGTGAAGATATAACAACTTATGTTACTTGATAAGGTTTATTTTATGTCTAACATGATGTATGTGTATTAGATAATTACAACTATGTTGTCCCCATTCCTTTTCTGGTTTTAAAACTCAATGTCCATAAAAGCCTCTCGCCATTCATTAAGGCAGTGCAGAAAAGGAAAAACCACAACCTCTACCGTCTCTGCCCACTGTCAGTAGTAGTAATAACAGCAACAATGATAATAAAAAGACGAAGAAGAAAAAGTAGAAGAATAGCATCAACAACAACAACAGCAACAACAGCAGCATAGTTAGTAGTAATGACAGTGAGGAGCAAGGCAGAATGGATGGAAAAGCTGTGAATGATATTCAAAGTAACATATCTAGCAGTGAAAATTTGTCATCAGGCGTATCAGGAAGAAATTATTTGCAAATTTACCCCATCGAAATTGAACAAGTAAAATTACTTCTCTTTGATTGGAAAACAAACCTACACTAAGTGAAAATCGAAAACTATTAAATAGTTTAAGATAAAGGAAAAATGGTCAATTTGATGATGACAATAAAACAGAGAAAAACAAAGTAATCATTAAAACGCAAGTGGCAAAACACAAGATTATCCAAACACAAGATAGCAATTCAACCCTCAGATATCGTTAGATTGGTACTTTTTCAACATCCCTAAAATAGTGATGGCAGTTTGAAGAGAGGCAGATAGGACAGAAAGGCTTAAATATTATTCAGAGCACCATACCTTAACAAGCATTCATTATTGGGCACATTGAGAAGTCATCAAATGAAAAGTCAAAATTAGCAATAAACAACTTAAAGAAGTACTCAAAATTTCAAGATAAAGGAAGTAGAAGAGTATATATGCTGATGGAAATAGTACATTGGAAAATCAAGTAATTAATAAAATATGGTTGCCTAAATACGACCATAATTAAAAGGATGCCTAACTTAGCCTGCCAAGAAAAATCTATTAAGCATAACCAGAACTATAGATTGAGAATAAGAAATGAAAAGTTAAGATTCTATATTAGAACTAAAAGTACAATATCAAACCATTGTTGTTAATAGCAAATAGCACACTTATATAGTATATTTCAGCCCTTATGTGAAACAAAGGGAACGATGGATTTAAGCTTCAAATATTTGATAGCAAAGAGCCAATACATAACCTAAAACAGTGTGAAAAGTCAGCAAAAGAAGATAATCAACAGTGTAAGACATTCAAAAATCTAATATGAAATTTCTGGCAGGACCTGGTTCTGAACCGTAAAACAGAGTATGCAAACAGTAGTTCAGAAGCAGAAATATAAAAGACAGAAAGTAAAGGAACACAGTTGATTTGTTAACCCAGTTCGGTGCAACTTCACCTACATCTGGAGCCTACCAAGCCAGGAAGGAAATCCACTAAAATAGTATCAATTCAAAGTCCTATGACACAGCCCCTATGACAACAACCCCTGTTTCACAGCCCCTTCTCACTTAATCACTACCCGTGGTATTTCTACCTAGGAACTCCTAGATATAAGAACCCTCTTACTTCCCTCTCAAGTAATCACTGCCCCAGTGATTATCAGACTCTAAACAAAACAACTAAGTTGAAGATACTCTTCAAAACATAAAACAGTCACTGTTGAGTATTTTGGTGTTGGCTGCATGTTTTGGCAAATCCAATGTGTTGAATAGAAGCATCTCCATGTTTAGAACAAGTCTTCAGTTACAAGAAATTGCATTGAAGCTCTTCAGAAGCTGAAAATTCCATCAGAAGCTGAAAGTTGCTTCAAAAGCACTGTAGCACTTCAGAAGTTGGAATGAGAGTCTGATGTCCGCGTTGACTTTAGTTGACCTCATCAAAAGCTGGTTTTTTCTGAATTGTTTTGGCGCGAATCTTTGCGAGATTTAACAAGGATTTATCCTCGCATATTGCTTCTAGAATGCTGGTTGATTTGGAGAAGATTTAATGAAGATTTGGCTTGTTTTTATTAAAACACGTATTTTCCTGATGGTATCTTTCAAAGATACATTGCAGTTTTATTTAGCCATTCATAAATCAGTAACAAATCATATTCAGAAGATTGGATTCAATTTTATGTTGATTGCTGAAGGCTATATAAGGAGTGCTTTGCTGCTATTCAAGTACAAGACGAAGAACAGAGAGAAAATTCAGAAATAGAGTCTTAGTGTGTGTAAGCTTTTTAAGCTTTGTTTTGTGCACCACTCATATGTTTTGAGTTGGTTTAGGTTTAATTGAGTTGTAATTCATTCAAAGCTTTTAAGCAAGAATGAAGTTTTTGTATTGAAGTGTGTTCTTCAAAAACAGGGGAGTTTTGTTCAGAACTAGGTGTTAGTTCAGGTTTGTTCAAGTGACTGGGCTGTTGCTTGAATAGGAAGTTAGTGGATTCTAATACTCATACGTGGGTAGAAGTCTGACTAGGTGGAAGTTGATTGCTTAGGATAGGAACTTGGGGGTCAGTGTCTGAGTCTTAAGGATTAATTCCAATAGTGGATTTCCTTCCTGGATTGGTATCGCCCAGAGTAGGAGGTGTTTACTCCGAACTGGGTTAACAAACCTTGTGTGTTCTTTTTATTTTCTGCACTTTATTTCCAGCTTCTGAACCTGCTATAATCGTGCTCTGTGTTACATTGTTGTGTCCTGTTATCAAGTTCTGATCAGTATTCAAAACCTGATCTGTCCAGCCAGAATTTCAGTCACTCTTGCTTAAAAGCTTTGAGTGATTACAACTTAATAAAAACAACCAACTCTAAACACTTTGAGTGGTGTACAAAACAAAGCACAAGGCTCATAGACTCAACAACCTAAGACTCTTTCAATTCTAGCTTTTGTTGACATTTCCTTCTTCAATAGCAGCGTCCTCCATATATAGTCTTCAGCATCATAATTCTGAACAAAATAATCTTCAACAGATATTGTTCTAAAATTCTTTAGAAGCTCATAGAAGCAAATATATTTTAGAAATATATTTTCCAAAGATTGCTTTGAAAATATATTCTTAAATAACAAGAACAAATCTTCAACAAAGATCTTCACGCGAATTAATCTGCCTTCTAGAAACATCAGCTTGGATAAATCTTCAATCAAATCTTCGAAAGATACTGTGAGGGAATTAACAGAACCAAGGCACAAGAATGAACGCAGAAAACGTGCTTCTGAAATGCAGCTTCTGAAGGTCAACGAAAGTCAGCGTCTGAACAGTGCGTCTGAAGGTCAACGAAAGTCAGCGTTTGAACAGTGCGTCTGAAGGTCAGCTTCTGAACAGTGCGTCTGAAGTACTGTTCCAGCTTCTGAAGTGTACGGTCAGCTTCTGAAGAACCAGTTCAGCTTCTGATGAACCAATTCAGCTTCTGATGAACATTTCCAGCTTCTGAAAATTCTATTTCTAGCTTCTGAAGGCACATTTCAGCTTCTGAAGACATACTCCTTGAGATTTCAGCTTCTGAAGCACAAATTGCTTGTCTATTTGATTTTAGCAAACATGAAGCCAACAACCAAATATCCAACATAATCTAAAACAAGTCTCATACTACCAATCTTCAACAAAATCAAAGTTATATAATCCTAGTTTCAACATCAATCATTCAAAATACAAAATTAAACAACAATAAGTTCCCTATCTAAGTTCAATCAATGGAAAACAAGAACCTTTCACCATTGTAAAACTTATGATCAAGAACATTAAGATTATTCAACAAAAAATTACTAAAAAAACAGAATTTAAAGGAATTGAAGAAAATTACATACCTAAAGAGATTTTTGGAAGTGATCCTGGGAGCCTTAATAGCAGCACCGCGAGTTCCTGGACCCCTAAAAAATACATTGAGAAAGAAAAGCAGAATAAGTAAAACTCGGGTCTGTACCGTGGCAGGGTACTATTCTACCACTAACATAAACCATAGCCAAAGGAAAGGCTCCAATTAATCAAGAAACAGCGACTAGACCATTAAAAACTTTAACACCTTTTTTACTCAGATGATGCAAACATAATTTGCTTATGATTTGAATTATAACAGGTTTACAAGAAATTCACAGCAGACTGAAAAAAAAAGATTCTACCAACTATAATTTTGGGTAAATAAAGTCATAAGAGCTTAAGTATTCCAGCGTCCAGACAATCATGTCAATTTCAACATGGTTTGTTATTTTAAACACTAAAAATGGTCATTGCATGACAAAATCTCTTAAAGTTGATGAACAGATCAAGAATACAATGGACAAAAAATGAGACCAATTATTTCAAGACTTAAAAATCAACCACTTTTATAGTTACAATATCAAATTGAACAAAGTTGAACATAATAGTAAATGACTTTAATAATAACTAATTTATCTCACCAAGATGATTTACAAATTTATCTTTGCAGCACCTCAACAGCAAGAACACAACAACATTGGACCCCTACCACAACAGCAGCACATCATATTAGTTCCTCTTTTAACTCTCTTTTAACTATATACTACTTCAATAACATGTTCAACAACAACAACAACATAAGGAATATGAACCCAAGGTGCATAAGAAATTCATTCTCTTATAACTCTCTTTTAACTATGTCTTTCCACGACTCTCTCACATATTCCTCAAATTTCATAATAATATCTGCATTACTACTATGCTTGTATGAAAAATATGCAGCTAGAACATGATGATATTTTTCCCTAACAAAATCCTCCAGGGACTTAGGGTCAATCTTTGAAAAATTGTCTCTTTTGGGATCATTAAGAAACAGACTCATGGATTCTAAAGTATGCTTCCATCCGGTTAACGGATTAATGCATTTCATGAGATTCCTTACACGGTTATCATGATATATATATATATATACACACTTTAGGAACACTTATACAAATTAAAAAGTATGGTTTGTTTGGTACTGGGATAAAAAAAGTGAGGCGGACAGGTTTCACACGCAGGTCCTGAGTGCAATGCACCTGTAATCAAACAATGTTAGTCAACTATGTTGTCCCCATTCCTACCTTCCGCCAATACCTCTCAAAACACTGGAATACCCTGCCCCAAAACCAAAAAATAAAAGACAGCTGCAGAAAACTAAAACCTCAACCATCTGAGAACAACAGTTTTAACACTGGAACACATTAATTATACACTATATTACCTTCTTTAAGCTGTCATTGCCAACAACAGTTTTAATACTTGTGTGTAAAACAACTCAAAAATACATTGAGAAAAAAAAGGCCAATAAAATTTGATTCAAAGACTGAAACTTCCAAGGATACATGATCATGTTCCTCTCTCTCCAAGTTTGTCTAGCAAGGACCATTGTCACCATAAAAAAATCAATGATTGAGGTGACTTTTATGCGGGAAAAATAGAAAGTTGACTTGATGAAAAATACTCAAAATGAAAAATCAATCTGTTAACAAACAAACTTCTACATCAGCTACCAAAAGGTGCCATAAGAACATTAATGTACTAAAACTGGAAAAAAATCAAGAACTATCAACAAAAATGACACATGTGTAGATAAACTAAATTAACTCAACGATAGATCCTCCCTATACTAGACCCCTCTTTATCTCAGACACAAACATATAAATTGAAATTTAAAAACACAGTGTATTCTGAGCAAACCCCCAAATCCATGTCACACATGCAACCTGATTTTTGACAGCCAATGTTGAAAGGCGTCTTAACTATAGCTCTCAAAACTTGCAATAATTTAATGGATTACGCATAACTGAAACTGTAATGAAAGCAATCAATATACAAATTAATAAAAGATACCCAAATTGTTTCAATACTACACTGTCTAGGATATACTTACCCATGTTGGTTCATCTCTTTAAGAAATACATAGTAAAATATATAAACGAATCGAAATTCTTTAATATTATACAATCCCAAAAGATAGGTGCTAGCTAGCTTAGAAACACTCATCATCTTCAACCTTTCTAACTTGGATTCATTAACCTGAAAACAAAGAAGCAACCAACCCTCCCTATACTAGACCCCTCTTTATCTCACACACAGACATATAAATTGAAATTTAAAAACAGTGTATTCAGAGCAAACCCCCAAATCCATGTCACACATGCAACCTGATTTTTGACAGCCAATGTTGAAAGGCGTCTTAACTATAGCTCTCAAAACTTTCAATAATTTAAATGGATTACGCATAACTGAAACTGTAATGAAAGCAATAAATAAAAAAAATTATAACCACAAAACAATTCCTTTCTCCTTCAAACATCAATCGAAACAAAATTAAACAACATAAGTTCCCTATCTAAGTTCAATCAACAGAAAACAAGAAACTTTCACCAATATTGTAAAACTTATGATCAAGATCATTAAGATTATTCAACAAAAAATTACTAAAAAAACAGAATTTGAAGGAATTGAAGAAAATTACATACCTAATGAGATTTTTGGAAGTGATCCTGGGAGCCTTAATAGCAGCACCGATCAGGCTACTACCAGTGATGTAAATTCCCCTTCAATCATTACATAAACAAAAATTTGGAATGATGAAGAGAGAAAGAGAGAGAATTTGATTTGAGAGAACGGAGACACCGATTGAGACGGTGATACCGATTGCGCTGCAACCCAAGAGCTTGAATGCGCTGCAACCCACGAGTGCTGCAACCCAAGAGCTTGAATGCGGGAGAAGGAAGGAGATTCGATTTTGGGAGTGAGGTTGGATTTTGGTACTGAGGTTCGATTTTGGTTCGATTTGAGGATTTGAGAGAGATTTGAGGGAGATTCAGTGAAGATTAAGTTCAGATTTTCTTTCGATTTGAGGATTTAAGAGAGATTTGCGGATATGGAGTTCATGCTAGATGGTTAGTTTTTGAGTTTTCAGAAACGTGGTGCTGTTTGGAGTTCATAGGTTGTAGGAAAATTTTAGGGGAAAATTTTATTTTAGGGTTTGTGATAAAAGGAGGGGGAATGTTTTAGTATATAAGAGGAGGGAAAGCCAAAAGGTGAAACAATTGGAGGGAATAAAAAATTGTTTGTGAGGGATTCATTTCCTCCCAAATATGTAGATGACATTAGTGATGGATTTAGTGAGGGAAGCATTTGAGAAGGATTAGTTCCGTGTCAAATTCCGTCACAAACGGTTACCTCATCAATTTTATGAGGGATTTAGTGACGGAATTTTTGTGAGGGAATTTTTGTAACGGATAATTAACCCATTCCGTCACAAATGTTTGTCAACTCAATTTTTATGGTGAATATTAAATTCCGTCTCAAAAACCGTCACAATTAGTGAGGGAATTTTTTCCCTCCCTAAAATCTGTCTCTAATTCGCGTTTTTCTAGTAGTGATTTATGAAACAACTGTATCAGTTGTTGTTTCAGAGGCTGTTTGTTTGATAGGTGAGATGTCATGCTGGGGTAGTTCACCACCTAGATGTTGAGAGAGTGCATCTATGGTGGATGAACAGGTTTGGGAGGAGGAGGAAGATTCTTTGGCAAGTCTTTGGAGATTAGCCTTAGTGCTGGCTAAGCCAAATTTGGTTTCAATTGCTTTCATGTCACGAGCTAATTCTTCTTCAGTCTTATAGCTTCTGGGAATCATTAAAGGTGAGTCACCAGGCATACAGGTCTGCACTAGTGAAACATTTAATGTTTCCTCAGAATCTGGTAGGAAATCAGAAGAATTTGGGTTAGGGGGTATGAGAGCTGATGTAGGCATATGAATCTTTTTAGAAGGTTTGGATAGGTCAGAAGTTGGTTTTGGTTTAGGAGATGGCTTGAGGTGAGAGTAGTGTTTGGATAAGAGAACCTCATCATCATCAGATGTTGAGGGGTCTATGATAATTGGATTGGTTTAGGTAGAAGGAACTGTAGAATTACCTTTGAGAGTTTCAGGATCAGCAGCTTCTGAGACTCCAGTTTCCTTCTTCACTGTCCTCAGGTTGTCTCCCATTATCTTTTGAGCTTTGTCATACCCCATTTTTTGACTCATTTTCCTTTTGTTTTTCTCGTCTTTTTAAAGTTAGAAACTTTCGTCGTTTCAGACAAAATTTCGACAGGGAGGTATTTTAAAATACCTCATTTTTGTTTCGTTTTAGAGCCACTTTTTTATTATTATTATTATTATCTTTATTTATTTATTTTCTTTTTAATATTATTACTATTATTTTTATTATTTATTTTTCTTATTATTTTTTATTACTTTTCATCAGTCAAAAATCACTGCTGCCTCTGCAGCGCCCCTTTTCCTGATTTTTTCCCATCCACTGTCTCAAAATCTTCACCAAGTCACTTCTCCCATAAATTTTTTACCACAATTTTTGGTCAAAAGCAACACAAAACCAGCATGCAAGTTATCCATGGTCAACAAAAGGAACTCAAAAATCTCTATATAACAGGGACGAGATCAGAGGCAAGGGAGAGGAAATTTTTTTAACCAGACAGAGAGATATTTTTTCACCAGACATAATTTTCATCAAAACAAACTCAGCTATAAACCACACACCACACGGCCAGCCTCAAACCACACACACACCCAGCAACACACGGCAGCAACACACGCACGGCAGCAACACACACAAAGCCAGCAACACTCACACACACGGCCACAACATTAACAACAACACAAATACCATAACCAAATTAAAACATCACAAACCCATACCATCACATAACATAAAAACACAGCCACCCACCAATACCTCACCCACTGCCAAACAAAACCCCAATCGAACCACAACACACAAGAACAAAACCACAACATACAAGAACAAAACCACAACACACAAGAACCGAACCAAAGAAAAGAAGAAAAAGGTAGTTTTCGTTTTTTTTTAAAACCTAGATCGAGCATATTTTAAAAGGATTTTGAAAAAAACAAACTTGTTTTTGAGACCTAGAGAGGAAAGGATATGCGAAAGTAAAAAATTTTTTGGAAAAAGAAGGTTTTTTCTTCTCCGGCACGGTGGCGCCGCCGTCTAGGCCGGCGGCCACCGCGCCGGAAATCTTTCCCGGCCAGGCCATGTTTTAGAGAGAAGATGGAGTGAGGAGAGAAGGGAGAGGTTTAGAGAGAGAAAGAATGCTGAAAAATGAAAAAAACCAGCCCTTCAAGCTTTTTATATATACACTGAACCGGTTCGGTTCTCTCAGACCGAACCGGTCCAACTCTCTTGGCTAAGCCCATGCGGCCCAATCCTCCTTCCTTTCTCCCATCTTTTCTGCTTGCTGTTCTCACCCCCATTTCTGCTCTTGCACCCCCCCTTTTCTCTATATTTCTTTTTATTTCATTTTTATTTTATTTTCATGTCACCATTTATTTTTCTTGCTTTTTTATTTTTATTTCCTTTTTTACGCAACATATTTATTCTTGTCTTGCATTTCATGAATTTTTATTTTCTTTATTTTTTACGCAACATATTTATTCTATGTCTTGCATTTCATGCATTTTTATTTTCTTTATTAACTTTTTGCAACATATTTATTTTATGTCTTGCATTTCATGCATTTTTATTTTCTTTATTTACTTTATGCAACATATTTATTCTTGTCTTGCATTTCATGCATTTTTATTTTCTTTATTTACTTTTTGCAACATATTTATTTTATGTCTTGCATTTCATGCATTTTTATTTTCTTTATTTACTTTTTGCAACATATTTATTTTATGTCTTGCATTTCATGCATTTTTATTTTCTTTATTTACTTTTTGCAACATATTTATTTTATGTCTTGCATTTCATGCATTTTTATTTTCTTTATTTACTTTATGCAACATATTTATTCTTGTCTTGCATTTCATGCATTTTTATTTTCTTTATTTACTTTTTGCAACATATTTAATTTATGTCTTGCATTTCATGCATTTTTATTTTCTTTATTTACTTTTTGCAACATATTTATTTTATGTCTTGCATTTCATGCATTTTTATTTTCTTTATTTACTTTATGCAACATATTTATTTTATGTCTTGCATTTCATGCATTTTTATTTTCCTTATTTATTTTTGCACATTTTACATTTTTTTCTTTGTATATTATTTTGTCATTATTCTATTAGAATATATTTAGGAACAATATAAATATAAAATAAGAATGTTGCACCGACACTCACATTTATTTACTCACTTTATGTCAAAAATCAAAATAAGTGATTAATATAATCCAAGGAAAAGGGGACTTTCACTTTGATCCAACATCGTTATGAATCCCCTCGCGCTTAGTTTATTTTATCACACTTAATCTCTTTTACTCCAAACAAAAAACATAAAAATAAAAAACATTCAAATATTTAAAACTACATCAAAAATATGTTTTATCAACAAAACCTTGGATTTCAAACCAAGCGTCTTTTTTTCAAACTTTAATCAATTTTAATCATATTAGACTTTATTTTCTACAATTAAAATCAATGAACTTCATTCTTTTGCCACCTTGGCTCATCTGATCTTCAAAAACATTTTCAAACTTTAAAATCAATCAAACAAATCACTCAGCTTTTTACCCCGAACTACGTGATTTTGATCCCGCTCGGGTACGTAGGCAAAGGACCTTGTCCTTCCAAATCAATAAAAATAACAATAACATTTTCTTTCTTTTTTTTCATTCATCACTTTAATCTTTTTTACACCTAGGCACTTATTTTACAAACAAATAATCAAATTAGCATAAAGATAAGAATAAAAACAAGAGGTTCCTATAGAATACTATAGACGTTCAGGGTGCTAATACCTTCCCTCTGTGTAACCAACCCCCGGACCTTGATCTCTAAAAATTTAGGGTTTATTCGAACTTTTTCCCTTTTCCTTGGAAAAAATAAGAGATCGGTGGTGAACTTAAATTTGTGAGTCAACGCTAACCAATAGCTTGATATCCTAAAATCACCGCGACAGAAATGACGACTTCACTGAGGAGCAAATTCCTAAGTGGGTTAAACTTATCTTTGTTTTTTTCTTTATCTTTATGTTTTATTATTATTTGTAATTGTAAATACGTGCTTAAGTGTTTATCATTTTACGTGAGTGGTGAGATAAGTCCTACACCCGGACTTGAGGCAAACATGAGATAGGATGGTGGTATAATCAAAGTGTCTTTCTGAGAGTAAATTTCGGATGTGACACATGTGATAACCCCACTCAACGGAGGAACTTTGGAAGTATTACTATGTCGACATGAGTAGTCATGTTCGGCATTGTTATTTTCAAGTGACCTATGAAGTTGAGGACCTTTAGAGTTACCTTTAACCCATCTTAGCCTTTTTAGGACGTAGTGCGGTGTCTAACCAAGAGTAATCTTGAATTAGTTGATACATGATACTACACTCAAACGAGACTTTCTTACAAATATTGTTGGACCGGGAGTCAATCTCGCAACCCGATGATATTTGGAAGGGGTTGAGGACTTTGGGAACTTAGTAGAACCTGTGATACATGTACATGTGAAACCATAGTCCTTACCAAATGGCGTGTTTACCCTTGACTCCAACATTATGGACTTAACCTCACCATGTTTTCTCCGCTCTTTAGCATAATCATGCATACACGCATCCATGCATAAACTCATTTTTTTCTTTTTCATCCAAAATATCGAAGGACTTAAACAAGCTTTTTTGTAAACATCATAGATATGAGCTTCACAAAGAGGAACACTCAGAAGTATAACTTCAAAATCCCGGATTTTGACAAACTTAAGGAAGCTAGGATCTTTAGTGATTAGTCCGGAGATTTTTTTTTCAAGCTCGTTATGGGAGATCACTTGGTATCCTCAAGTTTGAGATATCGGGATTTTTCTTAAGATTTCTATTGATGAACTTTTGAGCATATCCCTTGGCTTTGTTCCTAAAAAGGGGATTGTCTGTAACATTTTATTTTATGAAATATTCAAATTATGATGTTTATAATTACTTCAACAAGTCTTTCGATAACAAATCTTTCTTTTTTTGCATAAGCATAATCATGCATCATACTACATTCATAGTTTCCAAATCGAGTCTTATATTTTTTTCATCAATAAAAGGTTAATCTGCCGCCGTCAAAGAAAGTGGCACGTCCTCCCAAATCAACCTACACGTACAACACTCGGGCAAATATAAGAAAGAAAATGGAACATGTGGAACAAGAAAACCAGGTACTCCGGGAAGAAATGACATCCATGCGGACCAAGATCGAGGAATTGACAGATTTGGTGAAACTCCTAGCAGCCACACAAGTTCATCCATCATCTCCTCCTCCCTCTGGCTCTCTAGCTCAGTTAACGACTTCTATTACCCTGGCTCCGACAGTGCACACCAGTGCTCCACAACGGACTATGCCCGACAGTTATCCCTGGGGCATGCCCCTCAACTATGGTGAAGAATTTGTCCCTATTCCTACTACACATCAAGAAATTCATGTTCCTCAATCCGGTGATACTTTTCCTCAGGCTACTGTGGCCTTTTCAGCTCTAGTGATTCATACCACCCCATATGACCATGGACCTATCTTTCACGCAGAAAGCATAGGGGCTCAGGATCGGATGGATGATTTACAAGAAAAGTTTGACGAAATGCAACGGGAAATCAAGGCCCTCCGCGGGAAAGATCTGTTTGGGAAAAACGCCCACGACCTTTGTCTAGTGCCGAATGTCAAGATCCCGCCCAAGTTCAAGGTCCCTGAATTTGAGAAGTACAAGGGGAACACCTGTCCTCAAAGCCACCTGGTAATGTATGCTAGGAAGATGCCTACCCAGACATATAATCATCAACTACTTATCCACTACTTCTAAGACAGTCTAACTGGTGCCGCCTTGAAATGGTACATGAGTTTGGACAGCACTAGAATCCAAACTTTCAATGACTTGGGAGAGGCCTTTGTTCGCCAATACAAGTACAACCTGGACATGGCCCCAGACAGAGACCAGCTCCGGGCCATGGCCCAAAAAGATAAAGAGACTTTCAAGGAATATGCCCAAAGATGGAGAGAGGTTGCTGCTCAGATTAACCCACCTCTAGAGGAGAAAAAAATGACCAAGATTTTCCTAAACACTCTTGGTTCATTTTATTATGAGCGGATGATTGCAAGCGCACCTAGCGATTTCACTGAAATGGTGAATATGGGCATGCGCCTAGAGGATGCGGTCCGGGAAGGACGTTCGGTGAAGGAAAGTGCCCAGGCCAGCAGTGCAAAAAGGTTTGGGAACAATTACCCAAAAAAGAGGGAACAAGACGTTGGCATGATTGTCCATGGGAGACCTCGCCAAGAGTACTCAGCCTACCCGCATGTTGCCGCCATTTCACCATCCATCCCTACACCTCAAAATCCAAGCTATCAAATCCAAATTCCACAAAGACCTCCATCCCATTATCCACTATCATATCAACAACCTTACCCACAAAATCCACAACAACCTCGTCAACAACCTTACCCACAAAGTCAACAACAACATCGCCCTCAAACTCCCCAACAACCCTTCATTCAACAGAATCGCCAGAAAACGGCATTTGACCCTATACCAATGAAGTACGCGAATCTGCTCCCTGCTCTGATTGCAAGGAATCTTGTTCAAACCAGAGCACCTCCTCCCGTGCCGAATGTACTGCCTGTGTGGTATCGTCCTGACCTCACCTGTGCCTTCCATTAAGGAGCACCGGGTCATGATGTCGAGCATTGCTATGCTCTCAAGAATGAGGTTCAGAAATTGATCCGTGCTAAGTTTCTAACCTTCAAAGACTCAATCCCAATGTCCAAGCTAACCCTCTACCAGACCATGGGTCCTCCATCAATATGGTTCAAGATCATCAGGAAACCAGTCCCATTTCCAGTGCCCAAGATATCAAGACACCTCTGGTTCCAATGCACATCGAGATGTGCAGGGTAGCTCTATTCAACCATAACCACGCTAAATGCAAAGAATGTTCTGAAAATCCTCGAGGATGTCTGCGGGTTCAAAATGACATACAAGGATTGATAAACAGAAAGGAGCTTGTTGTTACAAGGAAAGACAAAAGTGTTTGCGTTATAACCCCAGAATTCAATATCCCGGAGCATTTGGAGTTAACTTTCAGCAGTCAGAAGTCTGTTGCCGCTCCACTAGTGATCTGTTTACTAGGACCTATACCATACACTTCAGAGAAAGCAATTCCTTACAAATATGATGCAACCATGTTGAGCGATGGTCAAGAAGTACCCATACCCCCTTTGGCCTCGATCGTTAATATTACGGACAGTAGCAAAGTGTTAAGAAGTGGACGTATTCTCCCAACGTCAGTTCAAGGGAAGACCAGTACTCCGGTGTTTGAGCAAAAACAAATACAAGACCCTAGTACAAGCAAAGACGCGGGCCAACCCAGCGGAACTAATGCCAATTCTGATTTTGATGAGGTGCTGAAGCTGATTAAGAAAAGTGAGTACAAGGTAGTGGACCAGCTAATGCAAACCCCTTCGAAGATCTCTATGCTGTCTTTATTACTAAATTCCGATGCCCATAGAGAAGCATTAATGAAGGTTTTGGACCAGGCTTTCGTAGATCATGACGTAACCCTTGGTCAGTTCGGAGGCATAGTTGGAAACATCACTGTTTGTAACAACCTGAGCTTCAGTGACGAAGAACTCCCCGAAGGAGGAAGGCACCACAACTTGGCACTGCACATATCGGTAAATTGCAAAACGGACGCTCTGTCCAATGTATTGGTGGACACCGGATCATCCCTGAATGTAATGGCAAAAACTAGATCAACTCTCTTATCAAGGTACACCCATGAGACGGAGTGGAGTAGTGGTGAAAGCATTCGATGGTTCAAGGAAATCAGTAATTGGAGAAGTGGATTTGCCCATCACAATTGGGCCGTACACATTTCAGATCACCTTCCAAGTAATGGACATACAAGCAGCATACAGTTGTTTGTTGGGCCGACCATGGATCCATGAGGCTGGGGCAGTGACGTCTACGCTGCATCAGAAGTTAAAGTTTGTGAAGAAAGGGAAGCTGATAACCGTGGGAGGAGAAGAAGCTTTGTTGGTAAGCCATTTGTCGGCTTTCTCTTTCATCAGTGCTGATAATGTTGATGGGACGCCGTTCCAAGGTCTTTCCCTGGATGATGAGAATACTAAGAGGAGTGGGGCATCCATGTCTTCCTTCAAAAAAGCACAAAAAGTGGTGCAAAATGGTTTGCTTCTGGACTGGGGAAAGTTGATAAGTCTGCCAGAACACAAGCATAAAGAAGGGTTGGGTTTTACTCCGTCTGCAAGAGTTACCAAGCCAAGCACTATCATTGAACCAATCAAGGACGCTTTCCACAGTGCCGGGTTCATTCATTCCCCGACAAAAGCTAATGCCATCATTGAAGATAAACCTGAAGAAATGACACATGTTCTTGTAACACCAGGAGGAGTTTGCTGCAATTGGGTCGCTGTTGACGTCCCTTCTGTTACTCATTCCTCAAAACTGAACGTCAATAAGCCCGTTGAACACCGTAGCCCTATGCTCTCTCCCAACTTTGAGTTTCCTGTTTACGAAGCTGGAGAGGAAGAGGATGAAGAAATTCCTGACGAGATCAGACGCTTGTTAGAACAAGAGAGAAAGACCATTCAGCCTCACGAAGAGGCATTGGAGGTTATCAATTTAGGTTCCAATGAGGACAAGAAAGAGGTCAAGATTAGGGCATTGTTGGATGCGTCTGTCAATGAAAGAATAATCAAGCTTCTCAAAGAATATGTAGACATCTTTGCATGGTCGTATCAGGATATGCCAGGATTGGACCCTGAGATTGTGGAACACCGTTTACCTCTGAAACCTGAATGTCCTCTAGTCAAGCAGAAGTTGAGAAGGACTCGCCCTGACATGGCTCTCAAGATCAAAGAAGAAGTGTAGAAGCAGATTAATGCAGGTTTTCTCATTACATCAGAGTATCCTCAATGGTTGGCTAACATAGTGCCTGTTCCCACAAAGGATGGTAAAGTTAGGATGTGCGTTGATTACAGAGATCTAAACAAAGCTAGCCCAAAAGACGACTTCCCTTTACCTCACATTGATGTATTGGTCGACAGTACCGCCAAATCTAAAGTATTCTCCTTCATGGATGGTTTCTCTGGATACAATCAGATCAAAATGGCTGTCGAAGATAGAGAAAAGACATCTTTCATTACACCTTGGGGTACTTTTTGCTATCAAGTGATGCCTTTCGGTTTGACGAATGCGGGTGCTACCTACCAAAGAGGCATGACCACTCTCTTCCATGGCATGATGCACAAGGAAATTGAGGTTTACGTCGATGATATGATTGTCAAATCAGGTACTGAGGAGGAGCATTTCGAGTATTTACTAAAGATGTTCCAACGATTGAGAAAGTATCGGCTTCGCCTGAATCCTAATAAATGTACATTTGGCGTGAGGTCTGGAAAGCTCTTAGGTTTCATCGTCAGTCAAAGAGGAATTGAAGTAGATCCCGACAAAGTTAAAGCCATCAGAGAAATGCCTGCTCCGCAAACTGAGAAGCAAGTAAGATGATTTCTAGGACGTTTGAACTACATCTCTAGATTCATATCTCATATGACAGCCACGTGTGGGCCTATTTTCAAGTTACTTCGCAAGAATCAAGAAGTAGTATGGACAGAAGACTGCCAGAAGGCCTTTGACAGCATCAAGGATTACTTGCTAGAACCTCCAATTCTTATTCCTCCAGTTGAAGGAAGACCTTTGATTATGTACTTGACTGTGTTGGAAGACTCTATGGGTTGTGTACTCGGACAGCAGGACGAGACCGGTAGGAAAGAACATGCTGTCTACTACCTGAGCAAGAAGTTTACAGACTGTGAATCCCGATACTCTTTACTTGAGAAAACTTGTTGTGCACTAGCCTGGGCTGCTAAGCATCTTCATCATTACATGCTCAATCATACTACTTGGTTGATATCCAAAATGGATCCAATCAAGTACATCTTTGAAAAGCCTGCTTTAACAGGAAGGATCGCTCGTTGGCAGATGTTGTTGTCAGAATATGACATTGAGTACCACACTCAGAAGGCCATCAAAGCCAGTATTCTTGCCGATCATTTGTCTCATCAACCGATTGAAGATTATCAACCAATTAAGTTTGACTTTCCTGATGAAGAGATCATGTATCTGAAGATGAAAGATTGTGACGAGCCACTACTTGACGAAGGTCCGGATCCCGAGTCTAGATGGAAGTTGATCTTTGATGGGGCTGTTAATGTCTATGGTAATGGAATTGGGGAAGTCATCGTTACTCCTGAGGGCAAACATCTCCCTTTTGCTGTAAGACTATTATTCGACTCTACAAACAACATGGCAGAGTATGAAGCATGTATTCTGGGAATTGAAGAAGCCATTGATCTGAGGATCAAGAACCTTGACATTTATGGAGACTCAGCGCTTGTGATTAATCAGATCAATGGAGATTGGGAAACTCGCGACTCCGGCTTGATTCCTTACAAAGACTATGCAAGACGTTTACTAACCTTTTTCAACAAGGTCAAGTTGCATCACATTCCTCGGGACGAGAATCAGATGGCAATGCTTTGGCAACTTTATCTTCTATGTATGAGGTCAGCCGTCGGAATGAGATTCCAACAATCAAGGTTCAACGCCTGGAGAGGCCCGCACATGTGTTTGCAGTTGAAGCGGTCGTAGATAACAAGCCATGGTTCCATGACATCAAATGTTTCATCCAAAGGCAAGAGTACCCACATGGGGCATCCAACAAGGATAAGAAGATTTTGCGAAGATTGGCTGGCAACTTCTTTCTGAATGGAGAGGTTTTATACATGAGGAATTTTGATATGATGCTACTCAGATGTGTGGATGAGCAAGAAGCAGATCTAATAATGCATGAGATACACGAAGGTTCCTTCGGAACTCATTCCAGTGGACATACAATGGCTAGGAAGATCTTGAGGGCCGGATATTACTGGATGACTTTGGAAAGCAATTGTTACAAGCATGCCAAGAAATGCCATAAATGCCAGATTCATCCTAATGGCAATTGATTACTTCACCAAGTGGGTCGAAGCTGCATCGTATGCCAATGTCACTAAGCAAGTGGTGGTCCGTTTTATTAAGAATCATATCATCTGTCGATACGGTATTCCCAGTAAGATCATCACAGACAATGGGACCAATCTGAATAACAGAATGATGAAGGAACTATGCGAAGAGTACAAAATTGAGCATCATAACTCTTCTCCTTACAGGCCTCAGATGAATGGCGCAGTTGAAGCCGCAAACAAGAACATCAAGAAAATAGTGCAAAAGATGGTGGTCGCCTACAAGGACTGGCATGAGATGTTACCGTATGCCTTGCATGGGTATCGTACTTCAGTGCGTACATCAACAGGGGCGACCCATTTCTCTTTAGTATATGGCATGGAAGCAGTGCTCCCCGTAAAGGTCGAGATCCCGTCAATGAGAATTCTGATGGAAGCTGAGTTATCTGAGGCTGAATGGTGTCAAAACAGATATGATCATTTGAACTTAATTGAAGAGAAACGCATGACTGCCTTGTGTCATGGACAACTGTATCAAAAGAGAATGAAACAAGCTTTTGACAAGAAGGTTCACCCACGAGAATTCAAAGAAGGAGACCTCGTGCTCAAGAGGATCTTATCTTTTCATCCCGATTCTAGGGGCAAATGGACGCCTAACTATGAAGGCCCGTATGTCGTCAAGAGAGTTTTCTCTGGTGGGGCAATGACTCTTGCAACTATGGATGATGATGAGCTTCCTCGTCCTGTGAACACTGATGCAGTCAAGAAATACTTTGTCTAAAAAAATAAAAGAACAGATCGGTAAGTCGAAAACCCAAAAGGGCGGCTTAAGCAAAAATGAGCGTCTCGGTGGACTGAAAACCCAAAAGGGCGGTCCAGGCAAAATTTAGAGACATAAAACAGAAATAATCATCCTGATAGGTCGAAAACCCGAAAGGGCCTTCTATGCAAAAATTAAGGATCAAAAGACAAAGTAACTGCATCGGGTTGGCCGTGATTCACTTGGGGCATATTAACTGTCAAAGAGACTCAGAATCTGAAGCATCCAAACAGTGGAATTCAAAGTTGTTGGGGAGAATAGCGGTTATTGTGTTCAATGTACCTTCCCCTTATATTTACCATTTTTCAAACTTGATGAGATCCGTGGAGCCATGCCATTGGCGGGCCACCACCCTATTAAATAATTTTGAGCTTGTGCCTTTTATTTGGAATTCTCATTTATTCTGTATATAAAACTTCTTCTATTTTGATGGTAGTACTTGAAGCAAAATATTTTTCAAAAAAATCATAAATCTTTTATATTTTTGGAAAGCATAAACAACAAACACATTCTCTCTGAACTCATGATTAAGTGAAGTGTGCGTCGACATCTGTCCTGAGAACGGATAAACTTTGCAGGCTGAACATGGTCAATTGCTAAAAAAAACAAAGAAGAAAAAAAAGAAAAGAGCTCGGTAAGTCGAAGACCCGAAAGGGCGGCTTAGGCAAAAATGAGCGTCCCGGTGGATCGAAAACCTGAAAAGGCGGTCCAGGCAAAAATTAGGGACATACAAAAGAACATATTCCCGGTGGACTGAAAACCCGATTGGGCGGTCCAGGCAAAAGTTAGGGATTCAAAAAAAAAGAAAGAAAAAAAACAAAAGATAAGCATGACCACAGAAGCACCAGTTCTTCTGCCAAGCTTTTGGATTAGCACGTTCTCCCCAGGAAGTGTTTACTCCCCATCAGTTGCTGTGTATGTCGGGCTTTACCCCGCCAATGTTTTGATATGTCCTCGGTGGTATCATCCTCAATGAAGATTGCCGAGTGTTTGTTTTGAGACGTTGGTCCACTTTCCACTTTACCTGTCCAATCTTGTTTCATCAAGTTTATCAGTTATACAATCAATCAAGTCAATCCTTCATATAGTCATACAAGTCGTATTGTCATACGTATATTCATACATTCATGCATATACACATTCATGCATATACAACATACAGACAACATCATTCATAGTTGCATTAACCACCCTGAGTCTTGCTTTAAATCAATCATAAACAATTTGTAACCTTCTTTTCCCCCAAGTGTCATCCCCAGTGTGTCTGGTCCAGAGATGTCACCTCCTTTGTGCCAAGTGGCAGTTCTTTAACGAACAGCTTGTGCATCGTTTATCTTGTCTTTATGCCAAGTGGCAGTTCTTTAACGAACAACTTGTGCATCTTTTATCTTGTCTTTATGCCAAGTGGCAGTTCTTTAACGAACAGCTTGTGCATCTTTTATCTTGTCTTTATGCCAAGTGGCAATTCTTTAACGAACAACTTGTGCATCTTTTATCTTGTCTTTATGCCAAGTGGCAGTTCTTTAACGAACAACTTGTGCATCCTTTATTTTTTCCTTTTGCCAAGTGGCAGTTCTTTAACGAACAACTTGTGCATCTTTTATCTTGTCTTTTTGCCAAGTAGCAGTTCTTTAACGAACAACTTGTGCATCATTTGTCTTTGTTTCATTTTGTCGTCGGTGGCTAGTTTGGCAATATCCCGAACAACTGACATTTATCTTTGTCTCTTGTCGTCAGTGGCTAGTTCGGCAACATCCCGAACAGCTGACATTTACATTTTACCTTCATTAAGCTACCATCACAACGGTAGTAGGTAAAATAGTTTGTCGGTCTTCATTAAGCTATCCTTACAACGATAGTAGACCATGTCTTTTTTTATATTTTACCTTCATTAAACTACCATCACAACGGTAGTAGGTAAAATAGTTTGTCAGTCTTTCATTAAGCTATCATCACAACGATAGTAGACCATGTCTTTTTTTATATTTTACCTTCATTAAACTACCATCACAACGGTAGTAGGTAAAATAGTTTGTCGGTGTTTCATTAAGCTATCATCACAACGATAGTAGACCATGTCTTTTATATTTTACCTTCATTAAGCTACCATCACAACGGTAGTAGGTAAAATAGTTTGTCGGTCTTCATTAAGCTATCCTTACAACGATAGTAGAATATGTTTTCTTTTATATTTTACCTTCATTAAGCTACCATCACAACGGTAGTAGGTGAAATATTTTGTCGGTCTTCATTAAGCTATCATCACAACGATAGTGGGCCATGTCTTTTCTTTTATATTTTACCTTCTTTAAGCTACCATCACAACGGTAGTAGGTGAAATATTTTGTCGGTCTTCATTAAGCTATCATCACAACGGTAGTTGGTAAAATAGTGTTGTCTGTCTTCATTAAGCTATCTGCACACCGATAGTAGACAATGTCTTTTCCTTTACATTTTACCTTCATTGAACTACCATCACAACGGTAGTTGGTAAAATGGTGTTGTCTGTCTTCATTAAGCCATCCGCACACCGATAGTAGGCAGGGTCTTTTTCTTTTTATATTACCTTTTTTTAAGCTATCAGTGCATGATAGTAGGTAATACATGTCATCTATCTTCTTTAAGCTATCATTTACACGTTAGTAGGTAACATCGGTCTTTGTCTTTGTTAAGCTATCGTTCTGAATCACTGCGATAGTAGACAATCACTTCCCCAGTGAAACCACATTATCCCCAGTAGAGTCGGATCCCGTTTCTTTAACAAGACTCGGGTATCCCTTTGTTTTATTTTATCCCCAGTCAGGTCATCTTCGCCGTCTTTGCATTCATACTTGAATCGCGAGCATTCACAGCATTGCATGCATACATCCATAGCATTTTCAACTCAAAAATTGGTCAAAAATGGTGTACTCTGTATTTAAGTCTCTTCGACCCGTCGAAATTAAAATTTAACCTTTAATCTCCGTAACGAAGAAACTTAAATAGGGGCATCTGTCATACCCCATTTTTTGACTCATTTTCCTTTTGTTTTTCTCGTCTTTTTAAAGTTAGAAACTTTCGTCGTTTCAGACAAAATTTCGACAGGGAGGTATTTTAAAATACCTCATTTTTGTTTCGTTTTAGAGCCACTTTTTTATTATTGTTATTTATCTTTATTTATCTCATTTTTATTTTTTTCATATTGACTTTTATTCTCATTTTTTTATTTTTTTATTTTTTGTTTTCTTCTGCTTTTTATTATTATTATTATCTTTATTTATTTATTTATTTTCTTTTTAATATTATTACTATTATTTTTATTATTTATTTTTCTTATTATTTTTTATTACTTTTCATCAGTCAAAAATCACTGCTGCCTCTGCAATGCCCCTTTTCCTGAATTTTTTCCATCCACTGTCTCAAAATCTTCACCAAGTCACTTCTCCCATAAATTTTTTACCACAATTTTTGGTCAAAAGCAACACAAAACAAGCATGCAAGTTATCCATGGTCAACAAAAGGAACTCAAAAATCTCTATATAACAGGGACGAGATCAGAGGCAAGGGAGAGGAAAATTTTTTAATCAGACAGAGATTTTTTTTCACCAGACATAATTTTCATCAAAACAAACTCAGCTATAAACCACACACCACACGGCCAGCCTCAAACCACACACACGGCAGCAACACACACACGACAACAACACACACAAAGCCAGCAACACACACACCCAGCAACACACACACACATGACCACAACATTAACAACAACACAAATACCATAACCAAATTAAAACATCACAAACCTATACCATCACATAACATAAAAACACGGCCATTCACCAAAACCTCACCCACGGCCAAACAAAACCCCAACCGAACCACAACACACAAGAACAAAACCACAACATACAAGAACAAAACCACAACACATAAGAACCGAACCAAAGAAAAGAAGAAAAAGGTAGTTTTCGTTATTTTTTTAAAACCTAGATCTAGCCTATTTTAAAAAGATTTTGAAAAAAACAAACTTGTTTTTGAGACCTAGAGAGGAAAGGATATGTGAAAGTAAAAAAATTTTTGGAAAAAGAAGGTTTTTTCTTCTCCGGTATGGTGGCGCCGCCGTCTAGGCCGGCGGCCACCGAGCCGAAAATCTTTCCCGGCCAGGCCATGTTTTAGAGAGAAGATGGAGTGAGGAGAGAAGGGAGAGGTTTAGAGAGAGAAAGAATGCTGAAAAATGAAAAAAACCAGCCCTTCAGGCTTTTATATAAACACTGAACCGATTCGGTTCTCTCAGACCGAACCGGTTCAACTCTCTTGGCTAAGCCCATGCGGCCCAATCCTCCTTCCTTTCTCCCATCTTTTCTGCTTGCTGTTCTCACCCCCATTTCTGCTCTTGCACTACCCCTTTTCTCTATATTTCATTTTTATTTTATTTTCATGTCTCCATTTATTTTTCTTGCATTTTTATTTTTATTTCCTTTTTTACGCAACATATTTATTCTTGTCTTGCATTTCATGCATTTTTATTTTCTTTATTTTTTACGCAACATATTTATTCTATGTCTTGCATTTCATGCATTTTTATTTTCTTTATTTACTTTTTGCAACATATTTATTTTATGTCTTGCATTTCATGCATTTTTATTTTCTTTATTTACTTTATGCAACATATTTATTCTTGTCTTGCATTTCATGCATTTTTATTTTCTTTATTTACTTTTTGCAACATATTTATTTTATGTCTTGCATTTCATGCATTTTTATTTTCTTTATTTACTTTTTGCAACATATTTATTTTATGTCTTTTATTCATGCATTTTTATTTTCTTTATTTACTTTATGCAACATATTTATTCTTGTCTTGCATTTCATGCATTTTTATTTTCTTTATTTACTTTTTGCAACATATTTATTTTATGTCTTGCATTTCATGCATTTTTATGTTCTTTATTTACTTTATGCAACATATTTATTTTATGTCTTGCATTTCATGCATTTTTATTTTCCTTATTTATTTTTGCACATTTTGCATTTTATTCTTTGTATATTATTTTGTCATTATTCTATTAGAATATATTTAGGAACAATATAAATATAAAATAAGAATGTTGCACCGACACTCACATTTATTTACTCACTTTATGTCAAAAATTAAAATAAGTGATTAGTATAATCCAAGGAAAAGGGGACTTTCACTTTGATCCAACATCGTTATGAATCCCCTCGCGTTTAGTTTATTTTATCACACTTAATCTTTTTTACTCCAAACAAAAAACCATAAAAATCAAAAACATTCAAATATTTAAAACTTCATCAAAAATATGTTTTATCAACAAAACCTTGGATTTCAAACCAAGCGTCTTTTTTTCAAACTTTAATCAATTTTAATCATATTAGACTTTATTTTCTACAATTAAAATCAATGAACTTCATTCTTTTGCCACCTTGGCTCATCTTATCTTCAAAAACATTTTCAAACTTTAAAATCAATCAAACAAATCACTCGGCTTTTTACCCCGAACTACGTGATTTTGATCCCGCTCGGGTACGTAGGCAAAGGACCTTATCCTTCCAAATCAATAAAAAATAACAAAAACATTTTCTTTCTTTTTTTTCATTCATCACTTTAATCTTTTTTACACCTAGGCACTTATTTTACAAACAAATAATCAAATTAGCATAAAGATAAGAATAAAAACAAGAGGTTCCTATAGAATACTATAGACGTTCAGGGTGCTAATACCTTCCCTTTGCGTAACCAACCCCCGGGCCTTGATCTCTAAAAATTTAGGGTTTATTCGAACTTTTTCCCTTTTCCTTGGAAAAAAATAAAAGATCGGTGGTGAACTTAAATTTGTGAGTCAACGCTAACTAATAGCTTGATATCCTAAAATCACCGTGACAAGCTTGTTCTGCATAAGCTTTCTTCAGTTTCTCAGATAGCTCAATCACCTTCTGAGCTTCCTCAATCTTCCTCTTTCTGACCAGTAGACCAACATCCTCTTCTTCCTCTTCTTTTGCCTGTACCACCAGCTTCCTTAGCACCCTTTTCTTTGGCTTCTGAGGCTTTTAAGACTCAGAAGTTGCTTTTCTAAACACTTCACTTCTAGTCTTGGCAGGAAGTATCTCAACTGGATCCAACTCAGCAGGTTCTGATTGGACTTTGGCAACAACCTTAGAGGTTTTCTGCTTCTTTGCTGGAGGTTGAGGCTTGGCAGCTTCTGAAGTGAACTTTCTTTTCTTGGGAGCCTTCCAAGGCTGGTCAGGATGATCAAGGATCATCTCCCAGGTAATGACCACTCCTGTTTCCTTATAACGCTCAGCAATGAACTCAGCCAGTACCTCTGGATTATCTTTCTTTGAGATAGGAGGAAAATCATCCAGGTACTCAGACTGTTTCTTGTTCACCTTCAGATCTTCTTTAGTAGTGATGATCTCCATCTTTGGAATAATCATCATACTTCCTGTTGGTTATTTTGTGTTGGCTACATTGTTTGGTAAAATCAAAGTGCTCAAGCGTTGCGTCTCTATGTGTTAAAGAAGTCTTCAGAAGCAAGAAATTGGATTTGAGGAGGTTCAGAAGCTGAAATGGCCTTCAGAAGCAGATTGGACCTTCAGACGCAGTTTTGGCCTTCAGACGCAGAAATGGCCTTCAGACGCTGAACAGTACTTCAGACGCACTGTTCAGACGTTGACCAACGTTGACCTTCAGATGCTGAACTTCAGAAGCTAATTTCAGAAGCTGGATTTTTGCATTAAATCTGATTCTTTTTGTGCGTATCTTTGGAAGATTTATCAAGGATTTATTCAGGCATTTGGTTTCTAGAAGGCTAATTAATTTGTTGGTTATCTTGAGAAGATTGGCTTCGTGTTTTATGTTTGAATATATTGCTGAAGAATCTTTGCAAGATAGAAGTCAGAAGTATATGTTTCCTTTTCAAGCCTTTGCATATTTCAGAATCATATCTATTGAAGAATATTTGATACATAATTATGCTGATTACGGAAGACTATTTAAAGAGACGTGGTGCTGCTTATTGAAGTGTCAATTGAGTCAAAAACCAGAATTCAGAGTTTAGAGTTTTTAGAGTTTTTGTCCGTGTAAGCTTAGGCTTTGTTTTGTACACCACTCATATGTTTTGAGTCGGTTTAGATTGTTTTGAGTTGTAATTCATTCAAAGCTTTTAAGCACGAATGATGTTTTTGTTGTCTTGAAGTGTGACTTCAATTTGTGTGTTTTTGTTAAGTTTACAATCACTGGGCTGTGATTGCTTGGTTAGGAAGTAAGTGGGTTCTTATACCTAGGTGGTCTCCTGGGTAGAAGTCTAGAAGGGTAGAGATTAAGTGATAAGACGAAGAACATGGGCTGTTGAGTCTTAGAATTAATTCTACTTAGTAGATTTCCTTCCTGGATTGGTATCCCCCAGAGTAGGTGAAGTTTGCACCGAACTGGGTTAACAAACTCATTGTGTTCTTTATCTTTCTGCACTTTATTTTCTGCTTCTGAACTGTTAGTTTTCATACTCTGTTTTTAGTTCAGAACCAGTTGTGCGCTCTCGTTAAAAACGCGCAATCCTCCGAGGACGTCCGCGAACGCTCGGAAGGCCTTGTGAAGTCGCCACCAAAGTTTTTGTGTAAAGGGGAACGTTGATAAACCCTTAAGTTTTTTGTTTAAAGGGAAACGATAATAAAACCCTTGACGATGAGGAAAAGGACTGGTCATCGCAACCATTGTCGGGTTCGGGAGTCGATTACGCAAGGGGAAGGTATTAGCACCCCTCACGTCCGTTGTACTCAACGGGAACCTTCTATTTGGCTAAAGCTTAAAATGTTTTTAAATGTTTTGCGCGCATGCTTGTCTATGTCAAAAGAAAATATAATAAAAGGGGGAAAAAGAGATGAAAACAAACGAAAGGAAAAAGAAAGTTTTTTTATTATTGCTGCGCTTGACAAGATGTCGATCTTGCTCCTACGTATCTCCCGGTAGTCGGAGAATTCAAAGCGTACGTAGTTCTTTGGTAGAAAAACGTTCATATGTTGGTTAATTTTAAATGGACGATGTTTTAACCGAATTCTTGCGATTAAACGTAGCTTGTATGCTCGCGGATGGGAGACTTATTAAGCGTATAGCTTGTATGCTCGCGCATGGGAGACTTATTAAGCGTTTGTTTACGAATCGCGCTAGAATGTTAAAAGGCATGTCCGTTGGGTAAAAGGGTTCGAATTGGTCGCTATGGGACCAAAAGGGGTGCAATGGACTTGATTAAGTCGAACATTGACGGAAGTGACTCCAACGAGTCGGGGGATGTTTCGATTGATGGACTCGAACGAGTCGAACATTGACCGAAGTGACTCAAATGAGTCGGGGGATTGAATCTAGTGGCCACGGGGGACCAAAAGGTTCGGATTGACCACAAGGGGCCAAGATTTGGTTTGGTATGGTCGGATACGTTGAAAAAAGGAATGACGATTGTCCGAGCGACGAGACATACGTCACGCATTCGTGCAATCGGGGCAATGGAGAGACATACATCACACCATCCCTTTTTCATTCAAGTTTTTTTGGTTGAATCTCTTAGAAATCCCAAAGCTTATCAAAATATTTGGTTTGAAACTCAAGATGAAGAGGTTTTAGCAATTTTGTTAGAAAACGCACAAGTTCGGCTCATTTTGCGAACGATTTTGAAAAGCGACAAATTCGGCTTATGTTCACGTTTGGGTTTTGAAAATCATGAACAATGTTTATTGTTCAAGTTTGGATTTGAGAATAATGAACATAGCTGGTTTGTTCAAGTTGTTTTGAAAGATTGGGGACATAACTTGTTTTGCAAGTTATCCACAAAGTATTACCCGAACTTGCGAATTTTCCAATATTATGCAAAATCCTTGAATTGGTTTGAGTAACATGAGTTTTAAAACTCCTAGGTTCTGAGCTCTTGGGCTAGAACCTCAAAAATTGGCAATTTGGGAGCCTAAACTCAGATTCTGAGTTCTGTCATGGTCGCTCTGCGACCATGACTTCGCACTGCGAACAATACGAATTTTTGAGTTCAGAAGCTGTTTCTGAACTGTTGTTCAGAAACAACTTCTAAACACACTCAAGACCTTTTAGGAGAGTGAAAAGATTTGAGTTTTGGCAATGAAAAGGGCTGGACAAACCAGTTTTGATGTTTTGCAAACCTTGGGTTTTCTTTTGAAATTCAAAAGGGGTTTTTAGAACAAAAAGGTTTTGGACCAAAATTGATATGCAAGCACAATTATAGATGCAAGATAATGACTTAGAAACTTACAGAGATCCTTAGCAAAGCTCCAGCTGCAATGAACTTGGATTGGTTGAAGGTTCTTGCAAAGGTTTTGAATATTGGTGATGAACTTGGATTGCTTTGTGTTTTGATTGGTTTTTTGCTAGTGTTTTGTATTGGTTTTCTCTGGTTGTTTGCAAGTGTTTCAAGTGCTTATGAGTAGTGTTTTTTTGTGAATAATGCTGTTTGAATTGCTGCATTTCCTCTTGCCTTGCATCTCTATTTATAGGCCAAAATGCAATCCAATGCAATGATGGAAAATCCATAGGACCTAGCTGATTTGTGGGCTAAATTCAGGCTAAATGGCTTTGCATTTAATGCTAATGGATAGAGGCAACCCTGCCTTGTGCCAAGGGTTAAAGGCTTGACTGATTTCAGCCACAAATTCAATGGTCTTTGGATAGAAATGATGAGAAACATGGCTGGATTGCAATTGGCTATGCTTGGGGATTGATCCATGCAATCTCAATGGTTGAACAATAAAAACGTGCACTGTGATGTGCAGAGGTTGGGGGATGTAAAAGGCAACATGTGGCTGGTGTGAGAGGGCTGAAAAGCTGTTGAAAAACTGGGCAAGCAATCATGGCTTTTGCAAGTGAAAAACCAGCTGGGTTTGACTGGTTTTGGGGGAGCAAGCAGGAAGAAAGTCCTCAAGCAGGTGGCTGTCAACCTTGGGGTTGTTAACAGATCACTTGAGAGGGACAAGAGCTGCCCAAGGGCAAGCCCACTTGCTTGCCACATGCTAGGTTGGAAGAAAAAGCTTCTTTCCTTGGCATTAATGGCAAGTCTCTCAACTCTGGCTTTGCTGAACCGAATTGGCCATGAATGCTGATTAAAATAATAATGCAAATGATGTGTGACAAATTCTGGAATTAAATCAAAGAAACCAAAAATCTGCAGAAAAATCGCAGACTTCGCAGTGCGAAGTGAACTTCGCAGTGCGAAGTCATCATTTTTGAAATGTTGACTTTTTTGTTGACTTTGACTTTTTCCCCCTCTTTGATTTTTTTGATTTTTGTTTTTTTAAAAGGCTTAGGACAAAATTGGGGTACTACACCAGTTACCTGCCAGGAATTTCATTTGGCATCAGAGCAGGCACCCTGCCTGTATTTGGGTGAGTTCCAGGGTAGTTAATTTCTGGCTTTATGGAGAAAGAAGGAGGTTTTGTTAACAGGCCACCTCTGCTGGATGGAACAAATAATGATTATTGGAAATCACGCATGAGTGCTTTCCTTAAATCTATTGATAGCAAGACCTGGAAAGCTGTTTTGAAGGGTTGGGAATGTAACGACCCTATTTTCGTATATTATATTTTTATATATTTTATTTTATGGTTTGGTATTTAAAAATATTTTCTAGTAATCGAGGAATAATTATTGTAGCGCGAAGATAAGTTCGTAACCGAGTTTTTAAGGTTTTGGGCCTAGAGGGTGAATAGTGTTGGGCTTTTAAGTTTATGAGTAGTAATAATCCTATGTGGATGAATGTAGTAAGCCTTGTGAGATTGTAGGGCTAGGATTAGTCCTTGTGAGTTAGTAAAGATGGAGGGCCAAGATTCATTTGTTGGGATTATATGATATTTTGAGTGAATGAATAGTGCCATTTCCTCCTTTTCTTGGTGAGAAAACGTAAAAGAAGAAGAGAAGAAGAGCAAGAGAGCTAGGGCTTGGGATTGAAGCTTGAAGATTGCTAGGGAACTTTGATTTCAAGGTAAGAGAGTTAGTGTTACATTATTACAAGTGATTGAGAAGGGGAGAATGTCTATTTCTCCATCCCAAACTTCTCCTCACTTTATCTAGGTTTTGTTAGAAAGTTTTTATGGTTTAAAGTTGTAAATGATTATGTTTCGCTTGATTGAATGCTAAGTGGTGTTGTTAGCATGATTTGTTGGAGTTGTTGTGTTGGAGTTCATAAGAAAAGTTTTTGAAAAGTTATGGTTTTGAACCCTAATTTCTATGCTTGATGCAATCTTTGTTTGTGATGGTTTATAAATGATGTTTTATGATGGAAAGTTGTTTTCAACAAGTTCTGGAACTTGGGTAACCATAGATGGGCCAAGATGGTGGAAAAATCACATTTTTATGACTGTGTACTGATACGGTCGCTTGTAGCGACGGAACCTCGCTTGTAGCGACCAGGCAGGATTATTCCCTGCCTATCCGCGCTTGTAGCGACCACACTGGCGCTTGTAGCGACCAGGCTCGCTTGTAGCGACCGAAGGTTCGCTTGTAGCGACCCAGCAGGATGATTCCCTGCCTATGCTCGCTTGTAGCGACCAAGAGCTCGCTTGTAGCGACCAACCCTGAACAGGCCTTCTCTGTTGAGTTGTTCTGGAGGTCCTGGTGCGCGCGGAGATGTCCCTTTGCTACTGTATTTTTATAATACATTTTTGGAAACCTTGCCCACCATTTTAACTCATTCTTCATGTTTTCTAAAGATTATTCGTTTTCAAGAAAAGCTTGAGTAAAACCCTTATGTGTGAGGTTTTGATATGATTTGATTGGTTTATTCTGAGACTGTGAACATGGTTGAGTGTATACATGTTTGTATTATGATTGGCCATGAGTGCCTACTTGTTGAAGTTAGCATGAGTATTGGTAGTGTACACACATATTTGAGCATATGTAGGTGTAAATATCAATAATTGCTAAGTGAACATACATGCATTTCATGATGGTATGTATGCTCTTTATGGGCAAGAATGAAATCCAATTATTATTGGTCATATGCACGACCGTCCTTTTATGGCGAATGAGAGGTGCAGAAGTAATCCAGCTTCGGTTGGTCAAGTGTACGACCGTCCTTTTATGGCAAATGAGAGGTACACAAGGGATATAAGTTTATCCAATAGTCCGCCATGACTCTAAAGCTGAGCAAGAATTGGTACCACATGCATTAGAGTGCATTTTGAGGCATGCATTCCTTTGTGACATTAGAGATCATTTAGGATTTGTGTGTGCATAATGGTTGTTATGCTGCAATTGTTATTGATGAGTTTGTGTATTGACAATTACATTGTTGTATTTTAGTTATTGATGGGCCTTTGTGCTTTGTGTTTGATATGTATAATAATGAGTTATTAATACATGTTTATTGTTTTGTGATACTAACACTCTCTGTTTTGTGTTATGTGCTGGATCATTGGGGATCCAGATTATCAGGTTGGCGAGGCTATCGTTGAGGAATAGCCCTTTGCTGTTAGGAGCTTTTGTAGTGGTAAGGGCATAGCTTAGCTATCCTTACATTTTTGGTACTAGGTGTTGTATCCTAGTTAGAGTCTAGTGCTCTGATATTTGTAACACTATCTTGGGGGTATCTGAACTCGTATGTATGAATTTGGCAATGGCTTGTTGTAGAATTGCCTCTTTGAAAATATTATGTATATATTTTTGTGTAATATATGCAAGCTTAATTATAAGCATTTGTTTTGATTTCCGCTGCGGTGTTTGCAAATCAAATATGTTTTGATTTCAGGTGATGTTTTATGAAAATGAGTTTCTTAATGTTGTAACTTCCTATGGCCTTAACGTTTTCTTTTATTAAAGTTAATAATCGGCGGTTAAGGGTTAGGGTGTTACAATAGTTGGTATCAGAGCAGGTCGATCCATTGGATCAATTAAGTTTAGTATACCCTTTGTGTAACATGTGTTTTCTTAAACACTTTGTTCTCACTTGTGTTATGTGATGTTTGGTAGTGTGTGGATATGGCGCAACGAGCACTTGCGGATGCGATGGAGCGGATGGCGGATGCCATGGCTCAGGATGCTGCTAGTAGGACTGCGGATAGAGCCGCACAACAAGCTAGAGGAGGCGGAGAAGATGAGTTGAGACTCGAGAGGTTTATGAACAACAAACCGCCTATCTTCAAGGGAGGATACGATCCAGATGGAGCGCAGACTTGGTTGGAAGGGATTGAGAGAATTTTTGGAGCTATGCGTTGTCTGGATGCGCATAAGGTGTTACTAGGAGCGTATGTTCTCCATGATGAGGCTGATCATTGGTGGGGAAATGCTAGTCAGAGGTTGGGAGCTGGTGGAGCTTTAGTTACTTGGGCTCGTTTCCGGAGAGAGTTTTTAACCAAGTATTTTCCGGCAGACGAGAGGAATCGTAAGGTGATTGAGTTCATGGAGCTCAAGCAAGGAAGTTTATCTGTTTCTGAGTATGCGGCCAAGTTTGAAGATTTGTGTCGTTTTGCTCCTCATTACAACACGGTGGAAGCTGAGGAAGACAAGTGTGTGAAGTTTGAAAATGGGCTGAGGCCGGATATCAAGCAGTTGATTGGGTTTAGCGAGATCAGAAATTTTCCGATGTTGGTGAATAAGAGCCGAATATGTGATAAGGATGGTAAAGCTAAAGCTAATTACTACAAAGCCGCGAATGAGAAGAGGGGAAAGGACTTGGCTAGAGGTAAACCGTATGGTAGAGGTGGGAAGAAACCAGATGAAGGTGGGAGTAGTGGCAACAAGTTTGGAGTTAATAGGAATTGTTTTAAGTGTGGACAACCGGGACATCGTTTCTTTGAGTGCCCGAAAAGTGATGGAAAATGTTTCAAGTGTGGTGATCCTGGCCACATGGCTGATCAATGCAAGAAAGGTCTAGTTTGCTTCAATTGCAAAGAACCGGGTCATAAGAGCAACGTGTGTAAGAAGCCTAGAGCGGCTGGAGGAAAAGTGTTTGCTTTAGATGGTGGTGATGCGAAGGCGGACAACTTGATCAGAGGTACATGCTTTATCAATAATACTCCTTTGTCTGCTATTATTGATACGGGTGCTACCCATTCGTTTATTTCTATGGATTGTGTTGAGAGGTTGGGTCTTAAAGTAGAAAATATGATGGGACGCATGGTTATTGAAACGCCTGCGAGTGGTTCAGTAGCGACTACTCTAGTTTGTATTGATTGTTCAGTCATTATGTATGATCGACTCTTTGGTATGGATTTAGTCTGCATTCCGTTGAGCGGAATAGATGTTATCTTTGGTATGAACTGGTTAGAATTTAATCGGGTTCATATCAACTGCGGTGAGAGGACGGTTACATTTCCAAGACCGGAGCCAGAGTTGTGTTCGAAGCTCATGTGTTGTCGAGAAGTGGTAAGATCCGTGAAGGCTCAAGAGGACGTGTTTGCTATGTTTGCTTCGTTGAGAGTGGAAGAGAAGATGGAGGTTGATGCGTTGCCGGTGGTGCGTGATTTCCCAGATGTTTTTCCAGATGACATTTTGGATTTACCACCCGAGAGAGAGGTTGAATTCGCAATTGACATCGTACCTGGCACTAGTCCAATTTCAATGGCGCCGTATCGTATGTCAGCTGCTGAGCTAGAAAAGTTGAAGGAACAATTGGAGGAATTGTTAGAGAAGAAGTTTGTAAGACCGAGTGTATCGCCGTGGGGTGCGCCGGTTCTGTTGGTGAAGAAGAAAGATGGTAGTATGCGTCTGTGCATTGATTATCGTCAGTTAAATAAAGCAACTATCAAGAATAAGTATCCACTTCCGAGGATAGATGATTTGATGGATCAGTTAGTGGGAGCCTGTGTGTTCAGCAAGATTGATTTGAGATCGGGATATCACCAGATAAGAGTTAAGGCGGAGGATATACCGAAGACTGCTTTCAGGACAAGGTATGGTCATTACGAGTACGCCGTTATGCCTTTTGGAGTTACGAATGCACCTGGAGTGTTTATGGAATATATGAATCGTATATTTCATTCCTTTTTGGATCGATTCGTGGTGGTCTTCATAGACGATATTTTGGTATACTCGAAGACGGAAGAGGAACATGCCGAGCATTTGAGGATTGTGTTGGAGGTGTTGCGCGAGAAGAAGCTTTATGCGAAATTTTCTAAGTGTGAATTTTGGTTGCATGAAGTTAGCTTTTTGGGTCACGTCATTTCAAGTGGTGGTATAGCAGTGGATCCTGCTAAGGTAGAAGCCGTGCAAGATTGGGGAACGCCGGAGTCTGTTACTGAGATCCGAAGTTTTCTTGGTTTGGCCGGTTACTATCGGAGGTTCATTGAAGGATTTTCAAAGTTGGCGTTGCCGTTGACGCAGTTGACTAGGAAGGGTCAAGCTTTTATTTGGGATGACAAGTGTGAGCAGAGTTTCCAAGAGCTGAAGAGAAGGTTGACATCTGCACCTGTGCTAATTCTGCCGAATCCGAAGGAACCGTTCGTGGTTTATTGTGATGCGTCGAAGATGGGTCTAGGTGGTGTGTTGATGCAGAGGGGACAAGTTGTTGCTTATGCATCAAGACAACTGAAGATTCATGAGAGGAGCTATCCTACGCATGATTTGGAGCTAGCTGCTGTTGTGTTTGTTCTCAAGATTTGGAGGCACTACTTGTATGGGCCAAGATTCGAGGTTTTCAGCGATCACAAGAGTCTGAAGTACTTGTTTGATCAGAAGGAGCTCAACATGAGGCAAAGAAGATGGTTAGAATTTCTTAAAGATTATGATTTCGAGTTGAGTTATCATCCGGGTAAGGCTAATGTGGTAGCCGATGCGTTGAGTAGGAAGTCTTTGCATATGTCTTCTCTGATGGCGAAGGAACTGATATTGATTGAAGAGTTTAGAGACCTCAGTTTGGTTTTTGAAAGGACAACCAGAAGCGTGAAGCTAGGAATGTTGAAGTTGACGAATGATTTTCTTGAAGAGGTTGTGGAAAAGCAAAAGTATGATGTGAGATTGAGGAAGCTTAAGACGCTCATCGAGCAAGGGAAAAAGGTAAATGTCGAGATCGATGAGAAAGGCGTGATGAGGTGTCAGGGAAGGTTATGTGTACCTGATGTACCTGAGTTGAAGCGGATGATTTTGGAGGAAGGTCACAGAAGCAACTTAAGTATTCATCCTGGTGTTACTAAGATGTATCAAGATCTGAGGAAAATGTTTTGGTGGCCGGGAATGAAGAAAGAGATCGCCGAGTTTGTTTTCGCTTGTTTGACTTGTCAGGAGTCCAAGGTGGAGCATCAGAAGCCGTCGGGGCTATTGCAACCTATGTTTATTCCAGAGTGGAAATGGGATAGTATTGCGATGGATTTTGTAAGCGGTTTGCCGAAGACGTCGAAAGGTAACAATATGATTTGGGTAGTTGTCGACAGGTTAACAAAGTCTGCTCATTTCATAGCTATCAAGACCGGTATGCTAGTACCAAAGTTGGCTGAGTTTTATGTCGAGCAAATCGTGAGATTGCATGGGATACCGTCGAGTATCGTATCAGATCGAGATCCCCGTTTTACTTCAAGGTTTTGGGAGAGTTTGCAAGAGGCGTTGGGGACTAAGTTGCGGATGAGTTCTGCTTATCACCCGCAGACGGATGGTCAGTCGGAGAGGACAATTCAATCATTGGAGGATTTGTTAAGATCGTGTATTTTGGAACAAGGAGTGAGTTGGGAAGCTTGCTTACCATTGATTGAGTTTACGTATAACAATAGTTTTCATTCGAGCATTGGTATGGCACCTTTTGAAGCGTTGTATGGGAGGAGATGTAGAACACCTTTGTGTTGGTTTGAATCGGGAGAAAGTGTGATGCTTGGACCTGAGATTGTGCAACAAATGACCGAGAAGATCAAGATGATCCAAGAGAAGATGAGAGCGTCGCAGAGTCGCCAGAAAAGTTATGCCGACAAGAGGAGGAAGGATATAGAATTTCAAGAAGGAGATCATGTGTTTCTAAGAGTTACCTCGACTACGGGTATTGGAAGGGCTTTGAAATCGAAGAAGTTAGCATCGAGGTTCATTGGTCCATATCAAATTTTGAAGAGGATTGGGAAGGTGGCGTATAGGATTGCGTTACCGCCGTCGTTGTCGAATCTACATGACGTTTTTCACGTGTCTCAATTAAGGAAATACGTATCGGATCCGTCACATGTGATTGAGTCGGACGAGATACAAGTGAGAGAGAATTTGACGGTTGCAACGGTACCCTTAAGGATTGAAGGACAAGAGATGAAGAGGCTCAGGAACAAAGAGATTTCATCGGTGAAAGTCGTTTGGGGAGGCCCAGCCGGTGAATATGCGACGTGGGAGCTCGAGAGTAAGATGCGGGATTCCTATCCAGAGTTGTTTTCAGGTATTTTCGAGGGCGAAAATTCTTTTAGGGGGGTAGAGTTGTAACGACCCTATTTTCGTATATTATATTTTTATATATTTTATTTTATGGTTTGGTATTTAAAAATATTTTCTAGTAATCGAGGAATAATTATTGTAGCGCGAAGATAAGTTCGTAACCGAGTTTTTAAGGTTTTGGGCCTAGAGGGTGAATAGTGTTGGGCTTTTAAGTTTATGAGTAGTAATAATCCTATGTGGATGAATGTAGTAAGCCTTGTGAGATTGTAGGGCTAGGATTAGTCCTTGTGAGTTAGTAAAGATGGAGGGCCAAGATTCATTTGTTGGGATTATATGATATTTTGAGTGAATGAATAGTGCCATTTCCTCCTTTTCTTGGTGAGAAAACGTAAAAGAAGAAGAGAAGAAGAGCAAGAGAGCTAGGGCTTGGGATTGAAGCTTGAAGATTGCTAGGGAACTTTGATTTCAAGGTAAGAGAGTTAGTGTTACATTATTACAAGTGATTGAGAAGGGGAGAATGTCTATTTCTCCATCCCAAACTTCTCCTCACTTTATCTAGGTTTTGTTAGAAAGTTTTTATGGTTTAAAGTTGTAAATGATTATGTTTCGCTTGATTGAATGCTAAGTGGTGTTGTTAGCATGATTTGTTGGAGTTGTTGTGTTGGAGTTCATAAGAAAAGTTTTTGAAAAGTTATGGTTTTGAACCCTAATTTCTATGCTTGATGCAATCTTTGTTTGTGATGGTTTATAAATGATGTTTTATGATGGAAAGTTGTTTTCAACAAGTTCTGGAACTTGGGTAACCATAGATGGGCCAAGATGGTGGAAAAATCACATTTTTATGACTGTGTACTGATACGGTCGCTTGTAGCGACGGAACCTCGCTTGTAGCGACCAGGCAGGATTATTCCCTGCCTATCCGCGCTTGTAGCGACCACACTGGCGCTTGTAGCGACCAGGCTCGCTTGTAGCGACCGAAGGTTCGCTTGTAGCGACCCAGCAGGATGATTCCCTGCCTATGCTCGCTTGTAGCGACCAAGAGCTCGCTTGTAGCGACCAACCCTGAACAGGCCTTCTCTGTTGAGTTGTTCTGGAGGTCCTGGTGCGCGCGGAGATGTCCCTTTGCTACTGTATTTTTATAATACATTTTTGGAAACCTTGCCCACCATTTTAACTCATTCTTCATGTTTTCTAAAGATTATTCGTTTTCAAGAAAAGCTTGAGTAAAACCCTTATGTGTGAGGTTTTGATATGATTTGATTGGTTTATTCTGAGACTGTGAACATGGTTGAGTGTATACATGTTTGTATTATGATTGGCCATGAGTGCCTACTTGTTGAAGTTAGCATGAGTATTGGTAGTGTACACACATATTTGAGCATATGTAGGTGTAAATATCAATAATTGCTAAGTGAACATACATGCATTTCATGATGGTATGTATGCTCTTTATGGGCAAGAATGAAATCCAATTATTATTGGTCATATGCACGACCGTCCTTTTATGGCGAATGAGAGGTGCAGAAGTAATCCAGCTTCGGTTGGTCAAGTGTACGACCGTCCTTTTATGGCAAATGAGAGGTACACAAGGGATATAAGTTTATCCAATAGTCCGCCATGACTCTAAAGCTGAGCAAGAATTGGTACCACATGCATTAGAGTGCATTTTGAGGCATGCATTCCTTTGTGACATTAGAGATCATTTAGGATTTGTGTGTGCATAATGGTTGTTATGCTGCAATTGTTATTGATGAGTTTGTGTATTGACAATTACATTGTTGTATTTTAGTTATTGATGGGCCTTTGTGCTTTGTGTTTGATATGTATAATAATGAGTTATTAATACATGTTTATTGTTTTGTGATACTAACACTCTCTGTTTTGTGTTATGTGCTGGATCATTGGGGATCCAGATTATCAGGTTGGCGAGGCTATCGTTGAGGAATAGCCCTTTGCTGTTAGGAGCTTTTGTAGTGGTAAGGGCATAGCTTAGCTATCCTTACATTTTTGGTACTAGGTGTTGTATCCTAGTTAGAGTCTAGTGCTCTGATATTTGTAACACTATCTTGGGGGTATCTGAACTCGTATGTATGAATTTGGCAATGGCTTGTTGTAGAATTGCCTCTTTGAAAATATTATGTATATATTTTTGTGTAATATATGCAAGCTTAATTATAAGCATTTGTTTTGATTTCCGCTGCGGTGTTTGCAAATCAAATATGTTTTGATTTCAGGTGATGTTTTATGAAAATGAGTTTCTTAATGTTGTAACTTCCTATGGCCTTAACGTTTTCTTTTATTAAAGTTAATAATCGGCGGTTAAGGGTTAGGGTGTTACAGGGAACATCCAGTTGTGACTGACAAAGATGGTAACAAGACAACTACTTTAAAACCAGAGGAAGATTGGACCAATGATGAAGATGCCTTGTCTCTTGCAAACTCCAAAGCCCTGAATGCAATATTCAATGGAGTGGACAAGAATGTATTCAGGATGATCAAGCAGTGCACAATTGCCAAGGATGCCTGGGAAATTCTCAAGACCACTCATGAAGGAACCTCAAAGGTTAAGCTGTCCAGACTTCAGCTTCTGACCACTAAATTTGAAAATCTCAGAATGCTGGAAGATGAGAACATACAAAGCTTTTACATGAACATTCTGGACATGGCAAACTCTTTTGAATCTCTTGGAGAAAAAGTTTCAGATAAGAAGCTTGTAAGGAAAATTTTCAGATCCTTACCCAAGAGGTTTGATATGAAAGTGACTGCTATAGAAGAAGCACATGAAGGTTGAAGAATTGATAGGTTCTCTTCATAACTTTGAAATCAGCAGAACTGTTCAGAAGGGTAAATGTGTTGCATTTGTTGCTAATACTGAATGTGTGGATGATGATAGCTCATCAGTAGCTCTTGTGCTGCTGAGTAAACAATTCAAGAAGTTTCTGAAGCAGAAGACAAGAACTGATGACAAAAGCAATCAGTCAAAGAAAGTTCAGTGTTTTGAATGTGAAGGCTATGGACATGTCAAGTCAGAATGTCCTAATTTTCTCAAGAAACAGAAGAAGAGTCTGACTGTGACCTGGTCTGATGACTCAGAAGGTGAAGAGGAGCCTGTCACTGCTTTAACTGGTAAATTCTGGTCTGATGACAAAGTTATGGGTTCAGAAATTTATTCAGAATCAGAATCAAGTGATGAAGAATCATCCTGTGAAGTTCTGGCTACCTGTCACAAAAATCCTGCTGAGTTTTGCAGGAAGTTGCAATGTCAATTTGATGAAGTGTGCAAGCAGATGGAAGAACAGAAGGAAATTAACACTCAACTTCAGATTGAAAGGGGTGAACACTTAGAGAAGATTTCTGTTCTCAGTAATGAGGTAATCCAACTCAATTCTCAACTTGATCAGATGAAAAAGCAAGTTAGAATGCTGAATTCTGCTACTGATGTGTTGGAAGAGATTCTGGAGAATCAGAATCAAGGAAAACCAAATGGCATTGGATTTGTTGATCAGAACTTGAACATCAAACAACAAAAACCTGCTAAGAGGTTCACACCTGCTGCTACTCATGTTCCACTGATGAGGAAACCTAAGAACAAGACTCAGGGATCCAAAGACAAGAAGGCCTATCATCCTTGGGTTTGTCATCATTGTGGTAAAAAGGGACACATTAAACCTTTTTGTTACAAGTTGCATGGTTATCCCAAGCATTTGCAACACAGAAAAGTTGAACCAGCTGTGAAGAAAAGCAAGATCAAGAAGGTTTGGAGACCAAAGTGTGAAGGTGTTGCTCAGAGTATGAACAAAGGAAAAGGAAAGGCTGTTGTTGATGACAGCAAGCCAATTCCTATAGCACAGAAGAATTCTGGTGCTGGACCTTCCAAAGTCTGGAGCAAAGTTCCTGTTCCTGATAAGAAGGCTCTAGTTTCTAGTAAATCTGAAGATGGTTTGACATGTGTTCAAAAAAGAGTTGCTGATTTTGAGAAGCAAATTGCTGGGAAGAAGGTTTTAAATGTGCCTGAGGCACATATTAATTGAGCAGTATTTGTTGTTTGTGTCTGATGAAGACTAAGCAATTTCTGATGCTGAGTCTGAAGACTGGCTTGTTTGTGACTGATGTCTGAATTTCTGCTTGTGTTTCTGGTATGCTGTACTTTGCAGTTGTGCTATTCTCTATTTTTTTTGTTTTGGTTGTTCTCTTGCTGGGTGGATTCTTTGTGGTTCTGATCTTTGCAAGTGTGCTGTGCTGGGTTATGTGTGTTCTGAGTTGTGTTTCTTCTCCTGATGTTTTGCTGGTGCTTTGTCAAAGTTGTTTGGCTAAAAAGGGGGAGAAGTATGTGTGATTGGTGATTGCTGATTTGTTTGTTCAGGGGGAGTGTTCCTGAGTTTGTGGGCTTCTTGTCAGAAGCTGAGCTGTTCAGGGGGAGTACCTGAGTGCTGTGTTTCCCTGAGTGCTGTGTTTCAGGGGGAGAAGAGTTGTTCCTCAGAAACTGATATTGTGTGTTGCAGGGGGAGTATTTTGAAATTGTTTTGTGTTACTGAGTTGTTAATCCACTGCTAACTCTGCTATCTTATGTGGAGTTCTTCAAGGTTGATTATCTTGTGTTGAGTGAAGGACTTGATTTTGTGGTGCGTTTGATTTTAGCCAAAAACTTGCCAAAGGGGGAGATTGTTGGTTATTTTGTGTTGGCTACATTGTTTGGTAAAATCAAAGTGCTCAAGCGTTGCGTCTCTATGTGTTAAAGAAGTCTTCAGAAGCAAGAAATTGGATTTTAGGAGGTTCAGAAGCTGAAATGGCCTTCAGAAGCAGATTGGACCTTCAGACGCAGTTTTGGCCTTCAGACGTAGAAATGGCCTTCAGACGCTGAACAGTACTTCAGACGCACTGTTCAGACGTTGACCAGCGTTGACCTTCAGAAGCTGAACTTCAGAAGCTGATTTCAGAAGCTGGATTTTTGCATTAAATCTGATTCTTTTTGTGCGTATGTTTGGAAGATTTATCAAGGATTTATTCAGGCATTTGGTTTCTAGAAGGCTGATTAATTTGTTGGTGATCTTGAGAAGATTGGCTTAGTGTTTTATGTTTGAATATATTGCTGAAGAATCTTTGCTAGATAGAAGTCAGAAATATATGTTTCCTTTTCAAGCCTTTGCATATTTCAGAATCATATCTATTGAAGAATATTTGATACAGAATTATGTTGATTACTGAAGACTATTTAAAGAGACGTGGTGCTGCTTATTGAAGTGTGAATTGAGTCAAAAACCAGAATTCAGAGTTTAGAGTTTTTAGAGTTTTTGTCTGTGTAAGCTTAGGCTTTGTTTCGTACACCACTCATATGTTTTGAGTTGGTTTAGATTGTTTTGAGTTGTAATTTGTTGAGTCTTTAAGTGTTGGTCGCATTGTCTGGCAAAACCAAAGTATGGAACAGAAGCTTTTCCTTATGATGAACATTTCTTCAGTTACAAGTTTTCTCATTTGAAGCCATTCAGAAGCTGGAATCTACATCAGAAGCTGAAATGCTCATCAGAAGCACTGTAGCACTTCAGAAGCAGTTTCAGGTTCTGAAGCCAGCGTTGACTTCTGTTGACCACATCAGAAGCTGGGTTTGCTGGATTGTTTTTGCACATATCTTGGGAGATTTAGCAAGGAATTATGTTTGTATAATTGCTTCTAGAATGCTGGGTTAATTGGAGAAGATATCTTTGAAGATTTGGTTCAAAATTATGAAAATTCGTATTTCCTGTTTTAAATCTTTCAAAGATTGAATGCAGTTTTATTTGTTACTTTATTGGAACAATCTTATTCCAGTAACAAATCAATTCAGAAGATTTGGAGCATAATTAAGAGGCTTGCTGAAGATTATAAAAGGAGGAGCTTTGCTATTGAAGACTTACGATTTTAGAGAGTCTTAATTCAGAAAAAGAGTCTGTGTTAGTTTTAAGCTTTTTAGCTTTGTTTTGTGCACCACTCATATGTTTTGAGTTGGTTTAGAGTTTTATAGAGTTGTAATTCATTCTAAGCCTTTAGGTACGAATGAAGTTTTGTCTTTGAAGGTTTTCTCAAAAACAGGGTAGTTGTGTTTCAGAACTGGTTAAGTTCATAGGGTAGTTCAAGTGGCTGGGTTGTAGTTACTTGAATAGGACGTTAGAGGTCTTTCTAATACTCAACGTGTTGGGTATAATTCAAGACTAGGTGGAGATTAATTGCTTGGGATAGGAACTGGGAGTCAGTGTCTGAGTCTTAAGGATTAATTCCAATAGTGGAATTCCTTCCTGGATTGGTATCCCCCAGAGTAGGAGGTGTTTACTCCGAACTGGGTTAACAAACCTCTGTGCCTTTTTCTTTCCTGCACTTTATTTTACTGCTCTTGTATTGTGTTTACTTGTGCTCTGTTTTGCGATCTATTGTGCCCTGCTTATTGTTCTAAACCTGTCTGGTTCAGAACCTGGTATTCTCTTAGTTTTGCCTGGCCAGAATTTCAATTGGCATCAGAGCTGGCACCCTGCCTGTAAATTGGGTGAGATCCAGAGGAGTTAATATCTGGCAAGCATGGATAGAGAAGGAGGATATGTCAATAGACCACCCCTACTAGATGGCATAAACTATGAGTATTGGAAGTCAAGGATGTGTGCTTTTCTAAAGTCTATTGACAGCAGGACTTGGAAAGCTGTGATAAAAGGCTGGGAACATCATGAGGTTTTGGACAAAGATGGTATCAAAACTTGAGTTTTGAAGCCTGAAGAGGAGTGGACCAGAGCTGAAGATGACTTGTCTCTGGGAAATTCAAAAGCTTTGAATGCAATCTTTAATGGTGTTGATCAGAACATGTTTAGACTCATCAAACAATGTACTGTGGCTAAGGATGCCTGGGAAATTCTAAAAACAACTCATGAAGGAACTTCTAAAGTCAAGATGTCCAGATTGCAGCTGCTGACCACCAAGTTTGAGAACCTTAAGATGAAGGAGGATGAGAATATCCAGGATTTCTAAATGAATGTGCTTGATATGGCAAATTCTTTTGATTCTCTTGGTGAAAAGATGTCTGATGAGAAGTTAGTAAGAAAAATCCTCAGGTCCCTGCCCAGAAGGTTTGATATGAAGGTGACAGCTATTGAGGAGGCTCATGATATTTCTGCTATGAAGGTTGAAGAGCTCATTGGTTCCTTGTTAAATTTTGAGACTGCATTCTACAAACAGCCTGATAAGAAAGTGAAAGGTGTAGCCTTTAGTGTGAATTCTGAAGCTGATGATCAACAAGAGTCTGAAGAGGATGACTTATCAGAAGCTCTAGTGTTGCTGGGAAAACAATTCAACAAGATTCTGAAGAATGTTAACAGAAAAGCCAAAGCCAAAGGTCAGAACTTCAGATTCAATAACAAAAAGCAACAAACTGATGAGAAGAAGACCAAGTCTGAGGAGAAAAGTAACCAAGCCAAAGGTGTGCAGTGCTATGAGTGTGAGGGCTATGGGCATATCAAATCTGAATGTCCTACTTTTCTTAAGAAACAGAAGAAGAGCCTAGCTGTTGCATGGTCTGATGATGGTTCTGAAGAAGATGATGATAGTGAATCTGGTATGTGTGATACTGGTCTTGTAGTAAGGTCAGGAGCTATCTTAAAGAAGGAACCTGTTTTAGAGTCTGAGACCTTTTCAGAGTCTGACTCAGAGTCTGAAGCCTCATATGTGTCTGAAGCTGCTAAAACCTCATATGATGAACTAGCTGATAACTACAAGAAGCTGTATACTAGAAGTGCTGAGGTTTGCAAACAAGTTTTGGATCAGAAGGAGACTATTCTTCAACTGGAGGCTGAAAAAAGTGAACTATTAGTGCAGAATTCAGATTTAAAAGAAGAAGTGAACCAACTGAACTCCCAACTTGATCAAATGAAGAAGCAAGTGAAGATGTTGAACTCTGCTACTGATAAGTTGGAGGACATTTTGGGGAATCAGCAACAAGGAAAAATTGGTTTAGGTTTTGTTGATCAGACTCAGATTCCTAAACAGATGAGTTTTGTTCCTGCTACTCAAACTCATGATTCTATGGCTGGAACATCAAAGAAGAGACCTCAGAAGCAAGCCCAGATGCAAGGTCAGAAGCATATTCAGATGAGACCTCAAAAGCAAGCTCAGAAGAGACCTCAGATGCAAGGTCAGAAGCAAGTTCAGATGCTGCCTCAGAAGCAACCCCAGAAATTTTTCAGAAATAGAAGGAGGAGAAATCATCCATGGATTTGTCATCATTGTGGAAAGAAAGGGCATATCAAACCATTCTGCTTCAAACTTTATGGCTACCCTGAACACTTCCAATATAGAAGAGTGCAACCAGCTGCACCCAGACATAGTGTTCAGAAGGTGTGGAAACCTAAGGTTCAGAATGTAGGCCTGATTGCTCATACTTCATTAAGAGCCACTTCAAAAGAAGACTGGTATTTTGATAGTGGGTGTTCAAGGCACATGACTGGTGTGAAGAAGCTGCTGAGCAATATCAGATCATACTCCAGAAGTTATGTGACATTTGGAGATGGTGTAAAAGGTCAGATTCTGGGTATTGGAGATTTGATCAGAGAAGGTTTGCCCAGACTTAATGATGTGCTACTGGTGGAAGGATTAACCTCTAATCTGATCAGTATCAGCCAACTTTGTGATCAAGAATTGAAGGTTAATTTCAACAAACTAGAATGTATTGTTACTGATCAGGAAGATAAGATTCAGATGAGAGGCTGCAGATCCAAAGACAACTGTTACTTGTGGGTTTCTGAAGAAGAAAGAAGTCTGACTTCTTGTCTTATGAGCTCAGAAGAGGAAGTCAAACTCTGGCACCAGAAACTGGGACATTTGCATTTAAAAGGCATGAAGAAAATCCTAAGTACTGAAGCTATCAGAGGTGTGCCTAATCTGAAGATCAATGAGGACAATTTTTGTGGTGATTGTCAAATTGGAAAACAAACAAGAAAGTCTCATCCCAGATTAGTTCACCAGGTAACTACTAAAGTACTAGAACTTGTTCATATGGATTTAATGGGGCCTTTGCAAGTAGAAAGTATTGGAGGAAAGAGGTATGCTTTTGTAATGGTAGATGACTACTCAAGATTCACATGGATCAGTTTTGTTAGAGAAAAATCTGATACTTTTGAAGTATTTAAAGACTTGTGCATTCAACTACAAAGAGAAAAAGACTGTGGCATAGTCAGAATCAGAAGTGACCATGGCAAAGAATTTGAAAACAAGAGTTTTTCAAAATTCTGTGCTTCTGAAGGTATAAAGCATGAGTTTTCTGCACCTATCACACCTCAGCAAAATGGTGTAGTTGAGAGGAAGAATAGGACATTAGCAGAATGTGCAAGAGTTATGCTGCATGCAAAGAAGCTGCCATATATGTTCTGGGCTGAAGCAATGAATACTGCCTGTTATATTCATAACAGAGTTACTTTGAAGAAGGGAACCACTTGTACTTTGTATGAATTATGGAAAGGAAGAAAGCCAACTGTGAAGTATTTCCATGTGTTTGGGAGCAGATGCTACATTTTGGCTGACAGGGAAAACAGAAGAAAACTGGATTCTAAGTCTGATGAGGGCGTATTCCTGGGTTATTCAGTGAACAGCAGAGCTTACAGGGTGTTTAATTCCAGAACCAAGGTTGTGATGGAGTCCATAAATGTGGTTATTGATGATTTGTCTGCTGAGAATGAAAAGAATGAACCTGAAGTTGTTCCAGAGTCTGAAGTATCAGAAGAACAAACCTCAGAAGCAGAAAAGCATTCAGAGTCTGAAGAAGCAGAAGATCAACCAGGTCAAGTTCCTAATGGTAAAGGGCCATCAATTAGAGTTCAGAAGGATCATCCTAAAGACTTAATCATTGGAAGTTTGGATCAAGGGGTCAGAACCAGGAGATCAGAACCAGCTGCTACTGATTCATGCTTTGTGTCAAAGGTTGAGCCTAAAAATGTGAAAGAAGCCCTGACTGATGAATTTTGGATTGAAGCAATGCAAGATGAATTGAATCAATTCAAAAGGAGTGAAGTGTGGGATCTGGTTCCAAGACCTGAAGGGCTAAATGTGATTGGGACTAAGTGGATATTCAAGAATAAAACAGATGAAAATGGTACTGTAGTCAGAAACAAGGCAAGGTTGGTTGCTCAGGGTTATACACAGGTTGAGGGACTTGATTTTGATGAGACCTTTGCACCTGTGGCCAGACTAGAGTCCATAAGACTACTGTTGGGTGTTTCCTGCATTCTCAAGTTCAAGCTATTTCAGATGGATGTGAAGAGTGCATTTCTGAATGGATATCTGCAAGAAGAAGTATATGTTGAACAACCTAAGGGTTTTGTGGATCCTAAGTTTCCAGATCATGTGTACAAGTTGAAGAAAGCCTTGTATGGACTCAAGCAAGCACCAAGAGCATGGTATGAAAGGCTTACTCAATTTCTTGTGGCTCAAGGTTACAGAAAAGGAGGTTCTGATAAGACTTTGTTTGTGAAAGATGAAAATGGGAATCTGATGATAGCTCAGATTTATGTGGATGATATAGTGTTTGGAGGGATGTCTTAGAAGATGGTTAAACTGTTTGTTCAGCAAATGCAATCAGAATTTGAAATGAGTTTGGTTGGTGAGCTGACATATTTTCTTGGATTGCAAGTCAAGCAAATGGAAGATACAATCTTTATCTCTCAGAGTAAGTATGCCAAGAACATAGTGAAGAAATTTGGATTGGAATCTGCTGCTCACAAGAGGACACCAGCTGCTACTCACCTGAAGTTAACTAAGGATGAACATGGAGTTTCAGTAGACCAAAGTCAGTACAGAAGCATGATTGGGAGCCTATTGTACTTAACTGCAAGCAGGCCTGATATCACATTTGCTGTAGGAGTGTGTGCAAGATATCAAGCTGATCCTAAGATGAGTCATCTGACACAAGTTAAAAGGATCCTAAAGTATGTGAATAGCACAAGTGATTATGGAATCATGTATTCACACAGTTCAAGTTCTGAACTGATGGGATATTGTGATGCTGACTGGGCTGGAAGTGCTGATGACAGGAAGAGCACTTCAGGAGGTTGTTTCTTCTTAGGAAATAACTTGATTTCATGGTTCAGCAAGAAACAAAACTGTGTGTCATTGTCAACTGCTGAGGCTGAGTATATTGCTGCTGGAAGTAGTTGCTCACAATTGGTGTGGATGAAGCAGATGCTGGAGGAATACAACATTGAACAGGGAACCATGACCCTATTTTGTGACAATCAGAGTGCTATTAATATCTCTAAGAACCCTATTCAGCACAGCAGAACTAAACACATAGATATCAGACATCATTTTATCAGAAACCTTGTGGAGGATAAAGTCATTCAGCTGGAACATGTAGCTACTGAAGAACAAATTGCTGACATATTCACAAAGGCCTTGGATGCTAAACAGTTTGAAAACTTAAGGAGCAAGTTAGGTGTGTGCTTATATGAAGAATTCTAGCAATTAAAGCAAACTGGATGTGAGGAAGATAGAGTACCTGCCAGCTTTGTTAGTGCTATGTGTGATGCTGTCTTTGATACTAAGTCTGAAGTTCAAACTGGGACAGTAGTTGAAGATGTTTGTGCAGTTTTTCTTCTCTATATAAAGGGTATGATTTGTCAGAATTTTATGGCTAAAAAGGGGGAGAAAATCTTATGCAATGTGTTGGCTCTGATACCAAAAATTAGAAGATGTATTGCTGCATTTCAGATGTTCAGTTGTCAGTGTTATTCAGAGAGTGTGTCATTGATTCAGAAGGTGAATAGTTTTGCTCTGATACCTAGCATTATGCTCAGAGTTCAGAACCTTTGCAGCAAGAGATGTCAAAATTCAAGAGATGTCAAAATTTAATCAAGAAGGAATATGTGTCTCAGGGGGAGTGCATGTGTGTTAACATCCTGAGTGAAGAACTGTCCTTGGTTCTGATAAGTGTTAGTTCTGATAAGTGTGCTCAGCTCCTGAAGTATGCTCTGATACTTTTGTTTCTCTGTAGTTCAGTAGTGAGGGGGAGTTTGTATGAGAAGCTGAGTTGCAGGGGGAGTGTTGTGAATCTTAGTATTTGTTTTTTTTTTTTGAAGCTTCAGGGGGAGTGTGTGTGATGATCAGGAGTTGATCAATAGCTCTGATACCATGGTTGTGCTGATCAGAAGTTGATCAGAAGTTGAAGTTGTTGTTTAACATAGCTGAATCCGCTGCTTATGTTTATGCTATGATGTATAATTGTGGAGTTCTTCATTGCTGAGTTGATTATAAGGGAGATTGAAGAACTTGGATGGTTTTAGCCAAAAATTTGCCAAAGGGGGAGATTGTTGAGTCTTTAAGTGTTGGCTGCATTGTCTAGCAAAACCAAAGTATGGAATAGAAGCTTTTCCTTATGATGAACATTTCTTCAGTTACAAGTTTTCTCATTTGAAGCCATTCAGAAGCTGGAATCTACATCAGAAGCTGAAATGCTCATCAGAAGCACTGTAGCACTTCAGAAGCAGTTTCAGGTTCTGAAGCCAGCGTTGACTTCTGTTGACCACATCAGAAGCTGGGTTTGCTGGATTGTTTTTGCACGTATCTTGGGAGATTTAGCAAGGAATTTTGTTTGTATAATTGCTTCTAGAATGCTGGGTTAATTGGAGAAGATATCTTTGAAGATTTGGTTCAAAATTATGAAAATTCGTATTTCCTGTTTTAAATCTTTCAAAGATTGAATGCAGTTTTATTTGTTACTTTATTGGAACAATCTTATTCCAGTAACAAATCAATTCAGAAGATTTGGAGCATAATTAAGAGGCTTGCTGAAGACTATAAAAGGAGGAGCTTTGCTATTGAAGACTTACGATTTTAGAGAGTCTTAATTCAGAAAAAGAGTCTGTGTTAGTTTTAAGCTTTTTAGCTTTGTTTTGTGCACCACTCATATGTTTTGAGTTGGTTTAGAGTTTTATAGAGTTGTAATTCATTCTAAGCCTTTAGGTACGAATGAAGTTTTGTCTTTGAAGGTTTTCTCAACGTGTTGGGTATAATTCAAGACTAGGTGGAGATTAATTGCTTGGGATAGGAACTGGGAGTCAGTGTCTGAGTCTTAAGGATTAATTCCAATAGTGGAATTCCTTCCTGGATTGGTATCCCCCAGAGTAGGAGGTGTTTACTCCGAACTGGGTTAACAAACCTCTGTGCCTTTTTCTTTCCTGCACTTTATTTTACTGCTCTTGTATTGTGTTTACTTGTGCTCTGTTTTGCGATCTATTGTGCCCTGCTTATTGTTCTGAACCTGTCTGGTTTAGAACCTGGTATTCTCTTAGTTTTGCCTGGCCAGAATTTCATAATTCATTCAAAGCTTTTAAGCACGAATGATGTTTTTGTTGTCTTGAAGTGTGACTTCAATTTGTGTGTTTTTGTTAAGTTTACAATCACTGGGCTGTAATTGCTTGGTTAGAAAGTAAGTGGGTTCTTATACCTAGGTGGTCTCCTGGGTAGAAGACTAGAAGGGTAGAGATTAAGTGATAAGACGAAGAACAGGGGTTGTTGAGTCTTAAAATTAATTCTACTTAGTAGATTTCCTTCCTGGATTGGTATCCCCCAGAGTAGGTGAAGTTTGCACCGAACTGGGTTAACAAACTCATTGTGTTCTTTATCTTTCTGCACTTTATTTTCTGCTTCTGAACTGTTAGTTTTCATACTCTGTTTTTAGTTCAGAACCAGTTACCTGCCAGGAATTTCACTTCCCATAGTCAATCCTGATATCACCTTTCCTCTGTAGGTGCCCGTCTCAACATCAGACCCTACTCCAATGAATTTCAGCTTCTGAATAAGTCTTCCTTGGTGGAAGATTTCTGAGAGGAGTCTGGCATAGGGAACATTCCTTTTCCCTTTAAGTCATTCATTAATAGATCCGCACAAGTAGTTGAAAATGTACTTGGGCAAGTCTATTGGGAATTTCTTAATTAGGAACATCAGGAAGTTCCTGTGATCCTAGGACATGTAATCATTGCCTCCCTGTCTAGGCATGAAGCATGACAGTAGTATCTTGTGCAATACCCTGTATTTTTTCCTCATTTCTACAGCCTTTTCAGACTCTCTTCCCTCAAACAAGGTAGCCTGTATATGTTCTGCCCATTGGCTTTTCTTATCAGTACTGGATAAGAACATGTCATGGTTTCTTGCTCCAATGACCTTGGCAATTGTAGATTGTGTTAATGTAATCCTGATCCCATTAACTTCAGACCTAATCTTTGTTTCCACAAACTCCTTCAGACCCATTTCTGCTTTGGTCTTACCCTTTTGCTTCTTGTTCCTAGCAATTAGTTGAAGCTCTTCTCTTCTGGCAGCTTCTGAGTCGTATACCTCACTTCTAACCCAGAAGTCCTTAACAAGTTCCATGTACGTTGGACCATTCAACATGTTGAAGTATGAAGTCCAACCTTGAAAATCCATGTAATGCTGAATGTCGCAACCGTTCAGCTCTAAAGATCTGAAATCGACTACGCTCTCAATAAAAACCTTTAAATCATCCTTGTTGATGTATAGGGTTTTAGGCTTGATAAAAGAAGCAGCACCAGAATCGATTTCCATTGCAAAAGTAGAAGTTCCAGCCATTTCTGAGTTGTTAGGGTTCTAGGGTTTTGTTTCAAAATCTGCAGAGTTTTCAGAGAAGGTTTGAAAAGATAGAACGTGTAGGTAGTGAATGTGAAAGTGTGTTTGTGACAAAGTGTTTTTATTAAAATTGTTCAGTTTCAATACGAAAAGCGTAATTATAGTTATTACCCAACAGTTACTAACCGACAACTTCTGAGATTCACTGTTTTATTAGTGGGACACATGTCAATATGGCCGTTACTAATAAAATCTATCAGAAGCAAATAATCCAGACTCTGGTCTTCAGACTCTGATGACTTCAGAAGCTGATGTTTTCTTCAGACTCTCAGTAAAGAGCTTCTGATGAAAATTAACTTCTGAACTTCTTCAGAATCTGAATTCCCATTCAGAGGTAAGCATCAATCAGAGATATAGTGCATGTTCAAATTCTTTATAATAAAATCAAATCTTTCCTCTGTTAAGGATTTTGTAAATATATCAGCCCACTGATGATCAGTATCAATGAATTGAATATCTAAACCACCTTTCTGAACATAATCTCTTATAAAATGATGTTTAATCTCAATATGCTTGGCTCTTGAATGTAGAATTGGATTCTTTGACAAACAAATAACAGCAGTATTATCACAAAAGATAGGAATGTTGTTCTCATGAATCTGATAATCTTCCAACTGTTGTTTCATCCAGAGTAGTTGTGTGCAACAACTAGCAGCTGAGATGTATTTTGCTTCTGCTGTAGACAATGCAATAGTTGATTGTTTTTACTGGCCCAGGATATCAGATTCTCACAAAGAAATTGACAATTTCCACTGGTTGATTTTCTTTCAACCTTATCACCAGCATAATCAGCATCACAGAATCCAACCAACTTATAATCTAAGGATTTCTTATAAAGAATTCCAAGATTAGTTGTTCCTTTCAGATACCTGAAGATTCTCTTAACAACAGTTAAATGAGATTCTCTAGGATCTTATTGGAATCTTGCACATAAGCATACATTGAATAAAATATCTGGTCTAGAAGCTGTTAAGTATAACAAGGAACCTATCATACCTCTGTACAACTTCTGATCTACTTTTGTGCCACTGTCTTCTTTGCTTAAGGTGCAGGTAGGATGCATTGGAGTAGTCATTGCTTTACAGTTTTCAAGATTGAACTTCTTTAGAAGCTCCTTTGTATACTTTGATTGATGAACATAGACTCCATCTTTGCATTGTTTGATTTGAATTCCAAGAAAGAACTTCAATTCTCCCATCATGCTCATTTCAAATTCATCCTGCATTAACTTAGAGAATTCCTTGCAAAGAGTGGCATTAGTAGAACCAAATATTATGTTATCAACATAAATCTGAACAATTAAAATATCCTTCTTAAGAGTTTTTTTGAATAGTGTAGTGTCAACTTGTCCTCTTACAAAATCATTTTTAATTAAGAAATTACTCAGTCTTTCATACCAAGCTCTAGGAGCTTGTTTGAGACCATATAGTGATTTCTTAAGTTTAAAAACATGATCTGGATGTTTCAGATCTTCAAAAGCAGGAGGTTGCTTGACATACACTTCTTCAGAAATAACACCATTAAGAAAGGCAATCTTAACATCCATTTGATATAATGTGATGCCATGATTTGCAGCATAAGAAAGAAGTAACCTGATTGCTTCCAATCTTGCAACTAGAGCGAAAGTTTCAGTATAGTCAATTCCTTCTTATTGACTGTAGCCTTGTGCTACAAGTCTTGCTTTGTTTCTGACTACCTCTCCTTGCTCATTAAGCTTGTTTCTGAACACCCATTTTGTTCCAATAATGTTCTTCTGAGGTGGTCTTGCAACCAAATCCCAAACTTCATTCTTTGAAACTGATTTAGCTCTTCTTGCATTGCAATTATCCATCCATCATCTGATAATGCTTCATCAACAGAAGTAGGTTCAATCATTGACAATAGACCAAACAAAGAATGCTCTTGTCTAAAAGATGGTATGGTCTTTCTTGGACTATCCTTGTTTCTAATAATTAACTATTCTGGATGTGAAGACTTATACTTGAAGGTGCTTTTGGATTGAGTTGCATTGATAGACTCATCATGAATTTCTTCAGAAGCTTCTTGATCTAGATTAGCTTCTAGAGATGTATCAGTTTTTGGAAGGGTGTCAGCTTCTAGAGAGTTATCAGCTTCTGAACTCTCATCAGACTCTGGATTCTGACTAGGTTCTAAACCATCTTCTGATAACTGAATATCTGCAAAACTTTGAACTAGCTTTGACATTTTATTGTCAGGCTTTTTGTCATCAAATTTGATGTGCATTGATTTTTCAACAACATGTGTTTCAGAATTATACACTCTGTATGCCTTGGATCTTTCAGAGTAACCTAAAAAGATTCCCTTTTGAGCCTTGACATCAAATTTCTTTAGATAGACTTTGTTGTTCAGAATGTAACATGTACATCCAAACTGATGAAAGTAAGAGATACTTGGCTTTCTTCCTTTGAACAATTCATATGTTTTGTTCAGAAGTGGTCTGATATAGATTCTGTTCTGAACATAACATGCTGTGTTTACAGCTCCTGCCCAAAAATACTTTGCAATGTTAGATTCATGAATCATGGTTCTGGCCATTTCTTGTAAATATCCGTTCTTTCTCTCTACAACCCCATTTTGTTGTTGAGTCCTGGGAGAAGAGAACTCATGGAGTATTCCATGTTTTTCACAAAAAGCTTCAAATGGCTCATTTTCAAATTCACCTCACTTCTAACTTTCAAAATTTTTAATTCCTTTTCAAATTGTACTTGTGTGCAGAAGTTGCTAAAGACATCATATGTTTCATCCTTAGTTCCAAGAAATTTAACCCAAGTTCATCTGCTGTAATCATCAACAATAACCAGTCCATATTTCTTCCCATTGATAGATGTTGTACCAGCTGGTCCAAACAGATCAATGTGAAATAGTTCTAAGGGTCTAGAAGTAGAAACATTGTCTTTTGATTTAAAGGAGGTTTTCACAATTTTTCCCTTATGGCATGCACCACAAAGTGCACCTGAGTGATAATCAATGTCTGGTAAGCCTCTGACCAGTTGTAACTTGCTAAGCTTAGAGATTAATCTCCAGTTAGCATGTCCCAACCTTCTGTGCCACAGCCATTTCTCATTGTCATACCCCATTTTTGACCCGGTCTCGTTTCGTTTACTCGTATTTTTTAAGCTAAAAATTCTCGTCGTTTCAGACGAAATTTCAGCAGAGAGGTATTTTAGAATACCTCATTTTTTTGTTCCGAAGGCAACCATTTTTTTTTGTTTAGTCTTTTGATTTTTTATTTATTATTATTTATTCAGTTTTTATTTGTTATTGTATATTTTTATATGTTTTTATTTATTTTCGTTTTTTTATTTTTCTTTTTACTATTATTTCATTTTATTTCACTTTGGTCCAAGGTCCTTTTTCAGTTCCAATCAAATACAGTGGCATTTTTTGTAATTCTTTTGCCCAACAAAGGGCATTCTGGTCATCCCACTAACCCTAGTTTAGAGTCCTATTTATAGTGCATTTATTGCACTGTACAGTGTCAGTGATTAGTCAGAGAAAGAACAATCAACCAAAAAACCCTAATTCCATTATCAACCGCGGCGGCCATATACCAGATCCGCCCCCCCCTTTTTTTTTTTTTTCTTCTTTTACACTTTTAATTCCAAACCAGAAAAAACACAAAAACACCCAGTGAACCCAGAACATTAAAAACCATAATCATCAGGTTCGAAAGCATTATCCAGTAACAACACAAAATCATAACAAAACCAAAAATGGAAACGCATTCATCACAGACCTGACCAAAGAGAACCAAAACAGTAATCTTAGTGAGAAGGTAGATTTCCTCTTTTTAAAAACAAACGAAACTTTCAAAGGTTTTAAATTCTAGATCTATTGTTCTCTGTTCTTCGTTTGAAAAAACTAATAACATTTTTGAAGAGTCGAAGGAAAAGGATTTCAGAATGTGGATTTTGTTTTAAAAAAGGGTTTCGTTTTGATTCCGGCACGGCGTCGCGGCCGCCGCGCCGGAATCTTACCTTGGCCGACTTGAACTTTGAGAGAGAGAGAGAGAGGGAGAGTGATGTTTACGGTCAAATTAGTGAGAGAAAGGAGAAGGACTTATGGCTTTGTGTATGTAAATTTCCTATTTATATTATTGCCTTAGCCAGTGATCCTGTGCGCGCGTTTTCTTTTTGTTCCTATGGACCATCAGGGTTGGACCGTTAGATCGTAGATCTAACGGCCTATGTTGCCCCCCTGTTATAATCAAGCGCTTTTCTCCTTTGACTCTTCTGTATTCTTCCCTCTCTGTGACCATTGGATCTAGATCTAGCTGCTGAGACTCTATCTCCCCATGATCAAATCTGGACGCTCTGTTCGATCAGACGATCCAGATTTGATCTGTTGAGCACAATGTCTCTTTTTCTAAGCCCAATTTCTTTTTCATTATTGCTTGACTATTTGAGTATATTTCTTTTAATTCAGCACCCCCTGTCTCTATATTTCTTTTTTTTTTATTTTTATTTCTTCTTATCTTATTTTATTTTATTTTCAAGTCTCCATTTATTTATTATGCATTTTTATTTTTACTGCCTTTATCCTTTTTGCATTTTTTATTATTTTATTTTATTTGCTTTTCCTTTAATTTTGTAGATTTTTTAGTTTTTTTTAGTTTATTATTATGCATTTTTTTATTTTATTTACTTTAATGCTTTTATATTTCAGCACCTCATGCATTTGTTATTTTTTGCAACATATTTATTTATTGTCCTGCATATCATGCATTTTTATTTATTTATTTTTATGCAACATATTTAATTATTGTCTTGCATTTCATGCATTTGAGTTTTTTTTTATTTTTATGCAACATATTTATTTATTGTCTTGCATTTCATGCATTTTATTTCTTTATTTATTTTTAGCATATTTATTTTAATGCATTTGCAATTTAATTATTTATTTATTATTTTGTCATTTTTTTTATTTTATTAGAATGTATTTAGGAACAATGTAAATATAAATGAGAATATAGCACCGACACTCACCTTTATGTATTCCGCTTTATGTCGAGGATGCAAAAATAATGACCGTATCCGAGGAAAAGGACCCTCACTTGATCCAACGTCATTTTGAGGGATCCGACGCGCTTTAATTTATCTCAGCTTATCTTAGTCTCTGGACCTTAGGAATTAATCAAAATTTTAAAAAAAAAGTCAAATAGTCAAAATCAAAAACATTTCATATAATCAAAAATCCAAAAAAAAATCAACCTTGGATTTCAAACCAAGTGTCTTTTCTTTCTCAATCAAACTTTAATCAATCTTTAATTACTTCAACTTTTTCTTCAATTAAAATCAATCAAACTCTCATTTTTATTCTTCTATACCTCTACGGCCTCTTATCTTCTCAAAAACATTTTCAAACTTTAAAATCAATCAAAACAAATCACTCGGTTTTTTTACCCCGAACTACATGATTTTGATCCCGCTCGGGTACGTAGGCAAAAGACTTTGTCTTTCCAAATCAACAAAATAACAAAAACAATTTTCTCTTTCTTTAACTCATCACTTTAGTCTTTTTACACTTAGGCATTCATTTATTTACAAATAATAAATTTAGCATAAAGATAAAAATAAAACAAGAGGTTCCTATAGAGTACTATAGACGTTTAGGGTGCTAACACCTTCCCTTTGCGTAACCAACCCCCGGACCTTGATCTCTAAAAAATAGGGTTTTTTCGAACTTTCTCCCTTTTCCTCGGAAAAATAAAAGATCGGTGGTGAGCTTAAAAATTTGCAAGTCAATGCTAACTAATAGCTTGATATCCAAAAATCACTGCGACAGAAAAATGGCGACTTCATTGGGGACCAAAATCCTATGTGGGTTAAACCTATCTTGCTTTTCTTCATCTTTATGCTTTACTATTAGTGTAAATACGTGCTTAAGTGTTTATCTTTTTACGTGAGTGGTGAGATAAGTCCTACACCCAGACTTGAGGGAAACATAAGATAGGACGGTGGTATAATCAAAGTGTCTTTCCGAGAGTAAATTTCGGATGTGACACATGTGATAACCCCACTCAATGGACGAATCTTGGAAGTATTACTATGTCGGCATGAGTATTTGTGTCCGGCATTATTATTTTCAAGTCACCTATGAAGTTGAGGACCTTTAGTTACCTTTAACCCATCTTGGCCTTTTAGCACATAGTGCGGTGGCTAACCAAGAGTAATCTTGAATTAGTTGATACGCGATACTACACTCAAACGAGACTTTCTTACAAATATTGTTGGACTGGGAGTCAATCTCGTAACCCAATGATATTTGGAAGGGGTTGAGGACTTTAGGAACTTGGTAGAACCCGTGATACATGTACATATGAAACCATAGTCCTTACCAAATGACGTATTTACCCTCGACTCCAACATTATGGACTTAACCTCACCATGTTTTCTCCGCTCTTTAGCATAATCATGCATACATGCATCCATGCATAAACTCATTTTTTTTCTTTTTCATCCAATTTACCGAAGGACTTAAACAAGCTTTGTTATACCCCATTTTTTTGACTCATATTTTTCTTTTTGTTTATTATTTCTTTTGTTATTTTTATCTTTTATTATCTTCATTATTTCATCTCTATTTTTTTAGATTTTTATTTCTTAATATTTATTACCATTATCATTACTATTATTATTATTAATATTGTCATTATCACTATTGTTATTATCTTTTTCATTAATAATATTATTATTATCTTTTTATCAATGTTTTATTTTTATTATTTGTTATTATTATCATTATTTTTAATTACTAATATTATTATCTTTTTCATCATTATTATTGTTATCACCTTTATTACTATTATCATTATTATTTTACCAAGTTTCCATTATTACTTTTATTATTGCCATTACTATTATTATTATTTGTATTATTGTTTTATTTTTAAAGAAAAAATAAAAAAAGAAAAAAGGGGAGTTCGCAGAGCAAAGTCCCCATCGCTCTGCGAACTCTGCGATTTTTTTGCAGATTTTAATTTCCTTGATTTATCTTTCTTTTGTTTTCATTATAGTTATTATTATTATTATTATTATCATTTATCATTATTATTATCACTGTTATTGTCAATTTTGGTTGTGGGATTCAGCAAAGCAAGAAATTGAAGCATGTGCCATTAAAGCCAAGGTGAGAAGGTTTTTCTTCAAACCAAGCATGTGCCAAGCAAGTTGGCTTGCCCTTGGGCAGCTCTCATCCCTCCCAATTGACCTGCTACTGACCCTGAGCTTGCCAGCCAGCTGCTTGCTCTCTTTTCTTCCTTCCTTCTCCACCAAAACCAGTCAAACATAGATGGTTTTGCTTGCCCAAAAGCTGTTTGTGCTGCCCTGTTTTCAGCTGTCTTCCTTCTTCCTCACACCAGCCCACATGTTTCCTTTTGTTTCCCCCAACCTCTGCACATTATAGTGCACGTTTTTCTTGCTTGACTCCTCTAGATTGCAAGGATTAATCCCAAGAACAGCCCAATTGCAAGCTGCCCTGTTTTTCTCACTTTTTTATCATCATTGCTATCAAAGATCAGCTGCTTGGATGGCAGGATTTGGCCCAAGGTTACAAGGCAATGTCACCTCTTCCCTTTTGCATTAAATGCAAAGCATTTAGCCTGGTTTCTAGCCCACAAAACAGCTTGGTTCTAGAGATTTTTTCATCATTGCAATTGATTTCATTTTTGCCTATTTAAGGAATGCAATGCATAAGGTTTTCAAACACTTACAACACCATTGAATACACAACAATTACAACATTTTGAGAGCAGAAAAACAGTTCATACACAACATTCAAACCTTCAAAGCATCATACAAAGAGTGAGAGATAGTAGCAAAACACTAGTGTTATTATCATCCATAAACCTTCAACACTTCCAACTTTTGCAAAGTTACAATCCTCCAAGTCCTTTCCTATCTCTTGCCACACAAGCATTGCTAGGAGTTCTGTAAGTATTCTAAATTCTTTATCTTTCATTTTACATTGCTACTTGCATCTTTAATTTTGTTTAATCTCATTTTGTTTAATAAAGCACTTTTGAAACTTCAAGAAATCTCAATTTGCAAAACACTTAAACTGAGTTGTTGTACCCCTTTTCTTGTTAAATTCCAAAGCCTTTTAATTCCCTTAAGGTTCTGAAGCTTGCTCAGAAGCAGCTTCTGAACAGAAGTTCAGAAGCAGCTTCTGAGTTCAATTTTTCGCAGAGTTCGCAGAGCAAAGTCATGGTCGCTCTGCGACCATGACAGAACTTGGGTTCGCAGAGCCAAGTTCAGGTTGCTCTGCGAAAGTTGCAGAACTCAGAATCTGAGTTCAAGCTTCTAAAAAGCCAATTTTTGAGGTTCTAACTTAAAAACTCAGAACCTAAAAGGATTAAAACTCATTTTGTTCAAACCATACCAAGTTTTTGCATGATGTTGGAAACTTCACAAGTTTGAGCAATAATTTTTGGATAACTTGCGAAACAAGTTACGTTCATTAAACTTTCAAAATCAAATTCGAGCAAATAGCCATGTTCATTATTTTCAAAACCAAACTTGAACAACAACCTTGTTCATGATTTTCAATCAAACGTGAACTTGAGCCGAACTTGCTCATTTTTGAAAACCAAACTCAAATTTGAGCCGAACTTGTGCATTTTCCAAACTTATGCATCTTTTCATGAATTTGTTCATTTTTCAAACTTGAAGAGCACTTGTTCTTGAGTTCCAATAACTTAAGCAACAAGCTATGTTCATTATTTCCAACAAACTTGAACAACAAATTTGTTCATGATTTTCAACAACTTTGTTCTTAAAGTTCCCACACACGTGAACAATATTTGTTCGCCTTTGCATCATAAATTTGGAACAAATTTGTTCGTCCTTTTTAAACTTGAACAACATTGGCTCATAGGTTGCAACAACTAATTTGAGCAACAAACTTTTTCTTAAACTTTTTCACCAAGTATTTTGCTCTTTGAGATTTCTTTGAGTTTCAACAACAAAAAAAACTCGAATGAAAAAGGAATGGTTTGACGTATGTCTCTCCGTTCCCCGGTTGCACGAATGCTTGACGTATGTCTCATTGTTTGGGCAATCGTCATTCTATTTTCAACGCTTCCAACGCGCTTAACCCTTTTATTAGTCCTTCGTGACCAATCCAACATTTCTTTGATCCCTCGTGGTCAATTTAAACTTTTCTTGGCCCTCGTGGTCAATTCAAACCTTTTCACGCCCGAGCGCGTTTTCCAACGGATATAATCGCTCGAGCGCGAGTCCATCTCTTTTTTAATCAAATCGTTGTTACCTTTTTTAAGCTACCCTCATAACGGTAGTAGGTAAAAACTTTTTATCGGTCTTCATTAAGCTATCCAAATAACGATAGTAGACCACATTTCCTTTTCAACCAAACTTTTTCGCTCGGGCGCGATCAAATCTTTTTTATTAAAACCAACCAACATACAAACTTTTTCTACCAAAGAACTACGTATGCTTTGAATTCTCCATCGCACTGGGAGATACGTAGGAGCAGGATTCACATCTTGTCAAGCCCATTAATAAAAAACTTTCTTTTTCCCTTTCATCATATTTTTTCTTTTTTCCCTTTTATATATTCAAGCTTGCAAGCAAAACGTTAAAAACATTCTAAGCCTTAGCTAACTAGGAGGTTCCCGTTGAGTACAACGGATGTGAGGGGTGCTAATACCTTCCCCTAGCATAAACGACTCCCGAACCCAAAATCTTTAACATTGTGGTAATTTAGAACTTTTTCCCTTTTTCCCCGAAAAATTAAAAGTTCAGTCGTGATTTAAAATTAGTGATTCAACGCTAGTCAATAGCTTGATATCCGAAATTCGACGCGTCAAGCTTTTTTGTAAACATCATAGATATGGACATTCCAAGAAGAAGCACTAAGAAGTATCTTTTCAAGAAACCAGATTTGTCAAGATTAAGGGAGCTAGGGTCCTTAGTAAGTGATCCAACGGACTTTCAAGCTCATCACGGAAAGCTACTTAATATCCTTAGAGTAGATGTTGAGGAAGGATTCTTGGAAACCTTGGTCCAGCTCTATGACCCTCTCTATCATTGCTTCACATTTCCTGACTACCAGCTCATCCCTACACTTGAGGAATATTCATACCTGGTTGGTTTACCCGTGCCCGACAAGATACCGTTCCATGGCCTTGAACTTATCCCTAGACCCTTTGATATTGCAGCCGCTCTCCACCTCGAAACTTCCCTCATCCATGCAAACCTCACCTTTAAAGGAGGCCTCCAAGGTCTACCCACCCATTTCCTCTACCAACAAGCCTCCACATTCGCCGAGTTAGCCAGTACACGTGCTTTCCATTCCATCCTAGCCCTACTCATATATGGCCTCATACTTTTCCCAAATGTTGACAATTTCGTTGACATCAATGCCATCAAAATCTTCCTCACCAAAAACCCCGTACCTACACTACTAGCCGATACCTACCACTCCATCCATGACGGAACCCAAGCCGGCCTGGAACTATCCTTTGTTGTGCACCTTTGCTCTACAAATGGTTTATCTCTCATCTACCTCAAACCCATGCTTTCAAAGCCAACCTTGAAGATCTCCCTTGGTCTCACAGAATCATGGCTCTCCATCCATCCGACATAGTTTGGTACCAGGCAGCCAGTGACGTTGGAAAGATCATTGTTAGTTGTGGTGAATACCCCAACGTACCTCTCCTTGGTATGCGTGGCGGGATTAGCTACAACCCTTTTCTTGCCCGACAAAAATTTGGCTACCCAATGAGAACTAAACTAAACAACCTTGCTTTAACCAGTGAGTTCTACCTTAACCATGAAGACCACTCAGACAGAAGAGAAAGGTTAGCACAAGCTTGGAGTGCCATCCGCAGACTCAACAGAAGCCAGTTGGGGAAGAAATTAGATTATGCGCACGAATCTTATACTCAGTGGGTTATTGATAGAACCATGAGCTTTGGCCTACCTTACCCAGATACTTGTCCTCCACCATCCCACCATCATCTTTGCCCATACCCTTTGACACCAAGGAAGAATTTCATGAGCAATTAACCAAGGAAAGGCAAGAAATGGAGACTTGGAAGAGGAGATACCAAGAGCTTGAGCGTGAACACGAGACCTTGAAAGGAAAGCTAGCACAGAAGGATGATGAGCTTTTCATCCAAAATCAGAGGATGATTGAGAAGGATGACTTACTTCAGCAAAAGGATGCATTGCTCAGCCAGGATTCTAAAAGGAAGAAGAGGTTTATGGATTCGTTCTCTGGTGCACATTCAGATTCTGAGGATCCACCTACTCCAGGAGCTTGAGCTGAAGTCTTTAGGATTTTATGTTTAGATTCTAGCTTCCAAAATCTTTTAACTTGTAAAAAAAAAACTATTTTGTAATGTTTCAATGCTTAAGTGAAATGTTCAAACTATGATGTTTACAATTACTTCAAAGGCCTTCGATAACAAATTTTTCTTTTTGCATAAGCATAATCACGCATCATGTCACATTCATGGTCTCAAAAACGAGTCTCACGTTCTGTTTTTCTACAAAAGGTCTACCTGCCTCCAACAGTGGCCCGACGGATTCTTCGCAAGCCTACCCGTATTTACAACACGAGCTAATCAGAAGAAGAGGATGGATCTTGTCGAGTAGGAAAATCAGAATCTTTGAGAGGAGGTTGCTAGTCTGCGAGAGGGGATGGATAGACTAACAACTATGATGAGTACACTATTGTCGGCTCAGGGTTCTCAGTCTGCCGCTGCCACTGTGGAACAACCTCTCATAAACACCACTCCACTATCTATGGCGCTTTCCCAACCATTGTTTATGCCTCCAGGCTGCTCATCGGGAATGCCACCCCGGTTAATGGAAGTTTCCAACCTGCTATGTTCGAAATTCCACCTCCCTTTGCTCAACAATCAACACTGGTTTCTCAACCTGGCCCGTCTTTCCCTCAAGCCACGATGACCTACTCCGCGCCTCTAATGCATACGATTCAGGATCAGGGACCTATCTTCCTTACCGAGAGTGTTGAAGCGTTTGACAGGGTTGACGATCTGCAGGATAAATATAATGAGATGCAAAGAGAGATGAAGGCTCTCCGCGGAAAAGAGTTATTCCGCTCGAATGCTCATGAGTTATGTCTAGTTTCCAATGTGGTAATCCCCCACAAGTTCAAAGTCTTGGACTTCGAGAAGTACAGAGGAAATTCTTGTCCCAGGGCGCATTTAGTAATGTACGCAAGGAAGATGTCCACCCAGACGGACAATGATAAAATTTTAATTCATTGCTTCCAGGACAGCTTGACCTGCGCTGCTATGAGATGGTACATGGACCTAGATGGTGCTGATATCCGCACCTTTAATGACCTTGCAAATGCCTTTATCCAGCAGTATAAGTACAATTCTTATCTGGCCCCGGATAGAGATGAGCTCAGGGCTTTAACTCAGAAGGAAAAGGAGTCGTTTAAGAAGTACGCACAGAGGTGGAGATAATTGGTTGCGCAAATTCTCCCCCCCCCCCTTAGAAGAAAAAGAATTGACCAAGTTGTTCCTTAACACACTCAGTTCTTTCTACTATGAGAAGATGGTTGCGAGCGCTCCCAATGACTTCACAGAGATGGTAGGGATGGGGATGAGAATCGAGAAAGGCGTCCGAGAAGGACGGTTAGTGAGAGAAAATACCCCTGTTAATGGTGCTAAGAGATTCAGAAGCAGCTATCCGAGGAGAAAGGAGCAGGAAGTAGGTATGGTCGCATACGAAGGACCTCAGTTGCAGTATCCAACTCACCCACATGTCGCCAATATTTCACCAGTTACAACACAAAATTTCCAACAACCTCAAATACCTCAAAGACCACCCTCACATTACCCACAAAATTACCCCCAACAACAACAAAATCGCCCACAAACTCCCCAACAACCATTCAACCCGCAAAATCGCCAAAGAATAATCTTTGATCCCATCCCAATGAAATATGCTGATTTATTCCCTGCTTTGCTTGCCAAAAACCTTGTCCAGGTCAAAGCACCTCCCCGTATGCCAGATGTTCTACCTCCATGGTATCGTCATGACCTAACTTGTGCTTTTCATCAGGGGGCACCTGGTCACGATATTGAGCATTGTTTTTCTCTTAAGGCTGAGGTCCAAAAGTTAATCCGGGCGAAGCTTTTGACCTTCAAAGATTCTAACTCAAGTCCTAATGTCTAGGCCAATCCCTTACCGAACCATGGGTCCTCCGTCAACATGGTCCAAGATTGCCAAGAAGTTTGCTCTATCTTCAATGTTCAAGACATCAGGACATCTCTGGTCCCGATGCACACCAGGATGTGCGAAGTAGGATTGTTTAAACACGACCATGTGAAGTGCGAGGTTTGCTCTGTGAATACCCGGGGGTGTGCGCAAGTACAGAATGACATCCAAGGATTGATAGACCGCAAAAAACTGATTGTGACAAGAAAGAGTGAAGACGTTTGTGTGATAACGCCAGAATTTCACATCCCCGAGCGTTTAGAGTTAACCCTTAATAACCCAGAGACTGCAGCTATTACTCCTTTGGTGATCTGTTTACCTGGAGCCTTACCATACACATCAATGAAGGCGGTATCATACAAGTATAATGCGACTATCCTAAGCAATGGGCAAGAGTCCCCTATACCTCATTTGTCGTCTGTTAGCAACATTGCAGATAGTAGCAAAGTATTGAGAAGCAGACACATTATTCCGACCATAGTGCAAGAGAAGACCAACAGTCCAGTCATTGAGCCGGTGCAAGCTAGTGGAAGTGGATGTCCAGAATCAGATGAAGTGCTAAAGTTGATAAAGAAAAGCGATTACAAGATCATTGACCAGTTGTTACAGACACCTTCAAAAATCTCAATGTTATCCCTGTTATTGAACTCTGATGCCCACAGAGAGCCATTGATGAAAGTGCTAGGCCAAGCTTATGTTGATCATGACATGACTACTGGTCAGTTCGGAGGGATAGTTGGCAACATAACTGCTTGCAACAATTTGGGCTTTAGCGATGAAGAACTCCCAGAAGCTGGAAGGGATCATAATCTAGCTTTGCATATCTCTGTTAACTACAATACGGATGCTCTGCCAATGTGCTAGTGGACACCGGGTCGTCATTAAATGTGATGGCAAAGACCACGCTTGATAAGTTGTCATACCAAGGTGCGCCCTTGAGATACAGCGGGGTTACTGTGAAAGCATTTGACGGATCAAGGAAGTCAGTGATTGGGGAAATAGTGCTACCTATTACTATTGGACCCCAGGTTTTCCAGATACCTTTCCAAGTCATGGATATTCAAGCCTCTTACAGTTGCTTGTTGGGAAGACCTTGGATTCATGAAGCAGGGGCAGTCACTTCCACGCTCCACCAGAAGTTGAAGTTTGTGCGGAATGGGAAGCTGATCACTGTGAATGGTGAAGAAGCGTTGCTAGTAAGCCACTTGTCGGCTTTTTCTTTCATTAGTGCGGATGAGGCAGTTGGGACGTCCTTCCAAGGACTTTCCATAGACGGCGAGAGTTCAAGTAAGAAATCCATGATGTCTTTGAGAGATGCACATAAGGTTGTGGAAAAAGGAGCTGCAGCAGGATGGGGAAAGCTAGTACAGGTGCCCGAGAGCAAGAACCGGGAAGGTTTAGGTTTTGCATCGTTAACGAGTATCCCTAAGGCTAGCACGGGTTTGGAGCCCATCCACATCACATTCAATAGTGTTGGGTTTATTCATTCCTCGCATGAAACCAATGATATCCTAGAGGATGATCCGGAGGAGGTGACACCTGCGTTTATGACGCCAGGAGGATTCGCCCGTAACTGGAATGTTGTCGATGTCCCCTTCGCTATTCATGTGTCTAAGTAATGTGTTTGTCTAATTTACTCTCTTTTCAAAAATCCTTTCGTCTCGCCCAGGACGAAAGTGAAGTCATGTAGGGCTCAACTTTTGTTTCCAAGTTATTGCTATCAATGAAAAATCGTCGTTTTCTTTCGCGACTTTTAATTGTATTTTACTGCTTTTTCTGAAAAATGGTAACACGAAAAAACCAAAATTTTTTATTATCTTTTAATCAATTTCGAAAGGTCTGCATTTTCCCACTCATTTACTAAAATCAATCATTAATCATATGCAAATTGAACATCAATAAGCCCGTTGAACATTGTAATCCTATGCTCTCTCCCAACTTTGAGTTTCCTGTTTACGAAGCCGAAGAGGAGGAGGATGAGGAAATTCTAGATGAAATTGCTCGGTTGCTAGAATACGAGAAGAAAACCATTCAGCCTCATAAAGAAGTAGTGGAGGTGATCAACTTGGGGACTGAGGAAGATAGGAAGGAAATCAAGATCGGAGCATTGCTTGAAGCGACTGTCAAACAGAGGGTGATCGAACTACTCAAAGAATATACTGACGTGTTCGCATGGTCATACCAGGATATGCCAGGTTTAGATCCCCGTATTGTGGAGCACCGTTTGCCTTTGAAACCCGAATGCCCACCAGTTAAGCAGAAATTGAGAAGAACTCGCCCCGACATGGCTCTCAAGATCAAGGAGGAAGTATAAAAGCAAGTTGACGCATGTTTTCTTGTCATATCGGAGTATCCTCAATGGTTGGCCAACATAGTGCCTGTTCCAAAGAAAGATGGCAAGGTCATGATATATGTTGATTACCGGGATTTGAACAAGGCTAGTCCGAAGGATGATTTCCCTTTACCTCACATTGATGTATTGGTTGACAGTACTGCTAAGTCCAAAGTTTTCTCCTTCATGGACGTCTTCTCTGGATACAATCAAATCAAGATGGCAGTGGAAGATAGAGAAAATACATCCTTCATCACGCCTTGGGGCACTTTTTATTACAGGGTAATGCCTTTTGGGTTGATAAACGCAGGTGCTACTTACCAAAGAGGCATGACCACTCTCTTTCATGACATGATGCACAAGGAGATAGAAGTGTATGTAGATGATATGATTGTCAAATCAGGCACTGAAGAAGAACATGTTGAGTATTTGCTGAAGATGTTTCAACGACTGAGAAAATATCAACTCCGTCTGAATCCCAACAAATGTAATTTTGGTGTTAGATCTGGAAAACTCTTGGGATTCATTGTTAGTCAGAAGGGTATTGAGGTAGATCCCGATAAAGTCAGAGCCATCAGGGAAATGTCTGCCCCACAAATAGAGAAACAAGTGAAAGGATTTCTTGGATGCTTGAATTACATCTCCCGCTTTATCTCACACATGACAGCCACGTGCAGACCCATATTCAAGCTGCTTCGTAAGGATCAAGGTGTTGTTTGGACAGCAGACTGCCAGAAGGCCTTTGACGGTATCATGAATTATTTGCTAGAACCTCCGATTCTTATTCCTCCGGTTGAAGGAAGACCTCTGATTATGTACCTGACTGTGTTGGAAGACTCTATGGGTTGTGTACTTGGACAGCAGAATGAGACCGGTAGGAAGGAGCATGCCATCTACTACCTAAGCAAGAAGTTTACAGATTGTGAGTCTCAATACTCTTTACTTGAGAAGACTTGTTGTGCACTAGCCTGGGCTGCTAGGCTTCTTCGTCATTACATGCTTAATCACACCACTTGGTTGATATCAAAGATGGATCCAATCAAGTACATCTTTGAGAAGCCCGCTTTAACAGGGAGAATTGCTCGTTGGCAGATGTTGTTGTCAGAATATAACATTGAATACTGCACTCAGAAGGCCATCAAAGCCAGTATCATTGCCGATCATTTGGCTCATCAACCGATTGAAGATTATCAACCAATCAAGTTTGACTTTCCTGACGAAGAAATCATGTATCTGAAGATGAAAGATTGTGACGAACCACTACCTGAAGAAGGTCCAGATCCTGAGTCTAGGTGGGAGTTGATCTTTGATGGGGCTGTTAATGTCTATGGTAATGGAATTGGAGCAGTTATTGTTACTCCTGAAGGTAAGCATATTCCTTTCGCTGCAAGATTGTTATTTGAATGTACAAACAATATGGCAGAGTATGAAGCATGTATCCTAGGAATCGAGGAAGCCATTGACCTAAGGATCAAAAACCTTGACATTTATGGAGATTCAGCGCTAGTGATTAATCAGATCAAAGGAGAATGGGAAACTCGCCACCCCGGCCTGATTCCTTACAAAGACTATGCAAGGCGTTTGTTAACATTTTTCAACAAAGTCGAGTTGCATCACATTCCTCGTGACGAGAATAAGATGGCAGACGCTTTGGCAACCTTATCTTCTATGTACGAGGTCAACCGTCGGAACGAGATTCCAATGATCAAGGTTCAGCGCCTGGAAAGGCCCGCACATGTGTTTGCAGTTGAAGTGGTAATAGATGACAAGCCATGGTTCCATGACATTAAGTGTTTTCTCCAAAAGCAAGAGTACCCACTCCGGGCATCCAATAAGGATAAGAATACTTTGTGAAGATTGGCCGGCAACTTCTTTCTGAACGGAGAGGTTTTATACAAGAGGAATTTTGACATGGTGCTCCTCAGATGTGTGGACGAGCAAGAAGCAGACCGGATAATGCATACGATACACGAAGGTTCCTTTAGAACTCATTCCAGTGGACATACAATGGCTAGGAAAATCTTGAGAGCAGGATATTACTGGATGACTTTAGAAAAAGATTGTTACAAGCATGTCAGGAAATGCCATAAATGTCAGATTTATGCTAACAAAATTCATGTGCCGCCAACTGCTCTGAATGTTCTTTCATCTCCTTGGCCTTTCTTCATGTGGGGCATCGACATGATTGGTAGGATTGAACCCAAAGCTTCAAATGGGCATCGTTTCATCCTAGTGGCAATTGATTACTTCACCAAGTGGGTCGAAGCTGCATCGTACGCCAATGTGACCAAGCAAGTGGTTGTCCGTTTTATCAAGAATCATATCATTTGCCGCTACGGTGTGCCTAATAGAATCATCACAAATAATGGGACCAATCTGAACAACAAGATGATGAAAGAGTTGTGCGAAGAATTCAAGATTGGACATCATAATTCCTCTCTTTAAAGACCTCAAATGAATGGCGCAGTCGAGGCTGCAAACAAGAACATCAAGAAGATAGTGCAGAAGATGGTGGTCACCTACAAGGACAGGCATGAAATGTTACCATATGCTTTGCACGGGTATCGTACCTCCGTACGCACTTCAACAGGGGCAACCCCTTTCTCTTTGGTATATGGCATGGAAGCAGTGCTCCCCATAGAGGTCGAGATCCCATCAATGAGAGTTCTGATGGAAGCTGAGTTGTCCGCGGCTGAATGGTGTCGAAGCAGATATGAGCAGTTGAATTTAATCGAAGAAAAATGCATGACGGCCTTGTGCCATGGTCAGTTATATCAGAAAAGGATGAAGGAAGCATTTGATAAGAGGGTTCGTCCTCGTGTGTTCCAAGAAGGAGATCTCGTGCTAAAAAAGATCTTATCTTTTCAACCCGATTCCAGGGGAAAATGTGTTGGATATTTATACGTTGGCTACATGTTTGGTAAAATCAAATTGTGCAAGCAAGCGTCCTCAGATGTTATTTTGAGTCTTCGGAAGCTAGATATTCGTTTTGAGAAGTATCAGAAGCTGAAATGGCCTTCAGACGCAGAACTGGCCTTCAGACGCAGGAACTGTTCATCAAACGCTAGGAGGGTCTTCAGGCGCACTGTTCAGACGTTGACTGGCGTTGACCTTCAGAAGCTGTTTTCAGAAGCTGGATTTCTGCATGCTTTGTGATTAATTCCTTGCGTATCTTTTGAAGATTTATTGAGGTTTTATCCAGGCTATTGTTTTCTAGAAGACTGATTATTTTGGTGAAGATCTCATTGAAGATTGGCTTCGTGTTTATTGATGAATATATTTTCAAAGTATCTTTGCAAAATATTATTCAGAAATATGTTTCTTCTTTGAGCTTCTATAATAATTCAGAATCATATCAATTGAAGAATATTTGGTTCAGAATTATGAAGTTGTTGAAGCCTATTTAAGAGGACGTGCTACTGTGTAGAAAATTGATTGAGTCAAAACAGTTTTTATTATAAGAGTCTGTGTAAGCTTTAGGCTTTGATTGTACACCACTCATCTGAGTTGGTTTAGTTGTTTTGAATTGTAAATCATTCTAAGCTTTTAAGTACAAATGATGTTTTTAATTGTGTCTTCATCGTGTTTGGTTTTAATTGAGAGTTTACAATCACTGGGCTGTTATTGCTTGGTTAGGAAGTAAGTAGGTTCTTATATCTAGGTGGTTTCCTAGGTAGAAGTCTAGACGGGTGGTGATTAAGTGATAAGACTGAAAAAGAGGGGTTGTGTTTAGAGTCTTAGAATTAATACTACTTAGTGGATTTCCTTCCTGGATTGGTATCCCCCAGAGTAGGTGAGGTTTGCACCGAACTGGGTTAACAAATTCATTGTGTTCTTTATCTTTCTACACTTTATTTTCTGCTTCTAAACTGTTAGTTTTCATACTCTATTTAACTGGTTCAGAACCAGTCCTTCCAGCATTTCAATTGGCATCAGAGCAGGCACCCTGCTTGTTTTTGGGTGAGCTCCAGGGAGATATTTTCTGGCTTTATGGAGAAAGAAGGAGGATTTGTTAACAGGCCACCTCTGCTGGATGGGACAAACTATGATTATTGGAAATCTCGTATGAGTGCTTTCCTAAAATCTATTGATAGCAAGACCTGGAAAGCTGTTCTGAAAGGTTGGGAACACCCTGTTGTGACTGACAAAGATGGTAACAAGACAGCTATTTTAAAACCAGAAGAAGATTGGACCAATGATGAAGATGCATTATCCCTTGCAAATTCCAAAGCCCTGAATGCTATATTCAATGGAGTGGACAAGAATGTATTCAGAATGATCAAGCAGTGCACAATTGCCAAGGATGCCTGGGAGATACTCAAGACCACTCATGAAGGAACTTCAAAAGTTAAACTGTCCAGACTTCAGCTTCTGACCACAAAATTTGAAAATTTCAGAATGCTGGAAGATGAGAACATACAAGAATTTTACATGAATATTCTGGACATGGCTAACTCTTTTGAATCACTTGGAGAAAAAGTATCAGATGAGAAGCTTGTTAGGAAAATTCTCAGATCCCTACCCAAGAGGTTTGATATGAAGGTAACTGCTATTGAAGAAGCACATGACATCTCCAACATGAAGGTTGAGGAATTAATTGGGTCTCTTCAAAACTTTGAAATAAGCAGAACTGATAAGAAGGGGAAAGGTGTTGCATTTGTAGCAGATACTGAAAGTGTGGATGATGATACCTCATCAGAAGCTCTTGTGATGCTGACCAAACAATTTAAGCAATTTCTGAAGCAGAAGACAAGAACTAATGAGAAGAGCAATCAATCAAAGAGAGTTCAATGCTTTGAGTGTGAAGGATATGGTTGTGCGCTCTCGTTGAAAAACGCATAACCCCGAGCGTTCGCAAACGCTAGCAAGGCTGTGTGAAGTCGCCACCAAAGTTTTTGTTTAAAGGGAGCGTTGATAAACCCTTAAGTTTTTTATTTTGAAGGGAAACAGTAATAAAACCCTTGACGATGAGGAAAGGATGGTCATCGCAACCATTGTCGGGTTCGGGAGTCGATTACACAAGGGGAAGGTATTAGCACCCCTCACGTCCGTTGTACTCAACGGGAACCTCCTAGTTAGCTAAAGCTTAGAATGTTTTTAAATGTTTTGCTTGCATGCTTGAATATGTAAAGATAATAAAGATGAAAGGGGAAAAAGTTTGTTTTTTATTATTGTGCTTGACAAGATGATGATCTTGCTCCTACGTATCCCCTGGTGCGATGGGGAATTCAAAGCTACGTAGTTCTTTGGTAGAAAAACGTATTTGTTGGTTGTTTTTAAATGAACGATGTTTTAACCGTATTCTTGCGATCAAACGTAGCTTGTATGCTCACGCGTGGGAGGCTTAGGCGTTTGTTTAAAATCGCGCTAGAAATGTTAAAAGCATGTTCGTTGGGGAAAAGGGGTTCGAATTGGCCGCGAGGGGACAAAAAGATTAAAATGACTCAACCGAGTCGAAGAAGGTTCGATTGATCCCACGGGATCAAGAAAGGGTGCAATGGACTCAACCGAGTCGAACATTGACCAAAGTGACTCAACCGAGTCGAAAAAGGGTTCGATTGATCCGACGGGATCAAGAAAAGGTGCAATGGACTCAACCGAGTCGAACATTGACCAAAGTGACTCAACCGAATCGAGAAAGGGTTCGATTGATCCGACGGGATCAAGAAAAGGTGCAATGGACTCAACCGAGTCGAACATTGACCAAAGTGACTCAACCGAGTCGAGAAAGGGTTCGATTGATCCGACGGGATCAAGAAAAGGTGCAATGGACTCAACTGAGTCGAACATTGACCAAAGTGACTTAACCGAGTCGAAAATTGAATCAAATGGTCACGGGGGACCAAACGGTTCAAATTGACCACAAAGGGCCTAGAATTGGTTTGGTGTGGTTGGGTGCGTTGAAAATAGAATGACGATTGTCCGAACGACGAGACATACGTCACGCATTCGTACAATCGGGGCAATGGAGAGACATACGTCAAACCATCCCTTTTTCATTCAAGTTTTGTTCGAATTTTAAGAAACCCCAAAGTTTATCAAAACACTTGGTTTAAAAACTCAAAATGAAAAGGCTTTAATGTTCAAATTAGTTGTTGCAACCTAATGAACAAGTTTGCCTTGTTTATGCATGAAAATGAGCAAGTTTTGCACCAATTTCTGAAAAACGCACAAGTTCGGCTCAAGTTTGAAAAAGGTTTCGAAAAGTAAACAAATTGGGCTTAAGTTCACGTTTGATTGAAAATCATGAACAAGGTTTTTGTTCAAGTTTAGTTTTGAAAATGATGAACATAGCTTATTGCTCAAGTTTGATTTTGGAAATTTATGAACGTAACTTGTTTCGCAAGTTATTCAAAAAAGTGTTGCTCAAACTTGTGATTATTCCAATATTATGCAAAACTCTTGATATGATTTGAATAAAATGAGTTTCAATCCTCTTAGGTTCTGAGTTCTTGGGCTAGAACCTCAAAATTTGGCATTTTAGGAGCCTGAACTCAGATTCTGAGTTCTGTCATGGTCGCACTGCGACCAGAGCTTCGCACTGCGAACACTGCGAAATTTTGAGTTCAGAAGCTGCTTCTGAATTGCTGTTCAGAAGCAACTTCTGAATAATCTCAGAACCTTTAGGGGATTAAAAAGCTTTGCGAATTGGCAATAGAATGAGTGCAATAACTCAGTTCAAATTGTGCGCTCTGGTTAAAAACGCGCAATCCTCCAAGACGTGTACGAACGCTCGGAAAGCTGTTGTGAAGTCGCCACCAAAGTTTTTGTTTAAAGGGAACATTGATAAACCCTTAAGTTTTTTATTTGAAGGGAAACGATAATAAAACCCTTGACGATGAGGAAAAGGACTGGTCATCGCAACCATTGTCGGGTTCGGGAGTCGATTACGCAAGGGGAAGGTATTAGCACCCCTCACGTTCGTTGCACTCAACGGGAACCTCCTATTTAGCTAAAGCTTAAAATTTTTTTAAATTTTTTGCGTGCATGCTTGTCTATATCAAAGGGAAAAAGAAATTATGATGAAAGGGGAAAAAGTTTGTTTTTTATTATTGTGCTTGACAAGATGGCGATCTTGCTCCTACGTATCTCCCAGTAGTCGGAGAATTCAAAGCGTACGTAGTTCTTTGGTAGAAAAACGTAAATTTGTTGGTTGTTTTTAAATGGACGATGTTTTAACCGAATTCTTGCGATCAAACATAGCTTGTATGCTCGCGCATGGGAGGCTTATTAAGCGTTTGTTTAAAATCGTGCTAGAAGGTTAAAAGCATGTCCGTCGGGGAAAAGAGGTTCGATTGACCACGAGGGGCCAAGGAAAGGTGCACTTGGTCACGGCGGACCGAAAAGAAGTTCAATGGATCCAACGGGATCGAGCATTGATTTGAAATGGTCACGGCGGACCGAAAAAGGTTCAATGGATCCAACGGGATCGAGCATTGAATTGAAATGGTCACGGCGGACCGAAAAAGGTTTCGATTGACTCAACGGAGTCAAGAAAGAGTTCAAAGAGGATCCAACCGAATCTATCATTTGACTTGAATGGTCACGGCGGACCGAAAAAGGTTTTCGATTGGTCCCGAAGGACCAAGAAAGGTTCGGATTGACCACGGGGGCCAAAAATTAGTGTGTTGGGTTTGTTTTATGTTTTTGAAAATAGAATGACGATTGTCCGAACGACGAGCCATACGTCACGCGTTCGTTCAATCGGGGTAATGGGGAGACATACGTCAAGCCATCCCTTTTTCACTCAAGTTTTGTTTGAATTTTTAGAAATCCCAAAGTTTAACAAAACACTTGGTTTGGAACTCAAATGAAAAGGTTTTAACAAAATTGCGAAGAGACGCACAAGTTCGGCTCAAGATTGAAAAGATTTTGAAAAGTGAACAAGTTTGGCTTAAGTTCGCGTTTGATTGGAAAATCATGAACAAGGTTTTTGTTCAAGTTTTGTTTTGAAAATTTATAGACGTAACTTGTTACACAAGTTATTCCATAAAGTGTTGCACGAACTTGTGAATCCTTCGATATTATGCAAAATCCTTGTTATAGTTTGAATAAAATGAGTTTCAATCCTCTTAGGTTCTGAGTTCTGGGGCTAGAACCTCAAAAATTGGCTGTTTAGGAGCCTAAACTCAGATTCTGAGTTCTGTCATGGTCGCACTGCGACCAGAGCTTCGCACTGCGAAGTATGCGAAATTTTGAGTTCAGAAGCTGCTTCTGAACTGTTGTTCAGAAACAACTTCTGAACAATCTCAGAACCTTTAGGGGAATGAAAAGCTTTTGAAAATGGCAGTAAAATGAGCTGGTCAAACCAGTTTAAATGTTTTGCAAACCTTGGGATTTATTTTGAAATTTAAAAGGGGTTTTTTAGAGCAAAATTGATTTGAACAAAATTAAAGATGCAAGCACAACTCTAAATGAAAGATAGAGATTTAGAACACTTACAGAGATCCTAGCAAAGCTCCTGCTGCAAGGAAATGGAATGGACCTTGAATGGTTGAAGGTTTTTGTAAATGGTTGGAATGTTGATGAACAAGGACAATGATCTTGTAATTGCTCTGTGTTTGGGCTGGTTTTTGCTCTCAAAATTGCTGTAATAATGCTGTGTGTTCAGGGTGATCTTATTCAGTCACTAACACTGACACTGAAGGTCGAAACACTAAAAAAAGGTGATCTTATCTAGCCGCTGACACTAGAGGTGGATACCTAGGGTGAAGTGATCTTATCCAGCCGCTAACACTGAAGGTCGAAACACTGAAAAGGTGATCTTATCTAGCCGCTGACACTAGAGGTGGATACCTAGGGTTGAGTAATCGTCTCTAGACGTGGCTAGTACTTAGATTGTTGAAAAAGGAGAACATGATTGATGCATGATATGCTTCATGTTGTCTCATGCAGTATGTTGTGCGATATGGTATGAGGTAAACTCAATCAAGAATTTTTGTTGGGAAAGCTCAGCTGGGGCATCTTAATGGCCGTGAGCGGGTCCTCTTTGGGATATGATAAATTGGGAAGAAATCCTCTGGGGATTTTTCTCTAGAACTTACTGGGGAAGTTCTAAACGGGTTCACTGGGGAACACTAGAGATGATCGACAGATGAATGTGTGATACTCACTGGGGAGTGTTTGCTGGGGAGCATGATATGAATATGAGATGCATGTATTTGAATGAGTTGGTATAATGCATGTATGAATGAATATGATATGATAGGCATGTATGAATGAATATGATATGATATGCATGGGGGTTATGATTGGGTGCCGAGCAAGGTCGGGCTTGGTTGTGATTGCGCCAATGATGATTGGGCTTTGGGTGAGACTCCACTGGGGAAATGCCAATGAATATTGCGATTTGGCTTTGCCAATGAATATTGGGCTTTGGTTTGTGATGTGGTTGTGATTGCCAACGCAAATTGGGTTTTATTTGTGATTGGATGCCGAGCGAGGTCGGGCTTTTTGATTGGATGCCGAGCGAGGTCGAGCTCTTTGATCGGTTTCCGAGCAAGGTCGGGCTTTGATTATGTTTGAATGTGTGTGTGCCAATGATGATCGGGCTTTAGGGTATTTGTGTTGATGATTGGGCTTTAATGGACATAAGGGTATAAGGATCATTTTGGAAGCATGATCGATATCCAGCCTTGGTTGATGGAAGAGATGTTTGGGGTGTTTTGACTGGGGAATTCTGTTCCTCCAACCCTTGGGATCTTTGCGCTTCACGTGTCGTGAGCTACGCACTTGCTTTTGCTGAAAAGCATAGGTCTTAAGATGACTGACCAAATTGTTTCAGGCTTCAAATCTTTTGGTGCAATATTGGGGATCACCGCAATTCTTTCGACATTTATGAGATTCAAGTAAAACACATTCGTTTTTGTAAGTTTTTTCATTATTTCCCATGTTTCAATGCATTTTTATCATGAATAAAAAACAAAATTTTATGCGCTAATGAGGACACAAAATAATAAAAGGAATTTTATTCAATGCAGATTTGATTTCTTGAATGGGTAAAAATACATGAAGTGAGAAGTGATTATTCCTCTGGGGAAAAGATAGAGAAAGACGAGAAAAAAGCAAAAACAAAAAGAAATTTGTTTGAGGGTTGTTTTGGGTACAACACATGCTACTTTCCTTATGACTTCGAAATTCTTTGAAAGATGCTGACGAGACCAATTCTTCCCCTCTTGAATCTTGTCCGGAGCTTGAATGCTGCAGTCATTTGCCTTTTTTTCTTTTGTTAACCCCTAACTTTTGCCTGGACCGCTCTTTCGAGTTTTCAGTCCACCGGGGTGTATTTCCTTTTTTGATGTCCTTAATTTTTGCCTAGACCGCCTTTTCAGGTTTTCGATCTACCAGGACGCTCTCTAATGTCTAAACCGCCCTTTCAGGTTTTCGATTTAGCGAGCTTTTCTTTTTTTTCTTTTCTTTTAGGCATAGTATCTCTTGATTGCGTCGGAGTTTATTGAGAGCGGGAATTCTTCTCTGTCCATAGTGGTGATGATTAAAGCTCCGCTAGAGAAGGCTTTCTTTACCACGTATGGTTCATCGTAGCTGGGAGTCCACTTCCCTCGGGGATCTTTGTGGATATGTAATATCTTCTTGAGCACTAGGTCTCCTTCTTTGAATTCTCGAGGACGGACCTTTTTGTCGAATGCCCTCTTGAGTCTCCTTTGATAGAGTTGTCCATGACATATTGCTGTTAGACGCTTTTCCTCTATGAGGTTCAGTTGGTCGAACCTTGTTTGGACCCATTCAGCTTCTTCTAGCTCGGTTTCCATCAAGACTCTTAACGAAGGGATTTCAACCTCTATGGGAAGTACAACTTCCATACCGTATACTAAGGAGAAAGGGGTTGCCCAAGTTGAAGTGCGAATGGCTGTTCTGTAGCCATGTAGCGCAAAGAGAAGCATCTCGTGCCAATCCTTATATGTTTTCACCATCTTTTGGATGATTTTCTTTATGTTCTTATTGGCTGCTTCTACCGCACCGTTCATCTTTGGCCGGTAAGGTGAGGAATTATGGTGCTCGATCTTGAAGTCTTTGCACAACTCCTTCATTGTCTTGTTGTTCAGGTTTGCCCCATTATCGGTGATGATTCTATGGGGAGTGCCGTAACGGCAAATGATTTCCTTTTTGATGAATCGGGCTACCACTTGTTTGGTTACGTTTGCATACGAAGCTGCTTCTACCCATTTGGTGAAATAGTCGATGGCAACAAGGATGAAGCGATGTCCATTTGATGCTTTGGGCTCGATCATTCCAATCATGTCTATGCCCCCACATAGAGAATGGCCAAGGTGAGGTCATGACATTTAGGGGAGTTGGTGGTACATGCACTTTGTCGGCATAAATCTGGCACTTGTGACAAGTTTTGGCATAGCGGAAACAGTCAGCTTCCATGGTTAACCAATAATAGCCCGCCCTTAAGATTTTCTTTGCCATTGCATGCCCATTGGCATGGGTTCCAAAAGATCCCTCGTGGATTTCTTTGATGAGCATGTCCGCTTCATGTTTGTCCACACATCTGAGCAAGACCATGTCATAGTTTCTTTTGTAGAGGGTGTTTCCGCTGAGGAAGAACTGGGATGCCAATCTCCTGAGGGTTCTCTTGTCGGTTTGTGAGACATTTTCCAGATACTCTTGTTCTTCGAGGTATCGCTTGATGTCGTAGAACCAGGGTTTGTTGTCAAGTCCTTCTTCGACTGCTGCACATACAACCGGTTTGTCCTTACTATCCATCTTTATGATTGGCGCTTCATTGTGGAAATTTACTTGGTACATGGATGATAATGTAGCCAAGGCATCTGCCACCTGATTCTCTTCTCGAGGTATGTGATGGAAAGTGATTTCATCAAAATGCTCAATCAACTTTATAACCCGGGCTTGGTAGGGAATCAAATTGGGATGTTTTGTTTCCCATTCTCCTTTGACTTGATAGATGACTAAAGCTGAGTCACCGTATACTTCAAGGGTTTTGATCCTTAGATCAATTTCTGCTTCGAGGCCTAGGATACATGCTTCATATTCTGCCATGTTATTGGTGCAGTCAAAGCATAACCTTGCTGTGAAGGGTTGGTATCCATTTCTTGGGGAGATCAAAACTGCCCCGATCCCGTGCCCCATGGCATTTGAGGCGCCATCGAAAGCGAGCTTCCATCGAGCTCTCGGTTCTGGTTCTTCATCATCGCTTGTGACCTTTGTGTCATTCAAAGCTACAACATCTTCATCCGGGAAGTCGAATTGTATGGGTTGATAATCCTCCAATGGTTGGTGAGCAAGGTGCTCGGATAAGACACTCCCTTTGATAGCCTTTTGAGCAATGTATTGGATGTCGTACTCAGACAACAACATTTGCCAACGAGCTATCTTCCCTGTGAGGGCAGGCTTTTCGAAGATGTACTTGATGGGATCCATCTTCGATATCAACCAAGTTGTATGGGTCAACATGTATTGCCTTAAACGTCGAGCAGCCCATGCTAAAGCGCAGCAAGTCTTTTCAAGCGAAGTATACCTTGATTCACAGTCGGTAAACTTCTTGCTTAGGTAGTAGATTGCGTGCTCTTTTCTTCCCGTTTCATCTTGTTGTCCTAACACACAACCCATTGATCCTTCAAGTACGGTTAGGTATAAGATGAGGGGTTTACCCAGAACCGGAGGTATTAAAATTGGTGGTTCTTGCAGGTATTGTTTGATCTTGTCAAACGCCTCTTGGCAATTCTCGTTCCAATGGACGGCTTGGTTTTTCCTTAGTAGTTTGAAGATTGGTTCGCAGGTAGCTGTCATGTGTGAGATGAACCTAGCGATGTAGTTCAATCTTCCTAAGAAACCCCGGACCTCTTTCTCGGTATTTGGCGCTGGCATTTCTTGGATGGCCTTTACCTTGTCAGGATCCACTTCGATACCCTTTTGGCTGACAATGAAACCCAATAACTTTCCGGATCTAACACCAAATGTGCACTTGTTAGGATTTAAGCGCAGCTTGAATTTTCTTAGGCGTTCGAAAAGCTTTTGTAGATGGACTAGATGATCCTCCTCCGTTTGGGATTTGGCAATCATGTCATCGACGTAAACCTCTATTTCCTTATGGATCATGTCGTGGAAAAGAGTTACCATTGCTCTTTGGTATGTTTCCCCGGCATTTGTTAATCCGAAAGGCATTACCTTATAGCAGAAGGTTCCCCATGGGGTGATGAATGTGGTTTTCTCCATGTCTTCTGGAGCCATCTTGATTTGGTTATATCCCGAGAAGCCGTCCATGAAGGAGAAGACTGAGAATTGGGCGGTGTTGTCTACCAATATGTCAATATGTGGTAGCGGGAAATCATCCTTTGGGCTTGCTTTATTCAAGTCTCGATAATCCACACATATTCTAACTTTGCCATCCTTCTTTGGAACTGGCACGATGTTGGCAACCCATGTTGGATACTTGGTTACGGCTAAAAAGCCGGCATCAAACTGTTTTTTGACCTCCTCTCTAATCTTAAGAGCCATGTCGGGTCGAGTTCTCCTCAATTTCTGCTTTACTGGTGGGCATTCTGGCTTGAGTGGCAGTTTATGTACGACGATGTTAGGGTCTAAACCTGGCATGTCTTGATACGACCAAGCGAATACATCCACATACTCTTGTAGAAGCTTAACCAACTTTCCTTTCACATCCTCTTGCAGTGAGGTTCCTATTTTGACCTCTTTCTTATCCTCTTCGGTCCCCAAGTTGATCTTTTCAACTGACTCTTGGTGGGGTTGTATTACCCTATCCCCTTGATTTGCAAGTCTGGACAATTCTTCAGGCGGTTCATAATCGTCCTCTTCATTATCTTCTGTTTGATTAATCGGGAAATCGAAGTCATAAGGGATTAAGGCAGTGTTGTTTTTGGAGGGTGGATTGGTAGATCTGCATGAGTATGATTTGATTTTAGGTTTTTTGTAAAAATTTTTTTTTTAAAACAAATGCAAAAAGAAAGAAACTCAAATGAACATAAAAATGTGATTTTATTCATGATTGAAAATAACTTTAAAACATGGGAGCCCCACACAACTAATCATTTGCCTTGGGCAAAGCTAAATGATTTTTTTTAAGTAAAAAACAAACATGGTTTATTACTTGAGCCTGGTAATGATCTCGGGAATTGCGATAGCCCTCCAATTGTTCAAAGCTTCATCCGAAGCGCAACGGTACATCAAATCAGGCACGTCCTCATCCGTGTCTTCAAGTAGAGCCACTTGATCTTCATTGATAAAACCCGCACTGACAAATGTTTCCAAAATGGGGAGGATCCCTTGCTTTGGAGGCTTTGAGGAAGTTTCGGCTGATGGATGATATCCCAACCCAAAGCGATTCTTCTTCTCCGGTATGTCCACTATTTTGCCCCATCCGGTGGGTCTGCTCTCTTCTAGAGCTTCTCTTATTGCCCTCCATGATGACATGGCTGTCCTAGCCTCTTTCTTGGGCTTTGAGCTCAAAGTCATGACATTCGCCACTTCCAAAGACTGGAAGGGAACATCCACAGCTCCTTCGTTCGTTTCTATATAACGGAACGATGAAAGATGGCTTACCATCATATCCTCTTGCCCAGAAACTACAATCATCTTGTCATCGACAATGAATTTGAGCTTTTGGTGTAGGGTAGAGGTGATGGCTCCGGCGGCATGAATCCAAGGTCGTCCGAGAAGACAACTGTAAGTTGGATTAATATCCATGACTTGGAAGGTTATGGAGAAAACCTTAGGCCCGATTTGGACCGGTAGGTCAATCTCTCCTACGACGGCTCTTCTTGACCCATCGAAAGCTTTTACTACCAAAGCGCTTGGCTTCATTACCGTTTCTTCACAAGATAGCTTTAGGAGGGTAGTTTTGGGCATGACATTCAATGATGACCCCGTGTCCACTAACACTCGAGAGAGGATGTGGTCCATGCATTTCACGGAGATATGTAAGGCGCGATTATGAATATGCCCCTCGTCGGGTAGCTCATCGTCGTTGAAACCCAAGTACCTACTCGAGGTAATATTTGCAACTATCCCGTGAATTGGTCCACAGGGATGTCCTTGGTGACATGTGCCTCACTGAGGATCCGTAGTAATGCTTCTCGGTGTGCCTCCGAGCTTAGTAGTAGGGATAACATGGAGATTTTGGAGGGAGTTTGACCCAACTGGTCAATGATTTTATACTCGCTCTTTTGGATTATTCTTAGGAACTCTTCGGCCTCCTTTTGTGGTGTTGCCTTTTGAGAGGGTCCCGCTTGGTTCTCATTTTATTCCACGCTCTTTTCTTTGAGCGGCTCTCTTGGTAGTACGGCTGGTGTCTTCCCGAGTTCTTTTGGAGCGAAGACTTTACCGCTTCTGGTCATTCCTCCAACACCGGTAATGTTAGTGATGCTGGATTCAATTTTTGCTAGTGGTTTTCCTCCCACATAGGCCACAGGTTGGTAATTCCATGGTACCTTCTTCGTGCTTTCAAAAGAGAAGGGTGCAGGTACGTGGAATGTTATGGGCTGTATAGGTATTGTTACCTCTCTCCTTTGGTATGGGATTTCGAGAGGTTTTGGGTCATGAGACTCCAAGGTAGCAACGTCCGTGCTATCCTTTATATAGCCCATTTGGATCCAACCTTGGTCCATTAGCTTTTGAAGACATTTCTTCAATTCTTCGCACTCGTCGGGATTGATTTTGCAGACTTCGCAGCTAGCGTGCATCTCCTCAAATAAACCAAAACCGGTCAATCTCTCCCTTATGACTGACAAGGGAGTCTTAACATTGGCTACCTCCTTGATTGAGCCAAATTCCTCTTGTTCCTCCACCGCGTTCACAGACGGACCCGTGTGCCCCTGCAATGGGTTACTCCTCACATTAGGATTCTCCTCCTTGAAGGATATTAATTTCCAGTTAATAAGGTCCTAGACCTTGTGTTTGAAAACTCTGCAACCCTCGATGTTGTGTCCCGAGGCCCCCGTGTGGTACTCACATTTTGCATTTGCATCATACCAATGTGGATACGGTGGCAACATAGGTTGTAGTGGTTTTAGCTCAACCATTCCCTTTTGGATTAAATATGGCAAAATTTGACCATAAGGCATAGGTACAGGATCAAACTGCACATAGTTATTCCTCGGGCCCGTTTGGCTCCTTGGTGGGTACCCGCCTTGTTGTTGCTGCCGATTTTGTTGAGGCAACACTGCTGGTTGTCGAGGTGGAGTTGTAGGAATTACTTGAGGTGCGTAATGCCCTTGAGCTGCTGCCGTTGCCACATAAGGATAGTGGTAGCGAGGCGTTTGATTTAAAGGTGGGCGAGATGGTCCCACTGAAATAGCATTTGTCTCCCCCTCTTTCTTTTTGTGAAAGTTGCTGGGGGGTCTCCTGGCTCCACTTTGAGTTTCTAGAGGGCCTTGGATCTTTCCCCTCTTTACTCCGTCCTCTATTCTTTCACCAATTATGACTAGATCGGAAAAGCCGGAAGTAGTGCTTCCAATCATTTTGTCATAATATGGGCCTTGTAGTGTGCCCATAAAGGTGTCGACAAGCTCCCTTTCCAACAATGGTGGTTGTACGCGAGAATCTAGTTCTCTCCACCATTGAGCGTACTCCTTGAAGGACTCGTTGCTTCTTTGTATGAGGTTCTACAACTGCATCCTGTTTGGAGCCATGTCCAAATTGTATTTGTATTGCTTTAGGAAAGCATCGGCTAAGTCCTTCCAAGTTTGGACGTGGGTACGCTCAAGTTGCATGTACCAATCCAATGACGCTCCGCTCAAACTATCTTGAAACACATGCACCATGAGCTTCTCGTTCGTTGCGTAAGCCGCCATCTTCCTACAGAACATCCGTAGATGGTTCCGAGGGCATTGAATTCCCTTGTACCTCTCGAAGTCCGGTACTTTGAATTTTGGAGGGATTACCACGTCGGGCACTAAGCACATGTCCAAGGCATTGTGGGCACCGTATGAACTGAATCCTTCGACAACTTTTAACCTTTCTTTTAAAACTCGATACATTTGGGTGGTATCGTTGTCTTGGTGGGTGGTGTCGGGAGCAGAATGTCTTGGCTGATTGTCTTCCACATTATGAGAAATAACCTCATGCTGAGTAGTGGAATTTCCTTGAGGACGACGCTCTTCGTTCCTTACGGGGATTGTGAGCGGTGGTGGAGGTGGTCCATGGCCCTCATTTTCAAGTGGTGGGGTATACCCTAGAGGTAAACCATAAGGAGGCCATTGCACATTGGCTGCATCCGTCGTTGGACGAGGGTTACTCTCTCGGGCCGATAGAGTTTGCATTAACTCTAGCATCTGATCCATCTTCCCCTTCATATCATCAACCTCTTCTCTCAAAGCCGCTTGAGTTTGTTCCAAATTGTCCATGATCCTTTGCTTGTTGGCTCATGTTCCGTACGAGTGTTGGAGATCTGGCTCTTGGACCGAGGGCTTTCTGGGTTTTCGGGCTATGATTGCTTTGAATTGTTTTTAGGGGAAATGAATGAGTGTTTTTTTTTTGAAAAATGCATGAAGATGCATGAATGCGTGTATGCGATGCATATGCAAAAATATGCCCATTTTTTTTTATGCAAAAATTTTTTATATGAATGCAGATGTTTATGATATGTAAGGGTTTGGTATATGAAGGTTCAGAACTTCCCCCCATCCTCACGTGTAGGCTCTAGAGATGAGATTCCCCTAAAAAAAGGTCCCTAGAGTCATAGATCTCACATGGAATTAAGGTCGTCGATGGACATACGTCACATGACTTCAATTCATTCCACGTGAAAATCTCCTCTAAGCGGGGTTTGGCATCCTACCTCACGGACATACGTCAACGCGGGCTTCCGCTCACAACCACCATTCTAACTTAGTTTTTTCTCAAGCTCGGGTAGAGAGCCTCACACGTCCGGCATTAACCCGAACAATGTGGAGTAACATCGCTCAAGTAACATCCCCGCATTTGATATATATGATATGTGTGCGCACCTCGTTTTTTTCCGTCGGGAAAAAGACGCGCAGATCCTCCGAGGTCGTCCTCGAACGCTCGGAGGGTGCCTTTGTGAAGCCGCCACCAAAGTTTTTGTGTAAAGGGAACGTTGATAAACCCTTAAGTTTTTTTTGTAAAGGGAAACGATAATAAAACCCTTTTGACGATGAGGATAAGGATTAGGTCATCGCAACCATTGTCGGGTTCGGGAGTCGGTTACGCGAGGGGAAGGTATTAGCACCCCTCACGTCCGTTGTACTCAACGGGAACCTTCTATTTGGTTAAAGCTTGAATTGCTCTTTTTATACTTTGCGTGCGTGTTCATTTATGCTAAAAATATAATAAGGGGGGGGAAAGAGATAAAAACAAACGAAAAGAGAAAAAAGTTTTTATTATTATTGTGCTTGACAAGATGTCGATCTTGCTCCTACGTATCTCCCGGTAGTCGGAGAATTCAAAGCATACGTAGTTCTTTGGTAGAAAAACGTATGTGTGTTGGTTGATTTTAATTGGACGATGTTTTAACCGAATTCTTGCGATTAAACGTTGCTTGTATGCTCGCACTTGGAGACTTATTAAGCGTTCGTTCGCGAATCACATTAGAATTGTTAAAAGGTACGTCCGTTAGGGTAGAGGGTTGAATTGGTCGCTATGGGACCAAGAGAGGTACAATGGACTCCTATAAGTCAAACATTGACCGAGTGGACTCCGAAGAGTCGGGCGATCGTTCGATTGATCCACTGAGATCAAGAACGGGTACAATGGACTCGGACGAGTCGAACATTGACCGAGTGGACTCTAACGAGTCGAGGGGTTGAGTCTAATGGCCAACGGGGGACCAAAAGGTTTGGATTGACCACAAGGGGCCAAGATTTGGTTTGGTTAGGGTTGTACATGTTAAAAAGGGGAATGACGATTGTCCGAGCGACGAGACATACGTCACGCATTCGTACAATCGGGGCGATGGAGAGACATACGTCACACCATCCCTTTTTCATTCATATTTTTGGATTGAATTCTTTAGAAATCCCAAGGTATGTCAAAACATATGGTTTGAAAACCCAAAATGGGAAGGTTTAGCAAATTTGCTAAAAAAAACGCGCAAGTTCGTCTCACTTTGCGAAAATGCGAACGTAAACGGTGTATGTTCATCTTTGAGTTTTGAACATCATGAACAATATTTATTGTTCAAGTTTAGATTGAAAAGCTGAACATAGCTTGTTTGTTCATGTGGTTTTGAAAGTTTGGGAACATAACTTGCTTTGCAAGTTATCCACAAAATGGCTATACGAACTTGTGATTTTGCCAAAATTATGCAAAAACCTTGTTATGACTTGAAGAACATGGGTTTAAAAACTCTTAGGTTCTGAGCTCTGGGGCTAGAACCTCAAAAATTGGTTGGTTTGACACAAAAACTCAGGTTCTGAGTTCTGTCATGGTCGCACTGCGACCATGACTTCGCACTGCGAAGCATGCGAAATTTTGGGTTCAGAAGCTGTTTCTGAACATTTGTTCAGAAACAACTTCTGAACACACTCAAGACCTTATAGATGGGTGAAAAGCTTTGAGTTTTTGGGGTGAAAGAGGTTGGACAAACCAATTTTGATGTTTTGAAAACCTTGGGATTTCTTTGAAATTCAAAAGGGGTTTTTTAGGACAAAGAGTTTTTGAGCCAAAATGGCTATGCAAACACAATTAAAATGCAAGATAAAGAGCTTAGTAACTTACAGAACTCCTTAGCAAAGCTCCAGCTGCACTTGGCTTGTATTGATTGAAGGCTTTCACAAAGGTTTGAATATTGGTGAAGGCTTTGGAACTTTGTAATGGATTGGTTTGTTTCTGGTTATTTGTGGAGATTTGTAGGTTGAAATGAGTAGAGTTTCTGCTCTTTGAATGTTGTGTTTTCTGTCTAATTGTGAGTCTAATTGTGAGTCTAATTGTGAGTGTTTGTAACCTTGGGCATTGCCTTGTATTTATAGGCCAAGATCAAATCTTTGTCATCATTACACAATCCCTTGATTCAGCTGATTTGTGGCCAAGATTAAGCTGAATCCCTTTGCATTAAATGCTAATGGATAGAGGCAACCCTGCCTTGTACCAAGGGGCAAGATCCAGCTTGATTTCAGCCACAAATTCAACTTATTCTAGAAGGTAATGATGAAGAACAAAGCTGATTTGCAATTGGCTAATGCTTGGGGATCAATCCTTGCAATCTCAATGGTTGATAACTGAAAACGTGCACTGTATTGTGCAGAGATTGAGGGGTGAAAAGGCTACTTATGGCTGGTGTGAGAGGGTGAAAAGCTGCTGCAAAAACAGAGTAGCAATCATGGCTTTTCAAGTGAAAAAACCCAGCTAGTTTGACTGGTTTTAGGGGCAGCAAGCAGGAGGAAAGTCCTCAAGCAGGTGGCTGGCAACCTTGTGGTGGTTAGCTGGTCACCTGGGAGGGACTAGAGCTGCCCAAGGGCAAGCCCACTTGCTTGTCACATGCTAGGTTGGAAGAAAAAGCTTCCAACCTTGGCATTAATGGCAAGTCCTTCAACTCTGGCTTTGCTTGGCCCAATTAGCCATGAATGCTACTTAAAATAATTATGGAAATGATATGCAACAAATTCTGGAATTAAATCCAAGAAACCAAAAATCTGCAGAAAAATCGCAGACTTCGCAGTGCGAAGGGAGCTTCGCATTGCGAAGTCATCATTTTTGAAATGTTGACTTTTCTGTTGACTTTTGTTGACTTTTGACTTTTTCCCCTCTTTGAATTTTTTTGATTTTTGTTTTAAAATGCGTAGGACAAAATTAGGGTACTACAGCTGCCCCTACTTAATTGTGTCTTCGCATAGAGTGCGTGAGTGCCGAGGGCATCTCATGAACTCTTTGCGGAGATCAATTAAGTACAAAAGAAGGACCCGAATTTTGTCCTTCGCGAAATGCAAATGAAAGGGTTGGTAGGGGTTGATCGTATCCAGCCGCTAACACTGGAGGTAGATCCACTGGGGGATGAAGGTAATCTTATCTAGGCACTGCTTCTAGAGGTCGATTCCTGAGGATGGTGATTTACTCTAGGCACTGTCACTAGAGGTGGAACATTGATGGAGGTGATCTTCTCTAGGCACTGTCACTAGAGGTTGAATATTGATGGCGGCGATCGACTCTAGGCACTGTCACTAGAGGTCGATACCTAAGGGTAGTGGTTTACTCTAGGCACTGTCACTAGAGGTGGAACATTGATGGAGGTGATCTACTCTAGGCACTGTCACTAGAGGTTGAATATTGATGGCGGCGATCGACTCTAGGCACTGTCACTAGAGGTCGATACCTAAGCTAGGTGATCTTATTCAGGTACTGCTTCTGAATGTCGATTCCTAACGAGCTGTGATCTTATTCAGCCGCTAACACTGAAGGTCGATACACTGGGGGAGGTGATCTACTCTAGGTATTGTCACTAGAGGTTGAATATTGATGGCGGCGATCGACTCTAGGCACTGTCACTAGAGGTCGATACCTAAGTTAGGTGATCTTATTCAGGTACTGCTTCTGAATGTCGATTCCTAACGAGCTGTGGTCTTACCCTAAATAGGTGCCCCTGGTTGAATGTTGATGGATGCTGGTAAATATGTGATACTCACTGGAGAATCCTTGTTGAGGATGCATGCTTTATGAAATGAAATGCACATGTATGAATGGTTTTTATATGCATGCATGAATTATGTTATGCATGATGTGTGGGATGTTGGTTGGGTGCCGAGCAGAGTCGGTCTTTGTTTGTGGTTGTGTTCATGACAGTTGGGCTCTCTTTTTGTGTTAGTTTTTGGTTGGTCGGTTTGGAAGGACAAGGTCCTTTGCCTACATACCCAAATGGGATCAAAACCGGTGTAGTTCGCCAGTAATGATTGGACTTTTGTTTGGGGTTGAAACTCCCTGGGGAGTATCAAGGAGGTTTGGCTTATGGGGGATAAAGGATCATTTTGGAAGCATGATCGATATCCAGCCTTTGTTGGTGTTTGGATGTTTCGGGTGTTTATTGGGGAATTTTGTTCCGCTTGACCCTCGGGGTTCTTGCGCTCCGCGTGCCGCGAGTTATGCACTTGCCTTAGCTAAGGAGCATAAGTCTTTTGGTGCAATATTTTGGTGGGAACTACCGCAATTCTTTCAGAATTCACGACGATTCAAAATAAAGCAAAGTTTGTTTGTTTTTTTTCTTTTTTGGAAGAAAATTCTTTTGTTTATTTCCCATGTTTTAAAGCATTTTCATCATGAATAAAACAAAATTTTATGCGCTACTGAAGACATAAAATAACAAAAGGAAATTTATTCGATGCAGATTTGACCTCTTGAATGGGTAAAAATACACAAAGTGAGAAGTGAGATAGACAAGAAAAAGCAAAAAGAAAATGTTGGTTTTGGCACAACACATGCTATTTCCTTATGACTTCGATACTTTCGTTTGCTGGAAGATGCTGACGAGGCCGATTCCTCTCCTCTTGAATCTTGTCCGGAGCTTGGATGCTGCAGTCATTGCCTTTCTTCTTTTTTTTTGTTAACCCCTAACTTTTGCCTGGATCGCTCTTTCGAGTTTTTCAATCCACCGGGGTGTATTTCCTTTTTTGATGTCCTTAATTTTTGCCTAGACCGCCTTTTCAGGTTTTCAATCTAGCAGGACGCTCTCTATTGCCTAAACCGCCCTTTCAGGTTTTCGATTTAGCGAGCTTTTCTCTTTTTTTCTTTTTTTAGGCATAATACCTCTTGACTGCATCGGAGTTTATTGATAGTGGGAACTCATCTCCGTCCATAGTGGTGATGATCAGGGCTCCGCCTGAGAAAGCTTTCTTTACTACGTACGGCCCATCATAGCTGGGAGTCCACTTCCCTCGGGGATCTTTGTGGATAGGTAATATCTTCTTGAGCACTAGGTCTCCTTCTTTGAACTCTCGAGGACGGACCTTCTTGTCGAATGCTCTCTTGAGCCTCCTTTGATAGAGTTGTCCGTGACATATTGCCGTCAGACGCTTCTCCTCTATGAGATTCAGTTGGTCGAACCTTGTTTGGACCCATTCAGCTTCTTCTAGCTTGGTTTCCATCAAGACCCTTAACGAAGGAATTTCCACCTCTACGGGGAGAACAGCTTCCATACCGTATACTAAGGAGAAAGGGGTGGCCCCAGTTGAAGTGCGAATGGCTGTTCTGTAGCCATGTAGCGCAAAGGGAAGCATCTCATGCCAATCCTTATATGTTGTCACCATCTTCTGGATGATCTTCTTTATGTTCTTATTGGCTGCTTCTACCGCACCGTTCATCTTTGGTCGGTAAGGGGAGGAATTATGGTGCTCAATCTTGAAATCTTTGCACAACTCTTTCATTGTCTTGTTGTTTAGGTTTGCCCCATTATCGGTGATGATTTTGTGGGGAGTACCATAACGGCAAATGATTTCCTTCTTGATAAATCGGGCTACCACTTGTTTGGTTACGTTTGCATACGAAGCTGCTTCTACCCATTTGGTGAAGTAATCGATGGCGACGAGGATGAAGCGATGTCCATTTGACGCTTTGGGCTCGATCATTCCAATCATGTCTATGCCCCACATAGAGAAAGGCCAAGGTGAAGTCAAGACGTTCAGTGGAGTTGGTGGCACGTGCACTTTGTCGGCGTAAATCTGGCACTTGTGACAAGTCTTGGCATAGTGGAAACAATCAGCTTCCATGGTTAACCAATAGTAGCCCGCCCTTAAGATTTTCTTTGCCATTGCATGCCCATTAGCATGGGTTCCAAAAGATCCCTCGTGGATTTTTTTGATGAGCATGTCCGCTTCATGTTTATCCACACATCTGAGCAGGACCATGTCGTAATTTCTTTTGTAGAGGGTATTTCCACTGAGGAAGAACTGGGATGCCAATCTTCTGAGGGTCCTCTTGTCGGTGTGCGAGACATTTTCTGGATACTCTTGCTCTTCGAGGTATCGCTTGATGTCGTAGAACCAAGGCTTGTTGTCAAGTTCTTCTTCGACTGATGCACATACAGCTGGTTTGTCTCGACGATCCATCCTTATGATTGGTGTCTCGTTGTAAGAATTTACTTGGTACATTGATGATAATGTAGCCAAAGCATCTGCTACCTGATTTTCTTCTCGAGGTATGTAGTGGAAATTGATTTCATCAAAATGTTTGATCAATTCTACAACCCGGGCTTGGTAAGGAATTAAATTGGGATGTCTTGTTTCCCATTCTCCTTTGACTTGATAGATGACCAAGGCTGAGTCACCGTACACTTCAAGGTTTTTGATCCTTAGATCAATTGCTGCTTCGAGGCCTAGGATACATGCTTCATATTCTGCCATGTTATTGGTGCAGTCAAAGCACAATCTTGCTGTGAAGGGCTGGTATCCATTTCTTGGGGAGATTAAAACTGCTCCGATACCGTGTCCCATGGCATTCGAGGCGCCGTCGAAAGCGAGCTTCCATTGAGCTCCTGGTTCTGGTCCTTCATCATCGCTTGTGACTTCTTTGTCATTCAAAGCTACGACATCTTCGTCTGGGAAGTCAAATTGTATAGGCTGATAATCCTCCAATGGTTGGTGAGCAAGGTGCTCGGATAAAACACTCCCTTTGATGGCTTTTTGAGCAACATATTGGATGTCATACTCAGACAGCAGCATTTGCCAACGGGCTATCTTCCCTGTGAGGGCAGGTTTTTCGAAGATGTACTTGATGGGATCCATCTTCGATATCAACCAAGTTGTATGGGTCAACATGTATTGCCTTAGACGTCGAGCAGCCCATGCTAAAGCGCAGCAAGTCTTTTCAAGTGAAGTATACCTTGTTTCACAGTCGGTAAACTTCTTGCTTAAGTAGTAGATTGCGTGCTCTTTCCTTCCCGTTTCATCTTGTTGTCCTAACACACAACCCATTGATCCTTCAAGTACGGTTAGGTATAAGATGAGGGGTTTACCCGGAACCGGAGGTATTAAGATCGGTGGTTCTTGCAGGTATTGTTTGATCTTGTCAAACGCCTCTTGGCAATCCTCGTTCCAATGAACGGCTTGGTTTTTTCTTAGCAGCTTGAAGATTGGTTCGCAGGTAGCTGTCATGTGTGAGATGAACCTGGCGATGTAGTTCAATCTTCCTAAGAAAACCCCGGACTTCTTTCTCGGTATTTGGCGCTGGCATTTCTTGGATGGCCTTTACCTTATCGGGATCTACTTCAATACCTCTTTGGCTGACGATGAAGCCCAATAACTTCCCGGATCTAACGCCAAATGTGCACTTGTTAGGATTTAAGCGCAGTTTGAATTTCCTTAGGCGTTCGAAAAGCTTTTGTAAATGGACTAGATGATCCTCCTCCGTTTGGGATTTGGCGATCATATCGTCGACGTAGACCTCAATTTCCTTATGGATCATGTCGTGGAAAAGAGTCACCATTGCTCTTTGGTATGTTGCCCCGGCATTTGTTAATCCGAAAGGCATTACCTTATAGCAGAATGTTCCCCATGGGGTGATGAATGTAGTTTTCTCCATGTCCTCTGGAGCCATCTTGATTTGGTTATATCCCGAGAAGCCATCCATAAAGGAAAAGACTGAGAATTGGGCTGTGTTGTCCACCAATATGTCGATGTGTGGTAGCGGGAAATCATCCTTTGGGCTTGCTTTATTCAAGTCCCGATAATCCACACACATCCTCACCTTGCCATCCTTCTTCGGAACTGGCACAATGTTGGCAACCCATGTTGGATACTTGGTTACGGCTAAGAAGCCGGCATCGAACTGCTTTCTGACCTCCTCTCTGATCTTGAGAGCCATATCGGGTCGAGTTCTTCTTAATTTCTGCTTCACTGGCGGGCATTCCGGCTTGAGTGGCAGTTTGTGTACAACGATGTTGGGGTCTAAACCCGGCATGTCTTGATACGACCAAGCGAATACGTCCACGTACTCTTGCAGAAGCTTGATCAACTTTTCTTTCACATCCTCGTGCAGGGAGGCTCCTATCTTGACCTCTTTCTTATCCTCTTCGGTCCCCAAGTTGACCTTTTCAACTGATTCTTGGTGAGGTTGTATTACCCTATCCCCTTGATTTGCAAGTCTAGACAATTCTTCAGGCGGTTCATAATCGTCCTCTTCATCATCTTCCGTTTGATTAATCGGGCAATCGAAGTCATAAGGGTTTAAGGTAGTGTTGTTTTTGGAGGGTGGATTTGTAGATCTGCATGAGTATGATTTTTTTTTTTTTAGGCTTTTTGTAAAAAAATTTTTTTTAAAACACAAATGCAAAAAGAAAAAGACTCAAATGAACATAAAAGATTGCTTTTATTCATGATTGTAAATAACTTATAAAAACATGGGGGCCCCACACGACTAATCATTTGCCTTGGGCAGAGCTAAATGATTTTTTTTATTTAAAAGTAAAAAACAAACAAACACGGTTTATTACTTGATCCTGGTAATGATCTCGGGAATCGCGATAGCCCTCCAATTGTTCAAAGCTTCATCCGAAGCGCAACGGTACACCAACTCAGGCACGTCTTCGTCCACGTCTTCGAGTAGAGCCACTTGATCTTCATGGATAAACCCCGCACTGATGAATGTTTCTGAGATGGGGAGGACCCCTTGCTTTGGCGGCTTTGAGAAAGTTTCGGCTGATGGATGATACCCCAACCCGAAGCGATTTTTCTTCTCCGGTATGTCCACTAACTTGCCCCATCCGGTGGGTCGGCTTTCTTCTAGGGCCTCTCTTATCGCCCTCCATGATGACATGGCTGTCCTAGCCTCCTCCTTGGGCTTCGAGCTCAATGTCACGACATTTGCCACTTCCAAAGATTGGAATGGGACGTCCACAGCTTCTTCATCCGTTTCTATGTAACGGAAAGACGAGAGATGGCTTACCATCATGTCCTCTTGCCCGGAAACTACAATCATTTGGTTATCAATGATGAACTTCAGTTTCTGGTGCAAGGTAGAGGTAATGGCTCCGGCCGCATGGATCCAAGGTCGTCCGAGAAGACAACTGTATGTTGGATTAATATCCATGACTTGGAAGGTTATGGTGAAAACCTTAGGTCCGATTTGGACCGGTAAGTCGATCTCTCCTATGACGGCTCTTCTTGACCCATCGAAAGCTTTTACGACCAAGGCGCTGGGCTTCATTACGGTCCCTTCACATGAGAGTTTGAGGAGGGTAGTCTTGGGCATGACATTCAATGATGACCCCGTGTCCACTAACACTCTTGAGAGGATGTGGTCCATGCATTTCACGGAGATATGTAAGGCGCGGTTATGAATGTGCCCCTCGTCGGGTAGCTCATCGCCATTGAAACCCAAGTACCTACTTGAGGTAATATTTCCGACTATCCCGTCGAATTGGTCCACCGGAATGTCCTTGGTGACATGGGCCTCACTGAGGATCCGCAGTAGTGCTTCTCGGTGTGCTCCCGAGCTGAGTAGTAAGGATAGCATGGAGATCTTGGAGGGAGTTTGACCTAGCTGGTCAATGATCTTGTACTCGCTCTTTTGGATTATCCTTAGGAACTCTTCGGCCTCTTTTTGCGGGATTGTCTTTTGAGAGGGCCCCGCTTGGTTCTCTTTTTCCTCCACGCTCTTTTCTTTGAGCGGCTCCTTTGGTAGTACAGCTGGCGTCTTCCCGAGTTCTTTCGGAGCGAAGACTCTACCACTTCTAGTCATTCCTCCAACACCGGTAATGTTAGTGATGCTGGGCTCAATTTTGGCTAGTGGTTTTCCTTCCACATAAGCCACAGGTTGGTAATTCCATGGTACCCTCTTTGTGCTTTCAAAAGAGAAGGGTGCAGGTACGTGGAATGTTATGGGTTGTATTGGCATTGGTACCTCTCTCCTTTGGTATGGGATTTCGAGAGGTTTTGGGCCGTTAGACTCTAAGGTAGCAATGTCCGTGCCCTCCCTTATGTAGCCAATTTGGATCCAACCTTGGTCCATTAACTCTTGAAGACAGCTCTTCAACTCTTCGCACTCATTCGGGTTGACCTTGCAGGCTTCACAGTTGGCGTGCACTTCCTCGAATAATCCGAAGCCGGTTAAACGCTCCCTTATGGTTGACAGGGGAGTCCTAACATTGGCTACCCTTTTGACTGGACCAAAGTCCTCTTGTTCCTCCACCGCATTTACAGAGGGACCTGCGTGCCCCGGCAATGGGTTGTTCTTCACATTGGGGCTTTCCTCTTTGAAGGATAACAGCTTCTTGTCAATAAGATCCTGCACCTTGTGTTTGAAAACCCTACAGTTTTCGGTATTGTGCCCCGCGGATCCTGCGTGGAAATCACATTTGGCATTTGCGTCGTACCACTGTGGATATGGTGGCGACATTGGTGGTAGTAGTCTTGTCTCGACCATACCCTTTTGGATTAGGTATGGCAAGATCTGACCATAAGACATGGGTACAGGATCAAACTGCCTATTATAGTAATTGTTCCTTGAGCTCGCCTGATTCCTTGGTGGGTACCCGCCTTGTTGCTGTTGCTGTTGATTTTGCTGCGGCAATACTACTGGTTGTCGAGGTGGATTTGCGGGAATCACTTGAGGTGAGTAACGCCCTTGAGTCGTTGCTGCTGCCACATAAGGATAGTGGTAGTGAGGCATTTGATTTTGTGGCGGGTAGGATGGTCCCATTAGAACGGCATTTGTCTCCCCCTCTTTCTTTTTGTGGAAGTTGCTGGGGGGCTTTCTAGCTCCACCTTGAGCTTCTGAAGAGCCTTGGATTTTTCCTCTCTTCACTCCGTCTTCTATTCTTTCACCGACCATGACTAGATCGGAGAAACCGGCAGACGTACTTCCAATCATCTTGTCGTAATATGGGCCTTGCAGTGTGCCCATAAAGGTGTCGACAAGTTCTCTCTCCAATAGTGGTGGTTGTACACGAGAAGCTAGTTCTCTCCACCGCTGAGCGTACTCCTTGAAGGACTCGTTGCTTCTTTGCAGGAGGTTTTGTAGTTGCATCCTATTTGGAGCCATGTCCAAATTATATTTGTATTGCTTTAGGAAGGCATCGGCTAGATCCTTCCAAGTTTGGACATGGGTACGCTCAAGCTGCATGTACCAATCTAAGGACGCTCCGCTTAAGCTATCTTGAAACACATGCACCATGAGTTTCTCGTTCATTGCGTAAGCTGCCATCTTCCTACAGAACATCCTTAGATGGTTCCGAGGGCATTGAATTCCTTTGTATTTCTCGAAGTCCGGTACTTTGAACTTCGGAGGAATTACCACGTCGGGCACTAGACACATGTCCAAGGCATTGTGGGCACCGTATGAGCTGAAACCCTCGACAGCTTTCAACCTCTCTTCCAAAACTCGATACATTTGGGTGGTATCATTGTCTTGGTGGGTGGTGTCGGGAGCAGATTGCCTTAGCTGGCTGTTCTCCGCATCATGGGGAATTACTTCGTGCTGAGTAGTGGAAGTTCCTTGAGGACGACGCTCTTCATTCCTTACGGGGATTGTGAGCGGTGGTGGAGGTGGTCCTTGTCCCTCATTCTCAAAGGGTGGGGTATAACCCACAGGTAAACCATAAGGAGGCCATTGCACATTGGATGCATCCGTTGTCGGGCGAGGGTGGCTTTCTCGTGCCGACAGAGCTTGCATTAACTCTAGCATCTGATCCATTTTTCCTTTCATTCCATCAACTTCCTCTCTCAAAGCCGCTTGAGTTTGTTCCAAATTGTCCATGATCCTTTGTTTGTTAGCTCGTGTTCCGTACGAGTGTTGAATATCTGGTTCTTGGACCGAGGGCTTTCGGGGTTTTCGGGCTATGATTGCTTTGAACTGTTTGAATGGGAATGAATGAGTTTTTGTTTGAAAAATATGCATGAAGATGCATGTGGATGTATGTATGAGTATGCAAAATATGCGTTTTTTTTTTATTTTGCTTTATGGAGTTTAAAGGTGCACGATTAATATTTAGCAACTCAAAATATTAAAGACCGGGAAATTGATTATACTTCAAAATATATTTGATTAAATAACATTTGTTTACAAAGTGTAACTAATGCTATTACAAATCAAACAGCCGCTCGCTTCTCGGCTTTGCTCATCTCCTCCCTATAGAAATCTATGGTGTCCTTGCAGAACTTCATAAACTTCCGGATCTCCATAGGGATGACAAAGTAGGGCATGACCATCTCGGCCTCCGCTAGCTTCTTTGGAAGTTGGGTGATCACCAAATTTGAGAATGCAACCAATTTAGTGAAATCTTCACTTAATCGGGTGGCGTCTTGCCATACATACTCAATCACTTCCTTGCGCTGGTCTAGCTTGACTCTTGCACTTCTAATCTCATCGTGTAGTTGTGCAATGTGGTCCCCATGAGCTCTTGCAATCTTGTCGAAGTACTCTTCGAATTTCTTGATGTCTTCCTCGAGAAGATTGCACTTTAGCCTCCCTTGATGAGAGAGACTCTCATGTCTTTGCCGCTGGACGCGTTCGGCTTGAAGCTGCTCTTTGTAGTCTTTCACTACTTCTTGGAGCTGTTGATTTTTCTCTTGGAATTTCAACCTCCATTTTCGTTGAGCTTCGATGGCTAGTTCGCCAAACTTCTTGAGCTCTTGGTTGGAATGTAGAATTCTTTCCAACTCTTCGTCCTTGGCAACAAGGTTGGCATCCGCACTAACCAAGCCGCCTCCTATCCAATCCCTTTTCCCTTCGGAGGTTCTTAGCCGTTTTTGGCATACTAGGAGAGAATGTGATACTTCATCACGATCTCTCTTCGTCCTAGTAATCTCTCCTAAAGCTTGGAGGTGCTTCAATTCTAAGTCTCCGTTTTTGTTTTGGAGTTCTTGAATTTTAGCCTTGAGGTCCTCCACTTCTTTGTTGGGAATGATTGCAATAGGTTTAGGTGTAGGAGGTTTTGGAGGGTTTGTGACCACGAAGGGTAACTTGATTGCTTTGACCCTCTCCTTCACCCATTGAGTATAAAGGGGTTTGGCGACACAGTTTCTCTTGCCGACCCTTCCCTTGCGTACTTGGCTCCATGCTCCCCGAATTCTCTCTAGCAATGCCGGGTCTTGATCGCCTTCCCTTAAGTAGAAAGCTTCCAACAAAAGGTCATTAGGTTTATCCTCCATTGAAAAACCTAGTTGTCGGAGAGAGAGGACCGGATTGTAATTAATACATCCCTTAGTACCGATGAGGGGTACGTTAGGGAAGTCCCCGCAGCTGAGGATAATTTCCGGGTCATCTAAGTTTGGTGAAAACCAATGGATGTCCTTCTCGGCGAGGGTTGTCATCCGTTGTGACCATTTGAGCTTGGCCCGGTTTTCCACAAAGTCTCGGTTTCTTGGCATGTGGGACATCATCCAAATTTGCACCACGGGAGTGCAACAAGTAATCTTGCGTCCCCTTGCTTGTTCATGCCTTGAATAGAGGGTATGATAAAAATCCGCTAAGATTGTAGGAACTGGATTTTTAGTCATAAACACCTCTAGAGCCGGAAAGTCTACGAAATCATCCATGTTGGGGAATAAGACAATCCCGTAGACTAAGAGGGCTAAGATGGCGTTGAAGGCCATTACCTCTTTGTTGGCTAGTAAATCCCGAGCTTTGGCTTCCAAAAACTTTCTTGAAAAGCCCTTAAGGTTCCCTCTAACTTCCAAGTTAGATGCCACTTCTTGGGTGTCGAGGTATAAGGATTCGGCGATGGCTTCAAATGTAGGATCCTTTCCCGGACCGAGATAGAGTTCATGACCTTTCATGCTACAACCCAAAATCTTCTCAAACTCTTCCAAAGTTGGCGCTAGTTGGAAGTCTTGAAATGTGAAACACCGTAGAGGTGGGTCGAAGAATTGCGCCAAAGTGGTTAAGGCGGTTGAATCTATTCTTACGGGTAAAAGATCAAGGATTAGCCCATAGCTTGCCTCGAAGATGTTTTTGTGGACCGAAGAGAGCCTCTTGCTTAGAGCTAATAGACTTTCCACCCTAGGAGCTTTAATTTTGAAGGCGAGCGTATTCTTGTTCCCGGAATCCATATTTCTTTTGCTAATATTTGTTCGTTCTTTTTTAAACTCCTATAAAGCAAAACGATGCGAAAATTACTTTCATGAATGCAAATGTTATGCAAGGGTATGGTTTATGAAGGTTCGGAACTTCCCCCCATCCTCACATGTAGGCTCTAAATTGTGAAATATCCTAAGAAGAGGTCCTTAGAGTCATAGACCTCACATGGAATTAGGGTTGTCTATGGACATACGTCGACATGACTTCAATTAATTCCACGTGAAAATCTCATCTAAGCGGGGTTGGACATCCCACCTCACGGACATACGTCAACGCGGGCTTCCGCACACAACCTCCTTCTAACTTAGTGTTTTTCTCAAGCTCGGGTAGAGAGCCTCACACGTCCGGCATTAACCCGAACAATGTGGAGTAACATCACTCAAGTAACCCCCACATTTGATATATATATAATATGAATATAAAGCAAATAAAGCAAATATAAACATAAAGCATAAATATAACATGCATGAATAAAATAAATAAACATGGCACGCAAAGCAAATAAAGCAATTGTCTTTAACCCAAATAGGTTAGGCTTGACTCGCTAGTGGGAACAGGGTCCCCAGTGAAGTCGCCAGCTGTGCGCACCTCGTTTTTTTCCGTCGGGAAAAAGACGCGCAGATCCTCCGAGGTCGTCCTCGAACGCTCGGAGGGTGCCTTTGTGAAGCCGCCACCAAAGTTTTTGTGTAAAGGGAACGTTGATAAACCCTTAAGTTTTTTTTGTAAAGGGAAACGATAATAAAACCCTTTTGACGATGAGGATAAGGATTAGGTCATCGCAACCATTGTCGGGTTCGGGAGTCGGTTACGCGAGGGGAAGGTATTAGCACCCCTCACGTCCGTTGTACTCAACGGGAACCTTCTATTTGGTTAAAGCTTGAATTGCTCTTTTTATACTTTGCGTGCGTGTTCATTTATGCTAAAAATATAATAAGGGGGGGGGAAAGAGATAAAAACAAACGAAAAGAGAAAAAAGTTTTTATTATTATTGTGCTTGACAAGATGTCGATCTTGCTCCTACGTATCTCCCGGTAGTCGGAGAATTCAAAGCATACGTAGTTCTTTGGTAGAAAAACGTATGTGTGTTGGTTGATTTTAATTGGACGATGTTTTAACCGAATTCTTGCGATTAAACGTTGCTTGTATGCTCGCACTTGGAGACTTATTAAGCGTTCGTTCGCGAATCACATTAGAATTGTTAAAAGGTACGTCCGTTAGGGTAGAGGGTTGAATTGGTCGCTATGGGACCAAGAGAGGTACAATGGACTCCTATAAGTCAAACATTGACCGAGTGGACTCCGAAGAGTCGGGCGATCGTTCGATTGATCCACTGAGATCAAGAACGGGTACAATGGACTCGGACGAGTCGAACATTGACCGAGTGGACTCTAACGAGTCGAGGGGTTGAGTCTAATGGCCAACGGGGGACCAAAAGGTTTGGATTGACCACAAGGGGCCAAGATTTGGTTTGGTTAGGGTTGTACATGTTAAAAAGGGGAATGACGATTGTCCGAGCGACGAGACATACGTCACGCATTCGTACAATCGGGGCGATGGAGAGACATACGTCACACCATCCCTTTTTCATTCATATTTTTGGATTGAATTCTTTAGAAATCCCAAGGTATGTCAAAACATATGGTTTGAAAACCCAAAATGGGAAGGTTTAGCAAATTTGCTAAAAAAAACGCGCAAGTTCGTCTCACTTTGCGAAAATGCGAACGTAAACGGTGTATGTTCATCTTTGAGTTTTGAACATCATGAACAATATTTATTGTTCAAGTTTAGATTGAAAAGCTGAACATAGCTTGTTTGTTCATGTGGTTTTGAAAGTTTGGGAACATAACTTGCTTTGCAAGTTATCCACAAAATGGCTATACGAACTTGTGATTTTGCCAAAATTATGCAAAAACCTTGTTATGACTTGAAGAACATGGGTTTAAAAACTCTTAGGTTCTGAGCTCTGGGGCTAGAACCTCAAAAATTGGTTGGTTTGACACAAAAACTCAGGTTCTGAGTTCTGTCATGGTCGCACTGCGACCATGACTTCGCACTGCGAAGCATGCGAAATTTTGGGTTCAGAAGCTGTTTCTGAACATTTGTTCAGAAACAACTTCTGAACACACTCAAGACCTTATAGATGGGTGAAAAGCTTTGAGTTTTTGGGGTGAAAGAGGTTGGACAAACCAATTTTGATGTTTTGAAAACCTTGGGATTTCTTTGAAATTCAAAAGGGGTTTTTTAGGACAAAGAGTTTTTGAGCCAAAATGGCTATGCAAACACAATTAAAATGCAAGATAAAGAGCTTAGTAACTTACAGAACTCCTTAGCAAAGCTCCAGCTGCACTTGGCTTGTATTGATTGAAGGCTTTCACAAAGGTTTGAATATTGGTGAAGGCTTTGGAACTTTGTAATGGATTGGTTTGTTTCTGGTTATTTGTGGAGATTTGTAGGTTGAAATGAGTAGAGTTTCTGCTCTTTGAATGTTGTGTTTTCTGTCTAATTGTGAGTCTAATTGTGAGTCTAATTGTGAGTGTTTGTAACCTTGGGCATTGCCTTGTATTTATAGGCCAAGATCAAATCTTTGTCATCATTACACAATCCCTTGATTCAGCTGATTTGTGGCCAAGATTAAGCTGAATCCCTTTGCATTAAATGCTAATGGATAGAGGCAACCCTGCCTTGTACCAAGGGGCAAGATCCAGCTTGATTTCAGCCACAAATTCAACTTATTCTAGAAGGTAATGATGAAGAACAAAGCTGATTTGCAATTGGCTAATGCTTGGGGATCAATCCTTGCAATCTCAATGGTTGATAACTGAAAACGTGCACTGTATTGTGCAGAGATTGAGGGGTGAAAAGGCTACTTATGGCTGGTGTGAGAGGGTGAAAAGCTGCTGCAAAAACAGAGTAGCAATCATGGCTTTTCAAGTGAAAAAACCCAGCTAGTTTGACTGGTTTTAGGGGCAGCAAGCAGGAGGAAAGTCCTCAAGCAGGTGGCTGGCAACCTTGTGGTGGTTAGCTGGTCACCTGGGAGGGACTAGAGCTGCCCAAGGGCAAGCCCACTTGCTTGTCACATGCTAGGTTGGAAGAAAAAGCTTCCAACCTTGGCATTAATGGCAAGTCCTTCAACTCTGGCTTTGCTTGGCCCAATTAGCCATGAATGCTACTTAAAATAATTATGGAAATGATATGCAACAAATTCTGGAATTAAATCCAAGAAACCAAAAATCTGCAGAAAAATCGCAGACTTCGCAGTGCGAAGGGAGCTTCGCATTGCGAAGTCATCATTTTTGAAATGTTGACTTTTCTGTTGACTTTTGTTGACTTTTGACTTTTTCCCCTCTTTGAATTTTTTTGATTTTTGTTTTAAAATGCGTAGGACAAAATTAGGGTACTACAATATGAATATAAAGCAATGTAAAGCAGTTATAAACATAAAGCATGAGAATGACATAGATAAAAGAAATAAAAGCATGCACGCAACAAACATAAAAACATTTAGCTTAAAAACTGAATAGGATAGGCTTGACTTGCTAGTGGAAAGAATCCCCAGTGAAGTCGCCAGCTGTGCGCTCTCGTTAAAAACGCGCAATCCTCCGAGACGTGTACGAACGCTCGGAAGGCTGTTGTGAAGTCGCCATCAAAGTTTTTGTTTAAAGGGAACGTTGATAAACCCTTAAGTTTTTTATTTGAAGGGAAACGATAATAAAACCCTTGACGATGAGGAAAAGGACTGGTCATCGCAACCATTGTCGGGTTCGGGAGTCGATTACGCAAGGGGAAGGTATTAGCACCCCTCACGTCCGTTGTACTCAATGGGAACCTCCTATTTAGCTAAAGCTTAAAATGTTTTTAAATGTATTGCGTGCATGCTTGTCTATATCAAAGGGAAAAAGAAAATATGATGAAAGGGGAAAAGTTTGTTTTTTATTATTGTGCTTGACAAGATGGCGATCTTGCTCCTACGTATCTCCCGGTAGTCGGAGAATTCAAAGCGTACGTAGTTCTTTGGTAGAAAAACGTAAATTTGTTGGTTGTTTTTAAATGGACGATGTTTTAACCGAATTCTTGCGATCAAACATAGCTTGTATGCTCGCGCATGGGAGGCTTATTAAGCGTTTGTTTAAAATCGTGCTAGAAGGTTAAAAGCATGTCCGTCGGGGAAAAGAGGTTCGATTGACCACGAGGGGCCAAGGAAAGGTGCACTTGGTCACGGCGGACCGAAAAGAAGTTCAATGGATCCAACGGGATCGAGCATTGATTTGAAATGGTCACGGCGGACCGAAAAAGGTTCAATGGATCCAACGGGATCGAGCATTGAATTGAAATGGTCACGGCGGACCGAAAAAGGTTTCGATTGACTCAACGGAGTCAAGAAAGAGTTCAAAGAGGATCCAACCGAATCTATCATTTGACTTGAATGGTCACGGCGGACCGAAAAAGGTTTTCGATTGGTCCCGAAGGACCAAGAAAGGTTCGGATTGACCACGGGGGCCAAAAATTAGTGTGTTGGGTTTGTTTTATGTTTTTGAAAATAGAATGACGATTGTCCGAACGACGAGCCATACGTCACGCGTTCGTTCAATCGGGGTAATGGGGAGACATACGTCAAGCCATCCCTTTTTCACTCAAGTTTTGTTTGAATTTTTAGAAATCCCAAAGTTTAACAAAACACTTGGTTTGGAACTCAAATGAAAAGGTTTTAACAAAATTGCGAAGAGACGCACAAGTTCGGCTCAAGATTGAAAAGATTTTGAAAAGTGAACAAGTTTGGCTTAAGTTCGCGTTTGATTGGAAAATCATGAACAAGGTTTTTGTTCAACTTTGTTTTGAAAATTTATAGACGTAACTTGTTACACAAGTTATTCCATAAAGTGTTGCACGAACTTGTGAATCCTTCGATATTATGCAAAATCCTTGTTATGGTTTGAATAAAATGAGTTTCAATCCTCTTAGGTTCTGATTTCTGGGGCTAGAACCTCAAAAATTGGCTGTTTAGGAGCCTAAACTCAGATTCTGAGTTCTGTCATGGTCGCACTGCGACCAGAGCTTCGCACTGCAAAGTATGCGAAATTTTGAGTTCAGAAGCTGCTTATGAACTGTTGTTCAGAAACAACTTCCGAACAATCTCAGAACCTTTAGGGGAATGAAAAGCTTTTGAAAATGGCAGTAAAATGAGCTGGTCAAACCAGTTTAAATGTTTTGCAAACCTTGGGATTTCTTTTGAAATTTAAAAGGGGTTTTTTTAGAGCAAAATTGATTTGAACAAAATTAAAGATGCAAGCACAACTCTAAATGAAAGATAGAGATTTAGAACACTTACAGAGATCCTAGCAAAGCTCCTGCTGCAAGGAAATGGAATGGACCTTGAATGGTTGAAGGTTTTTGTAAATGGTTGGAATGTTGATGAACAAGGACAATGATCTTGTAATTGCTCTGTGTTTGGGTTGGTTTTTGCTCTCAAAATTGTTGCAATAATGTTGTGTGTTTTCTCTCAAAAATGCTCTCTAGAACTCTCTTTTTTCAGCAGCATTGCAAGGCTTTTTATAGGCAAAATGAGATCAAAATGTCATGATTAAGGATCTCTAGAGCTAGGCTGTTTTTGGGGCTAGAATCATGATCATTTGCTTTGCATTTAATGCTAAAGGATAGAGGTGACCTTGCCTTGTGCCAAGGGTCAAGACCTTGACTGATTTCAGCCACAAATGCAGCTAATTCTTGAATGCAATGATGATGAAAAATCTGAAAACAGGGTTGCTTTGCAATTGGCTGTCCCTTGGGATTGGTCCTTGCAATCTTGAGGGTTAAGCAATAAAAACGTGCACTGTGATGTGCAGAGGTTGGGGGAAACAAAAGGCAACATGTGGGCTGGTGTGAGGAGGATGAAAAGCTGCTGAAAACAAGGCAGCACAACTAGCCTTTTGGGAAGCAAAAACCAGCTGGGTTTGACTGGTTTTGGGGGAGAAAGCAGGAAGAAAAGCACACAAGCAGCTTGCTGGCAAGCTCAAGGTCAGATTGTAGGCAAATGGGAGGGATGAGAGCTGCCCAAGGGCAGGCCAACTTGCTTGGCACATGCTAGGTTGGAAGAAAAAGCTTCTTACCTAGGCTTTAATGGCAAATGCTCCAATCCTTGCTTTGCTGAGCTCAAATAGCCACAATTGATGATAATAATAATGATAATAATGATAGGTAACAAAAAATGGAATTAAATCAAAGAAATCAAAAATCTGCAAAAAATTCGCAGACTTCGCACTGCGAAGTCACCATTTTTGAAATGTTGACTTTTTTGGTTGATTTTTGTTGACTTTGACTTTTTTCTATTTTTTTTATTTTTGAAAATTGTTTTGAAAAAGCTTGGGACAAAATTAGGGTACGACACAAATGTTTTGCAAACCTTGGGATTTCTTTGAAATTCAAAAGGGGTTTTTTAGAGCAAAATGAATTTGAACAAAATAAGTGATGCAAGCAACAAGGCAAAATGAAAGAGAAAGGATTCAGAACACTTACAGAACTCCTAGCCAAAGCTTGTATTGCAGGAGAATGAAGAAGCCTTGAATGTTTATGGTTTTTTGCAAAAGTTGGAATGTTGATGAATAAGAACAATGAGTTTGTGTAATTGCGCTGTGTTTAAACTGGTTTTTGCTATGTTTTTGTGCTGTGTTTTTGCTCTCAAATCTCTGTTTTTCAGTTCTTAAAATGCTCTCTTTTAAAATGCTTTTTCCTTGCATTCCTTTTATAGGCCAAAACCAAATCCAATGTCATGATGGAAAATCCCTAAAATCTAGCTGATTTGTGGGCTAGAATGAGGCTAATTTGCTTTGCATTCAATGCAAAAGTGAAGAGGTGACCTTGCCTTGCTGCAATGGTCAAGACTTTGGCAAATCCAGCCATTAATTCAACTGATTTTGGATAGCAATGATGATGAAAAAGTAGGAAAACAGGGCTGGTTTGCTATTGGCTGTTCTTGGGATCAATCCTTGCAATCTTGAGGGTTTAAGCAATGAAAACGTGCATTGTAATGTGCAGAGGTTGGGGGGAAACAAAAGGGAACATGTGGGCTGGTGTGAGGAGGAGGAAAAGCTGCTGAAAACAGGGCAGCAAAACAAGCCTTTGGACAAGCAAAAACCAACTGGGTTTGACTGGTTTTGGGGGAGAAAGCAGGAAGAAAATCTCACAAGCAGCTGGCTGGCAAGCTTAGGGTGATTAACAGGTCAATTGGGAGGGACAAGAGCTGCCCAAGGGCAAGCCAACTTGCTTGGCACATGCTTGGTTGGAAGAAAAAGCTTCTTACCTTGGCTTTAATGGCACATGCTCCAATTCTTGCTTTGCTGAGCCCAAACAGCCATAATTGCCAAATATAATGATAATAATAAAGATAGGTAATAATAATAAACTATAATGAAATTAAATCAAAGAACATAAAATCTGCAAAAAAATTCGCAGACTTCGCAGTGCGAAGGGGACTTTGCTCTGCGAAGTCCTCATTTCTGAAATGTTAACTTTTTTGTTGACTTTTGTTGACTTTGACTTTTTCTCTTTTTTTTTTTTGAATTTTTTAAATTTGTTTTGAAAAGCTTGGGACAAAATTAGGGTACAACAATGGTCATGTCAAGTAAGAATGTCCTACTTATCTCAAGAAGTAGAAGAAAAGTCTGACTGTGACTTGGTCTGATGAAGATAACTCAGAAGGTGAAAAGGAGCCTGTCACTGCTTTAACTGGTAAATTCTGGTCTGATGATAAAGTTATGGGTTCATAAACTTTTTCAGAGTCTGAGTCAAGTGATGGAGAATCATCCTGTGAAGATCTGGCTACCTATTACAAAGATCCTGCTGCTTTTTGCAAGAAGATGCAATAGCAATTTGATGAAGTGTGCAAGCAGATGGAAGAACAGAAGAAAATTAACACTCAACTTCAGATTGAAAAGGGTGAACACTTAGAGAAGATCTCTGTTCTCAGTAATGAGGTAATTCAACTGAATTCTCAACTTGATCAGATGAAGAAGCAAGTCAGAATGATGAATTCTGCTACTGATGTGCTGGAAGAAATTTTGGAGAATCAGAATCGGGGAAAACCAAATGGAATTGAGTTTAATGATCAGAATCTGAACATCAAACAACAAAAACCTGCTAAGAGGTTCATACCAGCTGCTACTCATGTTCCACTGATGAGGAAACCTAAGAACAAACCTCAGGAATCCAAAGACAAGAAGGCTACTCATCCTTGGGTATGTCATCATTGTGGGAAAAAGGGACACATTAAACCTTTTTGTTACAAGATGCATGGTTACCCCAATCATTTTCACCACAGAAAAGTGGAACCAGCTGTGAACAAAAGCAAGATCAAGAAAGAATGGAGACCAAAGTGTGTAGGTGTTGCTCAGAGGTTGAACAAAGGAAAAGGAAAGGCTGTTGCTGATGACAGCAAGCCCATTCCTGTAGCACAGAAAAGTTTTGGTGCTGGACCATCCAAAGTCTGGAGCAAAATGTTGGTTCCTGTTCCTGATCAGAAGGCTTTAGTTTCTAGTAAGTCTGAAGATGGTGTGACCTGTGTTCAGAAGAGAATTGCTGATCTTGAGAAGCAGATTGCTGGAAAGAAGGTTCTAAATGTGCCTGAGGCACACATCAATTGAGCAGCATCTGATGATTGTGTCTAATGAAGAATAAGCAATTTCTGGTGCTGAGTCTGAAGATTGGATAGTTGATGACTGATGTTCTGAATTTTCTTTTGTGTTTCTGATTTGCAAGTGTGCTTTGCTGGGTTATTTGTGTTCTATGTTGTGTTTCTTGCTCCTTGTGTTTGCTGGTGTTTTGTCAAACTTGTTTGGCTAAAAAGGGGGAGAAATGTGTGTACTGATCTGTTTGGTTCAGAAGGAGTGTTTCTGAGTTTGTGTGTTCTGTCAGAAGCTGAGCTGTTCAGGGGGAGTTCCTGAGTGATCTGTTTCAGGGGGAGAACTGTATGTTGCAGGGGGAGTGTTGTGTGTTGCTGGTGTGTGCTTGTGCTTCAGGGGGAGTTTTCATATTTGTTTCAGCAACTGTGAAGTATGTGTGTGCTTCAGGATGTGGTTGTGTGATTGTGTGCTAAACTGAAGCTGTTTTGTTTTGTTTTAAAACATAGCTATTTATCCGCTGCTGACTCTGTGGCTATGTTGGGTGTGTGCAGTTCTTCATTGTTGAGTACTTGTGTTGATTGGAGAACTTAGTTTTGTGGTTTATTTGATTTTAGCAAAAAATTTGCCAAAGGGGGAGATTGTTGGATATTTATATGTTGGCTACATGTTTGGTAAAATCAAATTGTGCAAGCAAGCGTCCTCAGATGTTATTTTGAGTTTTCAGAAGCTGGATATTCGTTTTGAGAAGTATCAGAAGCTGAAATGGCCTTCAGACGCAGAACTGGCCTTCAGACGCAAGAACTGTTGATTAGACGCTGGGAGGGTCTTCAGACGCACTGTTCAGACGTTGACTGGCGTTGATCTTCAGAAGCTGAACTTCAGAAGCTGTTTTCAGAAGATGGATTTCTGCATACTTTGTGATTAATTCCTTGCGTATCTTTTGAAGATTTATTGAGGTTTTATCCAGGCTATTGTTTTCTAGAAGGTTGATTATTTTGGTGAAGATCTCATTGAAGATTGGCTTCGTGTTTATTGATGAATATATTTTCAAAGTATCTTTGCAAAATATTATTCAGAAATATGTTTCTTCTTTGAGCTTCTATAATAATTCAGAATCATATCAATTGAAGAATATTTGGTTCAGAATTATGAAGTTGCTGAAGCCTATTTAAGAGGACGTGCTGCTGTGTAGAAAATTGATTGAGTCAAAACAGTTTTTTATTATAAGAGTCTGTGTAAGCTTTAGGCTTTGATTGTACACCACTCATCTGAGTTGGTTTAGTTGTTTTGAGTTGTAAATCATTCTAAGCTTTTAAGTACGAATGATGTTTTTGTTTTGTTGAAGATTGTCTTCATCGTGTTTGGTTTTAATTGAAGAGTTTACAATCACTGGGTTGTGATTGCTTGGTTAGGAAGTAAGTAGGTTCTTATATCTAGGTGGTTTCCTAGGTAGAAGTCTAGACGGTTGGTGATTAAGTGATAAGACTGAAAAACAGGGGTTGTGTTTAGAGTCTTAGAATTAATACTACTTAGTGGATTTCCTTCCTGGATTGGTATCCCCCAGAGTAGGTGAGGTTTGCACCGAACTGGGTTAACAAATTCATTGTGTTCTTTATCTTTCTGCACTTTATTTTCTGCTTCTGAACTGTTAGTTTTCATACTCTGTTTTACTGGTTCAGAACCAGTCCAGCCAGAATTTCAAAATGGACGCCCAATTATGAAGGCCCATATGTCGTCAAAAGAGCTTTTTCCGGTGGTGCAATGACTCTTACGACTATGGATGGTGATGAGCTTCCCCGTCCTGTGAACGCCGATGCAGTCAAGAAATACTTTGTCTAAAAAAACAAAAGAACAGCTCGGTAAGTCAAAAACCCGAAAGGGCGGCTTAGGCAAAAATGAGCGTCTCGGTGGGCTGAAAACCCGAAAGGGCGGTCCAGACAAAAATTAGAGATATAAAACAGAAACATAATTATCCTGATAGGTCGAAAACCCGAAAGGGCGATCTATGCAAAAATTAAGGATCATGACAAAGTAACTGCATTGGATTTGCCATGATTCACTTGGGGCACCTTGGCTGTCAAAGAATTTCTGAATCTGAAGCATCTGAACCGTGGAATTCAAAGTTGTTGGGAAGAGTAGTGGTTATTGTGTTCAATGTACCTCCCCCTTATATTTACCATTTTTCAAACTTTGTGAGATCCATGGAGCCACGTCATTGGCAGGCCACCACTCTATTAAATAAATTTGAGTGTGTGCCTTTTGTTCGGAATTCTCATTTATTCTATTTTTCAAAAAATTCTTCTATCATTGATAGCAATACTTGAAAGAAAAGCTTTTCAAAATAATAAAATCTTTTTCATGCCTTTTGAAAAGTGTAAACGAACAAATGCTTTCTCTTCGCACTCATGAATAAGTAAAGTGTGTGTCAACACCCATCTCAGGAACGGGTAAGTTCCGCAGATTTAACGTGGTCAAATGCAAAAAAAAAAAAAGAAAAGAAAGAAAAAGAAAAGAGAAAAAGAAAAGAGCTCGGTAAGTTGAAAACCCAAAATGGCGACTTAGGCGAAAATGAGCGTCCCGGTGGATCGAAAACCTGAAAAAGCGGTCCAGGCAAAAATTAGGGAGATACAAAAAGAACATATCCCCGGTGGATCAAAAACCTGAAAAGACGGTCCAGACAAAAACTAGGGACATACAAAAAGAACATATCCCCGGTGGATCGAAAACCTGAAAAGGCGGTCCAGGCAAAAACTAGGGGCATACAAAAATAATATATTCTCGGTGGACTGAAAACCCAAAAGGGCGGTCCAGGCAAAAGTTAGAGATTCAAAAAGAAGAAAAAACAAAAGATAAGCATGACCACAGAAACACAAGTTCTTCTGCTAGGTTTTTGGATTAACACATTCTCCCCAGGAGGTGTTTACTCCCCATCAGTTGTTGCACATGTCGGGCTTTACCCCGTCAATGATTTGAGGCACACGGGAAAAAGTTTGATGCAATTCACGTTAACAATTGTGATTGATGATGTCACAATTGAAAAGGTAATGCAAAAGAAAGTGCATAAATGTGACAACGTAAATGGTGAATGGGGAATTACATAGGAATTAGTGCTTTTTGATTTTGAAACAAAGTGTTCGCAGCGCAACAACACAACAACAGCAAAACCACATGAGAGAAACAAATGAAACACCCGGAAACACGGTGGAAAAAAATAGGTTGAAAAATGAAAACCTAAGCTCTTATACCATGTAGAAATTCAGGAAGACATGAAGAATATATTTGTATATTTACTTAATGTATGTCAAATACAAGCAAGAGCTCCTGTTTATATTATTGGATTGGAGACAAAGCAACAAGGAAAATAATTACATATAAAAGCTAATTAATCTTAACATAATTACAATAATGAGAGAATCACAACATATCGTAAATGACATTAAATTGGAATAGTGGAGGGTGGCAAGGATTTAAGGAAGATTTTATTAAAGGGATAAAATAAGTTGAAATGTTATATAATGGAAAGGTTACATAGAGATGTTATGCAGGCAGAATTCTAAGTTTTTAACATAAGGTAAGATTGTTACATAGAATTGCCACATAAAGTCAAGTTTATTTTATATATAGAAGATAGGAGATGGATAGATAAATATAGATTTGGTCATCTACCTATACTATACATAAGCCAAGTATAAATGCTATAAGGTCAAAAGTCATACCCTAAGAAACAGATCTCGGATGGATCTGTCATCTGATAAGCATCTTCCAATTTTTATTCTATAGCAGACTAGGTTATAAGTAACTTACGTGTCTGCCCTTTTTATTCAGCTTGTTTACACAATCTTTAATTTCACAAAACAATAATTATAATTAAGATATGTTACTTTCTGCATTTTTTTTGCATAAGGAGGAACAATTACATTCTTTAGTCGAAAAAGTTAAGCTTCATTCATTTTGGTAGTTGAAATTGAGATATGTTATTTTCGATTTCGACTATAATTATTAAAGACTTTAACTTAGTTTATACTTCTTTTTCTTTTTTTTTTTTGTTATCAACCACATTATGTTAACTTTGTATCACTTTGGAAGTCTTCTAAAGTACTTCTTGTGCTGGAAAACAGTTTCAGTTTGGTAATATATTTTATTTTGGTCTGTTAAAAAAAATATAATTAAACCTATTTTTTCTTAAAAGAAAAATAATATTTTAATATAAATCTTCCTTTCAATCGTAGATAAAAAATTAAATTGCTGATGCAAGAGCTATTCATTTTCTTTTCTTCATTGTAAAGTAATCAAATCGACTTAACTACATAATATGACTTCGATTTAAACTCGTCGGTTCCGACAAAGTGGAAAGTGGTGCTCTCACAACTTGTTAGACACATACCGTATGTCATGGTTGCTATTAGTTTAAACCTTGGAATATATAACAATGCTTACGTCGTCTCTCATTTTAAATCATTATAAATCTTGGAAGTAAAAAGGACAGGTGCAGAAAGCTACCACATTTGTAGGGTCTGGGAAAAAATCCCACCATTTTGGTGTATTATACGCAACTTTGTCCCCGTTTTTACACAAGAGTAGATCTAATGGAGGTGATTCAAATCATAACAGTAGAGGAAGACATAAAAAATTATAAGCGAAATTATTTAGAAAGATTTAGAGGTTAATGACTTTTCTACGTGTTGTTTTTGAATTTTCAAACTGTTTTATTTGAATTTTCAAATTCTAAGTTGAAAAAGAATATCTACCAAAGTTGTTACTAGGTTGAGTCACGACCAGGTCGCTTTCTTTAAGATGTTTTGTGACACTGCCCAAAATTATGCAAGACAGACTATCAACTACGCCGCCTTCAGGATAAAACAAGCTCAGCTACAACTACTGTACTATAGAAAACCGTTCGAGAATTACACCTTCAATATGGTACTAAGACCACTCTTTTAAAACTGAAATCATTCTACTATGATATTTTAACCATTATATTATGGAACTGAGACCACTCAAATATGGTGTTACCACCATTCTAATTTTTAACTTCTCCAACTATGATACTCCTGGTTGAGAGTTTTGCAGATGTCAGAATCTCAGCAGAACCTTCAGAAGCTGAACCCAGTTCAGGTTCTGATGAAGGTTCAGAAGCTGAAAACAATGAAGAATCTGAGAAACTCTCCAGCAATGACACTACTCCTGATGCTAATCAAGACCAGCATGGTTCTGAACAAAACCCTGATGGTTCTTCAGAAGCTAATCCTCCCAGAACCTCATTCAAGTACAAGTCTTCACATCCTGAGGAGTTGATCATTGGAAACAAGAACAGTCCAAGAAAGACAAGATCAGCATTCAGTCAGAATGAGTCTATGCTTGGCCTGCTATCCATGATTGAGCCTACAACTGCTGATGAAGCACTTGCTGATGATGGTTGGATTGTAGCAATGCAAGAAGAGCTGAACCAATTTCAAAGAAATGATGTATGGGATCTTGTTGCAAAACCTGATCAGAAGAACATCATTGGAACAAAATGGGTGTTCAGGAACAAGCTCAATGAACAAGGAGAAGTGATCAGAAACAAGGCTAGATTAGTAGCTCAAGGGTACAGCCAGCAAGAAGGAATAGACTACACAGAAACTTTTGCTCCAGTAGCAAGACTGGAAGCAATCAGGTTACTTCTTTCTTATGCTATTAATCATGATATCATCTTATATCAAATGGATGTTAAGAGTGCTTTCTTAAATGGTGTAATTTCTGAAGAAGTGTATGTCAAACAACCTCCTGGTTTTGAAGATGTTAAATATCCAAATCATGTTTTTAAACTTAAGAAGTCCTTGTATGGTCTGAAACAAGCTCCCAGAGCTTGGTATGAAAGACTAAGCATCTTCTTGATTAAAAATGGTTTTGTAAGAGGTCAAGTTGACAATACACTCTTTAGAAAAACTGTTAAGAAAGAAATCTTAATTGTACAAATCTATGTTGATGATATCATATTTGGTTCTACTAATGCCTCCCTTTGCAAGGAATTTTCTAAGTTAATGCAGGATGAATTTGAAATGAGCATGATGGGTGAGCTGAAATTCTTTTTGGGAATTCAAATCAACCAATGCAAAGATGGTATTTATGTTCATCAGTCAAAATACACCAAGGAGCTTCTGAAGAAGTTCCAGCTGGATGATTGCAAGCTGATGACAACACCAATGCATCCTACCTGCACATTAAGCAAAGAGGACAATGGTTCTAAAGTAGATCAGAAGCTGTACAGAGGTATGATAGGTTCTCTCCTATACTTAACTGCTTCTAGGCCAGATATTTTATTTAGTGTATGTCTGTGTGCTAGATTCCAATCAGATCCTAGAGAATCTCATATGACTGCTGTCAAGAGAATCTTCAGGTATCTGAAAGGAACAACTAATTTGGGACTTCTGTACAAGAAATCTCTAAATTATAAGCTAGTTGGATTATGTGATGCTGACTATGCTGGGGACAGGATTGAGAGAAAATCCACCAGTGGAAACTGTCAGTTCCTTGGTGAGAATCTGATATCCTGGGCCAGCAAGAGACAAGCAACCATTGCTTTGTCAACAGCAGAAGCAGAATACATCTCAGCTGCAAGTTGTAGCACACAACTGCTCTGGATGAAACATCAATTAGAAGATTATCAGATTCATGCAGATAATATTCCTATTTATTGTGATAATACTGCTGCAATATGTCTGTCTAAAAATCCAATTCTGCATTCTAGAGCCAAGCACATAGAAATAAAACATCATTTTATAAGAGATTATGTTCAGAAGGGTGTTTTAGATATTGAATTCATTGATACTGATCATCAATGGGCTGATATATTCACAAAACCCCTAACAGAAGAAAGATTCAATTTTATTAAAAAGAATCTGAACATGCACTCTATCTCTTGAAAATGTGCNTTGAATCTGAATGAAAACCTTGATTCTAAGTTTCTCATAAGCTAAGACTTATCAGCCACTCATCTTCTGAGAGTCTGACTAAAGTTAAGCCTGAAAACTTTAGAGTCTGAAGGATCAGAACTTGGATTTTCTGACCTCTGAATCTGATAGGAATCTAATGTTGGTCAGAATCTGATAAGTATGGCTATGGGCAATGATGACTAAAGCTTTGAAAGTTATACTCTAATCCTCCCAAAGTCATCAATTTAAAAATGTGATTTTCTGCTCTGATATTCAATGATCAAATTGCTTGACAAACAATTTTCATCTGGTATCAGTCTGTTTTCAAACTGTTTAGCACAGACTCATCTTTTAAATGCTCAAAGTTTTTCAGACATGTTCAGTCTTAAGAACTCATTTTATCTTGGTATCAGCACTGAAATGTCAATTTGGTATCAGACTCTGAACCTTCATGTTTTCAAATCAGGCTCTGATACAAGTTCAGTAGCATTAAAACTATATTTTGGTATCAGACTCAGATAAAATCCTCAATTGGTATCAAGCTCTGAGATATCTTTTCAGTTGGTCTATTATCTAAACTATTTTGTTTTGAAAAATGAGTAAGACCTGCTCTGATCTGAACTGTTTTCTTTAAACCAGCTCAGAATTGCTCTGATATCCTCTTGCAAGATTTGCTCTGATACCTTCTTGAGAAGTTTTGCTCTGATACTGAACACAATTTGGTTGTTTTGCTCTGATACTGAACACAATTTGGTTGTTTTGCTCTGATACTGAACCAATCTGTACTAAACAAGTCATGTCTGAACACAGAATGACCTGATCAGAAGCTCTAAAATTTTTTCTGCTTCTGAACAGCATTCTATTTTTAATGCAAGTCATATACTCATTGAAAATCAAGTAGGCTCTAATGATTATTCTTGCTGCTTGGTTATCCATATGATTGCATAAATATCTCACAATTTTGTTTGGTTCAACCCCCCCCCCCCCCAATTCTGAATCTTTTTGAAATATTTTCAAACTTGGTGTCAGAACCCTTTTTAAACTCCTTTACAAAGGGGACATTGAACTGCTTTGATACATGCTTTCAAACTCTTTTCAAATCCTTTTCTGCTCTGATACAGATAAATTTTCAAACTCTCTTGACAAAGGGGGAGAAATTTTCTGTGTTAAGGGGAGAAAGTAGAACTTTTTGTTGATAACAAAAGGGGGAGAAAGTAAAACAAGTATTAAAGCACCTGAGCTCAAATAAGTTAAAATTGTCAGAAGTTAAGCTCATTAAGCTTTGATACAATTGTTAAGCTAGCTTTGATACAATTCTGAGTAAATTTAACTTATGAGAACTGCTTTTTAACTCTTAGCCTCTGAAGTGAATTTCTGGCTCTGATACATTCTGTGAGATATATAATTCTTAAGTGAGTTATAATGAATTTAAAATAACTTGGATAAGACTCAGGGAGCTTACAAAACTCATCCTGTGGATTATCAGACTTAGGGGGAGAGCTCACAAACCTCAGAACCCGAAATCAACAAGTCATCTTAAATTCTGAGTGTAAATTTCACCATATTGTGTTAAGTTAAGCTTAATTAGCATGGATAAGAATCAAGGGGAGCTTACAAACCTAACCTTGAGGATTGTCAGACCTACGGGGAGCTTACAAACCTCTCCTGAAGTCAGATTGTTAATTAAACTTAACAACAATTCTGAAATTTTCACAATTGTGTTTTTTTTTACTGAACTTAATTAACTTGGATCAGACTCAGGGGGAGCTTACAAACCTCACACTCTGCAGTTAACTTGTTAATTAAGTTAACAACAATTTTCTGTTTTAATACTTATGTTTGTCATCATCAAAAAGGGGGAGATTGTTGGAACAAAATGTGTTTAACAAGTCTCTTATAAAGTAAGGAGGAGATTGTTGAAGCATTCTTGTGTAAACATATCTCTCTTTATGGTTTTGATGATAACAAAGTATTAAAGGGAAAATTGGTTATTTGCTAATGCTTTGTTCAAGTGTTTTCAGAACCATGTGCTTTATGATTATTTATTAACAATGGTTATGGAAGAACAAGCTAAAGAGCAAGAAGGAAAGCTAAGAAGCAAGGTTGCAAAGCTAGAAGGAAACTGGTCCTGAAGAAGTACTCCTGAAGTAAGAGCTTCTGAAGTGCTCCTGAAGAAGTGGTACTGAACTGAGAAGCTTCTGAAGAGGTCCTGAAGTGGTACTCCTGAAGTGCAGCTTCTGAGTCTGAAGGCAGCTTCTGAAGTCTGGGTGCTTCTGAAGAAGTCAACGCAGAGTCAACTCCTGAAGCCAGCTCCTGATCCGTACAACTAAAGCAGCTTCTGATCACTGTTCACAAAGAAGCTTCTGAAGCTGATGTGGCATGGATTCTGACCAGTACTGTGCGCATTTAATGCCTGGATGTGTCAGAACAACTCAATGGAACAGTTGTCTCCCTGACCCAAACATTCTCCAGCTTTTAAGGTAGGCCATTTCAAAAAAAAATGGCACCTGCTCTGTTCTGACTGATAAAGTGCAGCACACATTTGCAGTAACCTAGTCCAATTGCAACGGCTAAATTCCTTAATTCAAGCAAATCTTCAACAGCTCTATTTTCATCTATAAAAGGAAGAAGATTTGAAGAAGAAAAAAGACTAAGATTCTTGAAACAAAGAACTGAACTCTTGCTCTGTTTTGCTGTCAAAAATACGCAAGTTACCCAACCTCTTAGAAATTCTTTCATCTTTGTAATTTAGAATTTCTTAAGGTTAAGAGTCTTAACCTGAGTTGTATTTAGAGAACACCTCTGATATTTGATCAAGTGTTCATCCCAAACTATTTCATTTGTAAACCAGTTTGGTCCCTCAAAGTCTCAGTCTGAATACTGAGCAATTGTAACCTCATTCCTTTGTGGTCTGAGTCAGAAGTCTCTTGTCTTAGTGACTTGAGCATTGGGAAGTCTCTTGTCTTAGTGACTTGAGCATTGGAAGCCTCTTCCTTGGTGGTTGAGCATAGAAGCCTCGTTCTTTGTGATTGAGCAACTGGAAGTCTCTTCCTGTGTGGTTGAGCATTGTGTAATCTTCAGATTTTAGTGAAACTCTCTTATTGGAAAACAAGGGGACATGACTACTTCTCACATTGAGAAGGAACCTGTATAATTTATGTGTGCCTCTCTTTACCCTTCTCTTTTCATTATTGAATCCGCTGCATAACTCCTGATAACAGTTCAGAACTGATTCATATCAACTTCTGAACTTAACCTTAAGTTTGAAAAGAAAAGATTTTAGTTTTTGAGACACACAATTCAACCCCCCCCTTCTTGTGTGTGTGTTTTTCTCACCTTCAACCATCTCAACCATTTGGAAGATAAAATCAAAATCATGGAGAAGGATGCAGAAGACAATATCACAAGATCACTGACAAATCAGGAAGAAGCTCTTTAAGAATTCCTTGCTAGCTCCATTGGATGAAGCAGACTAGCCACTATGATTTATGGCGTAAGCAAGAATCATGGAGAAGGAATTGGCTATTCAAAATCACCTTGCAAGAAGAAGTCAAGCACAAAGAGTCTGAGTCACAAAGTATGAGTAAGTTAGAATCTAAGAATAACCAATCAAAAAATCTGATGGAATCAAAACTACAGACTTAGAAACTTCAAGCACCAACCAGTTCAGGATCAGTAGACAAGAATAACTCAAGACAAACCTCTTGCGAATCTAAAGTCTTGAATATCTCTCATCAGTCAAGCTCAGGATCAAAACTTCAGCATAACTCAAAGGCTTCCAAGAACAACAAGAAAGAACTCATAAAGCAATGGGTACCCAGAAGTGAAATTATCTAAAGTTCAGAAGAAGTCCACATCCACTACTACAGAAATGACTTTTTACATCAGCTGCCAACCGATGTAAGGTGGCTTGATGTAGTATGTGCACATCTTTTCACATCGGGTACGAACTGTTGTGAAAACTTATTTTCTACATCAGTTCTATCTTCCACTGTTGTAATAGACGCACTTTAAAATTTGACAACGGGGTTTTCACATAAGGTATAAGGTAAGCACTGATGTAAAATATGTATTTTTCACATCAGTTCTAAAATCCACTGTTGCGAAATCAATAATTTTTTTTTAAATTGCTTAATAAATAAGCTTAACACCTGCTCTTTTCTTTTATATTAAAAATATAAAAACAAATATGAATAATTTTAATGCCAAAAAGGAAGTTATATTATCTAATTTGATATTACATAATCAATCCGCAACTTTTCACATCAATATTCCAAAATATATTAAAAAAATACATATCAATACAATATAGCTAGGAAGTTATATTAAAGCATGCAATATCAATATTCAGCCATATAACATCTTTGGGCAGAATCTTTTTTAAAAAATACAACAGCAAAATAATCATTGTATCTATGCCACCATATAAGCATAGCCACAACATCGCAGCCATAAGTGTAACGACCCTATTTTCGTATGTTATATTTTTATATATTTTATTTTATGGATTTGCATTTAAAAATATTTTCTAGTAATCGAGGAATAATTATTTAGCGCGAAGATAAGTTCGTAATTGAGTTTTTAGGGTTTTGGGCGAATTTGGGCCAAGAGGATGAATAGTATTGGGCTTTTGGGTTTATGAGTAGTAATGATCAAGTGGATATGAATAGTAGTGAGCTTGGATTGGATTGAAAGGCTAGGATTAGTCCTTGAGAGTTAGTAAGGAATGGATGGCCAAGATTGTTTTGCTTGGATTATAAGAGATTATCACAAAGACTTGTGAATCACTATTCATTGTTTTGTGGAGAAGAAGAAAACGTGGAAGAGGAGAAGAAAAGCAAGAGAAAAGCTAGGGCAAGTGAACAAGGGAGAAAGCTTGAGTTTAGAATCACCAATTCCTGGTAAGAGAGGTAGTATTGCTATTTCACAAGTGATTGAGAAGGGGAGAATGTCTATTTCTCCATCCCAAACTTCCTCTCACTTTGTCTAGGTTTTGATAGAGAGTTTTTATGGTTTAAAGATGTTAAATGATCATGTTATTCTTATGCTTATTTGATGCTAGTATGTTTGGTTGAGAGTTATTGTGTTGTGAATTCATAAGAAAAGTTAAGAAAAGTTTAGTGTTTTAAAACCCTAATTTCTATGCTAGATGCAATCCTTGCTTGTGATTGTTTTTAAAGGATGTTTTATGATGGAAAATCGTTTTTAACATGTTCTGGAAGTTGGGTAACCTTGAATGGGCTAAAATGGTGGAAAAATCACATTTTTACATGATTTTGTACTGATACGGTCGCTGTAGCGACGGACCGTCGCTTGTAGCGACCAGGCAGGATAATTCCCTGCCTATCCGCGCTTGTAGCAACCACACTGGCGCTTGTAGCGACCAGGCTCGCTTGTAGCGACCAAGGGCTCGCTTGTAGCGACCAACCCTGGACAGGCCAACTTCGTTGAGTTGTTCTGGAGGTCCTGGTGCGCGCGGGGATGACTTTTTGCTACTACATTTTTATAATACATTTTGGAAACCTTGCCCACCATTTTAATTCATTCTTAATACTTCCTAAAGATTATTTGTTCATGAAAGGTTTGAGTAAAACCCTAACATGGTGGTTTTGTGTGCATATGTGTTATATATGTTTGAAATGGATAAGTTATCAAAGTGTGTGGGTTATCCTTTGGAACCCTTATGTGTTTGAGATTGTTGAACATGGTTGAGTATATACATGTTTTGTCTTATGATATGGCCATGAGAGCCTAGTAGTTGTGTTTGTTGTTGTTGATGTTGTGATAATTATCAGAGTGCTGATAATTTAGTGGTTGTGTTTGTTGTTGTTGTTGTAATAATTATCAGAGTGCTGATAATTAGTTGTATTAGTAAGTATCATATATTTACTAAGTGAATCATCATGCATTTCATGATTGTATGATATCCGTGTGCGGATAAGAAATCCAAGAGTGCTTGGTTATCAAGAGTGCTTGATAAGGATATAAGTTTATCCAAAATGATTTGGTACCACATGCATTAGTGAATGCATTTTGAGGCATGCATCCTTTGTGACATTAGTGTTCATTTAGGAATTATGTGTGCATAAAGGTTGTTAAGTGGTAATTGTTATTGATGAGTTTGTGCGTTGTCAATTACGTGTTGTGTTTTGGTTATGTATAATAATGTGTTATTTATACATGTTTATTGGTTGTGATACTAACACTCTCTGTTTTGTGTTATTTGCTGGATCTTTGGGGATCCAGAATATCAGGTTGACGAGAATATCGTCGAGGAGTAGCTTTTGCAGTTTAGGAGCCTGCATAGTGGTGAGGGCATAGCTTAGCTATCCTTACTTTTTTTGTACTAGGTGTTGTATCCTAGTTAGAGTTTAGGGCTCTGATATTTGTAACACCACTTTGGGTATCTGAACGCTTATGTATAGATTTGGCAATGGTCTTTGTTGTAGAATTGCCTCTTTTGAAAATCTTATGTGTATATTTTGTATATATATGCATGCTTGGTTATAAGCTGTTTTGTTATTTTTTTTCCGCTGCTGTGTTTGTGAATCAAATATATTTTGATTTCTGTTGATGTTTATGAAAATGAGTTTTCATCATGTTGTAACTTCCTATGTCCTTAACGTTTTCTTTATTAAAGTTAATAATCGGCGGTTAAGGGTTAGGGTGTTACAATAGTTGGTATCAGAGCAGGTCGATCCATTGGATCAATTAAGTTTAGTATACCCTTTGTGTAACATGTGTTTCTTTAAACACTGTGTTCTCACTTGTGTTATGTGATGATTGGTAGTGTGTAGATATGACGCAACGAGCACTTGCGGACGCGATGGAGCGGATGGCGGATGCCATGGCTCAGGATGCTGCTAGTAGGACTGCGGATAGAGCCGCACAACAAGCTAGAGGAGGAGGGGAAGATGAGCTGAGGCTCGAGAGGTTTATGAACAACAAACCGCCTATCTTCAAGGGAGGATACGATCCAGATGGAGCTCAGACTTGGTTGGAAGGGATTGAGAGAATTTTTGGGGCTATGCGTTGTCTGGATGCGCATAAGGTATTGCTAGGAGGGTATGTTCTCCATGATGAGGCCGATCATTGGTGGGGAAACGCTAGTCAGAGGTTGGGAGCTGGTGGAGCTTTAGTTACTTGGGCTCGTTTCCGGAGAGAGTTTTTAACCAAGTATTTTCCGGCAGACGAGAGGAACCGTAAGGTGATTGAGTTCATGGAGCTCAAGCAGGGGAGTTTATCTGTTTCTGAATATGCGGCCAAGTTTGAGGACTTGTGTCGTTTTGCTCCTCATTACAACACGGTGGAAGCTGAGGAAGACAAGTGCGTAAAGTTTGAAAATGGGCTGAGGCCAGACATCAAGCAGTTGATTGGGTTTAGCGAGATCAGGAATTTTCCGATGTTGGTGAATAAGAGCCGAATATGTGATAAGGACGGTAAAGCTAAAGCTAATTACTACAAAGCCGCGAATGAGAAGAGGGGAAAGGACATGGCTAGAGGTAAACCGTATGGCAGAGGTGGGAAGAAACCAGATGAAGGTGGGAGTAGTGGTGACAAGTTTGGAGGTAATAGGAATTGCTTTAAGTGTGGACAACCGGGACATCGTTTTTTTCGAGTGCCCAAAGAATGATGGAAAATGTTTCAAGTGTGGTGATCCTAACCACAAAGCTGATCAGTGCAAGAAAGGTGTTGTGTGCTTCAATTGCAAAGAAGCGGGTCATAAGAGCAACGTGTGTAAGAAGCCTAGAGCGGCTGGAGGAAAGGTGTTTGCTTTAGATGGTGGTGATGCGAAGGCGGACAACTTGATCAGAGGTACATGCTTTATCAATAATACTCCTTTGTCTGCTATTATTGATACGGGTGCTACCCACTCGTTTATTTCTGTGGATTGTGTTAAGAGGTTGGGTCTTAAAGTAGAAAATATGATGGGACGCATGGTTATTGAAACGCCTGCGAGTGGTTCGGTATCGACTACTCTAGTCTGTGTTGACTGCCCAGTCACTATGTATGGACGGCATTTTGGAATGGATTTAGTCTGCATTCCGTTGAGCGGAATAGACGTTATCTTTGGTATGAACTGGTTAGAATTTAATCGGGTTCATATCAACTGCGGTAAGAGGACGGTTATGTTTCCAAAACCGGAGTCAGAGTTGTGTTCGAAGCTCATGTGTTGTCGAGAAGTGGTAAGATCAGTGAAGGCTCAAGAGGACGTGTTTGCTATGTTTGCTTCGTTGAGAGTGGAAGTGAAGGATGAGATTGATGCGTTGCCGGTGGTGCGTGATTTCACAGATGTTTTTCCAGATGACATTTTGGATTTACCACCCGAGAGAGAGGTTGAATTCGCAATTGACATAGTACCTGGTACTAGTCCAATATCAATGGCACCGTATCGTATGTCAGCTGCTGAGCTAGAAAAGTTAAAGGAACAATTGGAGGAATTGTTAGAGAAAAGATTTGTAAGACCGAGTGTATCGCCGTGGGGTGCGCCGGTTCTGTTGGTAAAGAAGAAAGATGGTAGTATGCGTCTGTGCATCGATTATCGTCAGTTGAATAAAGCAACTATCAAGAATAAGTATCCACTTCCGAGGATAGATGATTTGATGGATCAGTTAGTGGGAGCCTGTGTGTTCAGCAAGATTGATTTGAGATCGGGATATCACCAGATAAGGGTTAAGGCGGAGGATATACCGAAGACTGCTTTCAGAACAAGGTATGGTCACTACGAGTACGCTGTTATGCCTTTTGGAGTTACTAATGCACCTGGAGTGTTTATGGAATATATGAATCGTATATTTCATTCCTTTTTGGATCGATTCGTGGTGGTCTTCATAGACGATATTTTGGTATACTCAAAGACGGAAGAGGAACATGCCGAGCATTTGAGGATTGTGTTAGAGGTGTTGCGTGAGAAGAAGCTTTATGCAAAATTTTCTAAGTGTGAATTTTGGTTGCATAAAGTTAGCTTTTTGGGTCACGTCATTTCAAGTGGTGGTATAGCAGTGGATCCTGCTAAGGTAGAGGCCGTGCAAGATTGGGGAACGCCGGAGTCTGTTACTGAGATCCGAAGTTTTCTTGGTTTGGCCGGTTACTATCGGAGGTTCATCGAAGGATTTTCAAAGTTGGCGTTGCCGTTGACGCAGTTGACTAGGAAGGGTCAAGCTTTCATTTGGGATGACAAGTGTGAGCAGAGTTTCCAAGAGTTGAAGAGGAGGTTGACATCTGCACCTGTGCTAATTCTGCCAAATCCGAAGGAACCGTTCGTGGTTTATTGTGACGCGTCGAAGATGGGTCTAGGTGGTGTGTTGATGCAGGAAGGACAAGTCGTTGCTTATGCATCAAGACAGCTGAAGATTCATGAGAGGAACTATCCTACGCATGATTTGGAGCTAGCTGCTGTTGTGTTTGTTCTCAAGATTTGGAGGCACTACTTGTATGGGTCAAGGTTCGAGGTTTTCAGCGATCACAAGAGTCTGAAATACTTGTTTGATCAGAAGGAGCTCAATATGAGGCAAAGAAGATGGTTAGAGTTTCTTAAGGATTATGATTTCGAGTTGAGTTATCACCCGGGTAAGGCTAATGTGGTAGCCGATGCGTTGAGTAGGAAGTCACTGCATATGTCTTCTCTGATGGCGAAGGAACTGAGATTGATTGAAGAGTTTAGAGACCTCAGTTTGGTGTGTGAAAGGACAACCAGAAGCGTGAAGCTAGGAATGTTGAGGTTGACGAATGATTTTCTTGAAGAGGTTGTGGAAAAGCAAAAGTCTGATGTGAGATTGGCGAAGCTTAAGACGCTCATCGAGCAAGGGAAAAAGGTAAACGTTGAGATCGATGAGAAAGGTGTGATGAGGTGTCAGGGAAGGTTATGTGTACCTGATGTGCCTGAGTTGAAGCGGATGATCTTGGAGGAAGGTCACAGAAGCAACTTAAGTATTCATCCTGGTGTTACTAAGATGTATCAAGATCTGAGGAAAATGTTTTGGTGGCAAGGGATGAAGAAAGAGATCGCCGAGTTTGTTTTCGCGTGTTTGACTTGTCAGAAGTCCAAGGTGGAGCATCAGAAGCCGTCGGGGCTATTGCAACCTATGTTTATTCCAGAGTGGAAATGGGATAGTATTGCGATGGATTTTGTAAGCGGTTTGCCGAAGACGTCAAAAGGTAACAATATGATTTGGGTAGTTGTCGACAGGTTAACAAAGTCTGCTCATTTCATAGCTATCAAGACCGGTATGCTAGTACCGAAGTTGGCTGAGATTTATGTCGAGCAAATTGTGAGATTACATGGAATTCCGTCGAGTATTGTATCAGATCGAGATCCCCGTTTTACTTCAAGGTTTTGGGAGAGTTTGCAAGAGGCGTTGGGGACTAAATTGCGGATGAGTTCTGCTTATCACCCGCAGACGGATGGTCAGTCGGAGAGGACGATTCAATCATTAGAGGATTTGTTAAGATCGTGTATTTTGGAACAAGGAGTGAGTTGGGAAGCTTGCTTACCATTGATTGAGTTTACGTATAACAACAGTTTTCATTCGAGCATTGGTATGGCACCTTTTGAAGCGTTGTATGGGAGAAGATGTAGAACACCTTTGTGTTGGTTTGAATCGGGAGAAAATGTGGTGCTTGGACCTGAGATTGTGCAACAAACGACCGAGAAGATCAAGATGATCCAAGAGAAGATGAGAGCGTCGCAGAGTCGCCAGAAAAGCTATGCCGACAAGAGAAGAAAGGATATAGAATTTCAAGAAGGAGATCATGTGTTTCTAAGAGTTACATCGACTACGGGTATTGGACGGGCTTTGAAATCGAAGAAGTTAGCATCGAGATTCATTGGTCCGTATCAGATTTTGAAGAGGATTGGGAAGGTGGCGTATAGGATTGCGTTACCGCCGTCGTTGTCAAATCTACATGACGTTTTTCACGTGTCTCAATTAAGGAAATATGTATCGGATCCGTCACATGTGATTGAGTCGGACGAGATACAAGTGAGAGAGAATTTAACGGTTACAACGGTACCCTTAAGGATTGAAGGACAAGAGATGAAGAGGCTCAGGAACAAAGAGATTTCATCGGTGAAAGTCGTTTGGGGAGGCCCAGCCGGTGAATATGCGACGTGGGAGCTCGAGAGCAAGATGCGGGACTCCTATCCAGAGTTGTTTTCAGGTATTTTCGAGGGCGAAAATTCTTTTTAGGGGGGTAGAGTTGTAACGACCCTATTTTCGTATGTTATATTTTTATATATTTTATTTTATGGATTTGCATTTAAAAATATTTTCTAGTAATCGAGGAATAATTATTTAGCGCGAAGATAAGTTCGTAATTGAGTTTTTAGGGTTTTGGGCGAATTTGGGCCAAGAGGATGAATAGTATTGGGCTTTTGGGTTTATGAGTAGTAATGATCAAGTGGATATGAATAGTAGTGAGCTTGGATTGGATTGAAAGGCTAGGATTAGTCCTTGAGAGTTAGTAAGGAATGGATGGCCAAGATTGTTTTGCTTGGATTATAAGAGATTATCACAAAGACTTGTGAATCACTATTCATTGTTTTGTGGAGAAGAAGAAAACGTGGAAGAGGAGAAGAAAAGCAAGAGAAAAGCTAGGGCAAGTGAACAAGGGAGAAAGCTTGAGTTTAGAATCACCAATTCCTGGTAAGAGAGGTAGTATTGCTATTTCACAAGTGATTGAGAAGGGGAGAATGTCTATTTCTCCATCCCAAACTTCCTCTCACTTTGTCTAGGTTTTGATAGAGAGTTTTTATGGTTTAAAGATGTTAAATGATCATGTTATTCTTATGCTTATTTGATGCTAGTATGTTTGGTTGAGAGTTAATGTGTTGTGAATTCATAAGAAAAGTTAAGAAAAGTTTAGTGTTTTAAAACCCTAATTTCTATGCTAGATGCAATCCTTGCTTGTGATTGTTTTTAAAGGATGTTTTATGATGGAAAATCGTTTTTAACATGTTCTGGAAGTTGGGTAACCTTGAATGGGCTAAAATGGTGGAAAAATCACATTTTTACATGATTTTGTACTGATACGGTCGCTGTAGCGACGGACCGTCGCTTGTAGCGACCAGGCAGGATAATTCCCTGCCTATCCGCGCTTGTAGCAACCACACTGGCGCTTGTAGCGACCAGGCTCGCTTGTAGCGACCAAGGGCTCGCTTGTAGCGACCAACCCTGGACAGGCCAACTTCGTTGAGTTGTTCTGGAGGTCCTGGTGCGCGCGGGGATGACTTTTTGCTACTACATTTTTATAATACATTTTGGAAACCTTGCCCACCATTTTAATTCATTCTTAATACTTCCTAAAGATTATTTGTTCATGAAAGGTTTGAGTAAAACCCTAACATGGTGGTTTTGTGTGCATATGTGTTATATATGTTTGAAATGGATAAGTTATCAAAGTGTGTGGGTTATCCTTTGGAACCCTTATGTGTTTGAGATTGTTGAACATGGTTGAGTATATACATGTTTTGTCTTATGATATGGCCATGAGAGCCTAGTAGTTGTGTTTGTTGTTGTTGATGTTGTGATAATTATCAGAGTGCTGATAATTTAGTGGTTGTGTTTGTTGCTGTTGTTGTAATAATTATCAGAGTGCTGATAATTAGTTGTATTAGTAAGTATCATATATTTACTAAGTGAATCATCATGCATTTCATGATTGTATGATATCCGTGTGCGGATAAGAAATCCAAGAGTGCTTGGTTATCAAGAGTGCTTGATAAGGATATAAGTTTATCCAAAATGATTTGGTACCACATGCATTAGTGAATGCATTTTGAGGCATGCATCCTTTGTGACATTAGTGTTCATTTAGGAATTATGTGTGCATAAAGGTTGTTAAGTGGTAATTGTTATTGATGAGTTTGTGCGTTGTCAATTACGTGTTGTGTTTTGGTTATGTATAATAATGTGTTATTTATACATGTTTATTGGTTGTGATACTAACACTCTCTGTTTTGTGTTATTTGCTGGATCTTTGGGGATCCAGAATATCAGGTTGACGAGAATATCGTCGAGGAGTAGCTTTTGCAGTTTAGGAGCCTGCATAGTGGTGAGGGCATAGCTTAGCTATCCTTACTTTTTTTGTACTAGGTGTTGTATCCTAGTTAGAGTTTAGGGCTCTGATATTTGTAACACCACTTTGGGTATCTGAACGCTTATGTATAGATTTGGCAATGGTCTTTGTTGTAGAATTGCCTCTTTTGAAAATCTTATGTGTATATTTTGTATATATATGCATGCTTGGTTATAAGCTGTTTTGTTTGTTATTTTTCCGCTGCTGTGTTTGTGAATCAAATATATTTTGATTTCTGTTGATGTTTATGAAAATGAGTTTTCATCATGTTGTAACTTCCTATGTCCTTAACGTTTTCTTTATTAAAGTTAATAATCGGCGGTTAAGGGTTAGGGTGTTACAATAAGCATCGGCAATATCATCTCATCTCAACCATATCAGAATCAATTCCCAGCTGCAAAAGAAAAAAATCCATTGAAAAAATTATCTCAGCTGTAGAATTTGGTTTAGAAATAGAAATTAAAATCAAATATAAGCACCAACAATTTCAATAAAGTTCGTTCTTAGTTGAGCAAAAATAGATTATCTTCAAATAGTACTCTAGTTTTCACAAAAAATAAGATAAACAAACTACATATAAATCAAATCCTGAGCTTTGAAACATACCATATAAATCCTAAGCTTTAAACAAGTCAAGAAAACAAGTTGCCCATTGGTTTCGCAAATCATATAAATCATCCTCTGTTAATGCCGTTGGATCATTAAATACCTACAATGTGTATAAGTAATTAATACCAATAAGGATATGTTTATTTTTGGCAATACATATAGTCTAAACATTAAGTTATCATAAAATGAAAATACCTCCATCCAAGACTTAGTAATATTAGCAGAGATAATATCTAGCATATTCTTCATCACATAGTATCCACAATCATTGCCATTAGGTTGCTTTCTTGGCTACAAACGAATTGACATTTTTATATAGTGAATAGATATTAAAAAAAACAACAAATTTCATTTATGAACGTAAAAATGACAGAATATACACCACACTTACTTTAGGACGATACCATTGAGCCTTTTTTCTATTGCCCTGAGCTAACTGATGAACCTCAAAAGCTTTAAGTCAAAAAAATTAAAAAAAAAGTAAGTTATACATTTTAATGATACATAGGAAATAATATATCAAATGCAACATAAAATATACACTTACTTCGAAACAATCTTAATCATTGCTTCATTAAGATCTTGGTGCAATGAACATAGGACAACTAAAATATTGTCCTTAGGACAAATAATTATTAACTGCCAGTGTCCTCTGCACGCGTGGAATAACAATTATTAAGGTTTAAGCTATCAAAGATAAATAAGAAAAAACACTAATTTATATATACTTACGAATATAGATATGGTGCTAAGTAACACACTTTGTTCAAATCACGCAACCTAGTTTGTATGTATCTCTGAACTTTATTTTTAGTCTTGGGATCAGTTGGATTAAAACTCAAGTTAACTGGGTCCAAAATTCCAAACACATCTGATCTATTTCTTTCGATACAGAGACGATGCATACACCTAAATAAATTTGAAATTAACACTTAAATATTGAATTGATGAGATATATATACCACTAATCCATATTGATAACAGTAAAAAAAATGTACTTACGTGCACCAAAGTTGTAGAATAGAAAGGTCAAGCCAAGCTTTACCCACCAATAACTCTCTAATACACTTTTGTTCAAACTCTGCATCAAATTTTTCTTTCATTTGTCTTTCCAAATTTGTTTGAAGTTGTGAGAGATGCTCGCTAAAGTATTTGGTTTGGGTAGGGTGTGAAGACCTTCCAAAGTAATTGCTCAGAGTATAACCTTGACTAACACCACGAACACGACCACCATGCTCAGATGTTCCAATTGCCTTTGTTAAAATATTGTCACGTCCTTGTGAAACAAACGTGCCTTTGGCAGTCTCTTCAACTAGAGAATCCTACATATTTTTAAAAAAATTTGATGGTTTAATAAATAACAAGCCATATCCATTATAACAGCCAGTCTATTTATAACAGCCAGAGAATCCTACTATTTATAACAGCCAGATAATCCTATTATTTATAACAGACAGTCTATGACAATGTGTGTATATGACAATGCGTATATAGTTTCCACATTTTACTTACAATTTTCTCAGCAACAACTTTTGTAGCCTCTGATGTATACTCTCCCCCTTTCTTTTGTCTTGTTCTCTTCCATGTATCATGACGTGGCGGAGGAGATAGATTTAGATCATCACTTAATGTATAATCTCCTAATGCTTCTAGTATTTTTCTCTTTTCATTAATCATTTTGTCCTCAAGCAATTCATATCCTCCACGAGATAATGTATGTCTATAAATATTATTAGCCACACAATCCCTACCCTTTTGACTTTTTTCCTATTATAAATCAAAATCATTACTAAATTGATTTGATAAAATAACAAAATTTGTAAAATAAAAATCAAATATAATTACTACTAACCTTAAATGCATCGGTATTTCGAGATTCAAGGAACCTCTTCCATGTATGTTACTCAAAAGGATATAAAAGGGAGTGTTTTATCCGAGCACCTTGCTCACCAACCATTGGAGGACTATCAACCCATACAATTTGACTTCCCCGATGAAGACGTTGTAGCCTTGAATGACGAAAAGATAATAAGTGATGATAAAGGGCCAGAACCAGGAGCTCGTTGGAAACTCGCTTTCGACGGTGCCTCAAATGCCATGGGGCACGGAATCGGGGCAGTCCTAATATCACCAAGAAATGGGTATCAAGCTTTCACAGCCAGGTTATGCTTTGACTGCACCAATAACATGGCAGAGTATGAAGTGTGCATCTTGGGCCTCGAAGCAGCAATTGACCTAAGGATCAAAATCCTTGAAGTATACGGGGACTCAGCACTTGTCATCTATCAAGTCAAAGGAGAGTGGGAAACAAAACATCCCAATTTGATCCCCTACCGTGCCCGTGTTTTAGAGTTGATTGAGCATTTCGATGAGATCACTTTTCATCATATACCTCGAAAAGAGAATCAGGTAGCGGATGCTTTGGCTACATTATCATTAATGTACCAAGTAAATTTCCACAACGAGGCGCCGATCATAAAGATGGATCGTAGGGATAAACCAGTTGTGTTGCAGTAGTCAAAGAAGGACTTAACGACAAACCCTGGTTTTACGACATCAAACGATACCTCGAAGAGCAAGAGTATCCAGAGAATATCTCACAAACAGACAAGAGAACCCTTAGGAGATTGGCATCGCAGTTCTTCCTCAGCGGAGACACACTCTATAAAAGAAATTATGACATGGTCTTACTCAGATGTGTGGATAAACATGAAGCAGACATGCTCATCAAAGAAATCCATGAGGGTCCTTTGGAACCCATGCCAATGGGCATGCAATGGCAAAGAAGATTCTAAGGGCGGGATATTACTGGCTAACTATGGAGGATGACTGTTTCCGCTACGCCAAGACATGTCACAAGTGTCAAATTTACGCCGATAAGGTGCACGTTGTAACACCCTAACCCTTAACCGCCGATTATTAACTTTAATAAAAGAAAACGTTAAGGCCATAGGAAGTTACAACATTAAGAAACTCATTTTCATAAAACATCACCTGAAATCAAAACATATTTGATTTGCAAACACAGCAGCGGAAAACAACAAAACAAATGGTTATAATTAAGCTTGCATATATTACACAAAAATATATACATAATATTTTCAAAAGAGGCAATTCTACAACAAGCCATTGCCAAAATCATACATACGAGTTCAGATACCCCCAAGATAGTGTTACAAATATCAGAGCACTAGACTCTAACTAGGATACAACACCTAGTACCAAAAATGTAAGGATAGCTAAGCTATGCCCTTACCACTACAAAAGCTCCTAACAGCAAAGGGCTATTCCTCAACGATAGCCTCGCCAACCTGATAATCTGGATCCCCAATGATCCAGCACATAACACAAAACAGAGAGTGTTAGTATCACAAAACAATAAACATGTATTAATAACGCATTATTATACATATCAAACACAAAGCACAAAGGCTCATCAATAACTAAAATACAACAATGTAATTGTCAATACCCAAACTCATCAATAACAATTACCACATAACAACCATTATGCACACATAATGTCACAAAAGATGCATGCCTCAAAATGCATTCACTAATGCATGTGGTACCAAATCATTTTGGATAAACTTATATCCTTATCAAGCACTCTTGATAATATCAAGCACTCTTGATAACCAAGCACTCTTGGATTTCTTATCCGCACACGGATATCATACAATCATGAAATGCATGATGATTCAACAAACACGAACACTAGATTATCAGCACTCTGATAAACACAACTAATTATCAGCACTCTGATAAACACAACTAAATTATCAGCACTCTGATAATTATCACAACAACAACAACAAAACACAACACTAGGCACTCATGGCCATATCATAAGACATAACATGTATTACTCAACCATGTTTAACAATCTCAAATAAACCAAACAAATCACACCAAAGTCTCACACAATAGGGTTTTCAAAGGGAAACCCACACACTTTGATAACCCACACACACATAGGGTTTTACTCCAAAACTTTCTTGAAACCAATAATCTTTAGAAAAACATTAGGAATGGATTAAAATGGTGGGCGAGGTTTCCAAAAATGTATTAAAAAAAAATACAGTAACAAAAGACATCTCCGCGCGCACCAGGACCTCCAGAACAACTCAACAAAGTTGTCCTGTCCAGGGTTGGTCGCTACAAGCGAACCTTCGGTCGCTACAAGCGAGCCTGGTCGCTACAAGCGCCAGTGTGGTCGCTACAAGCGCAGATAGGCAGGGAATAATCCTGCCTGGTCGCTACAAGCGAGGTTCCGTCGCTACAAGCGACCGTATCAGTACACAGTCATAAAAATGTGATTTTTCCACCATCTTGACCCATTCATGGTTACCCAACTTCCAGAACTTGTTAAAAACCACTTTCCATCATAAAACATCATTCAAAACCCATCACAAGTAAGGATTTCATCAATCAAATAAATTAGGGTTCAAAACAATAACTTTTCATAAACTTTCTTATGAACCCACAACACAATAACTCCAACAAATCATGTTAACAACATCAATTAGCATTCAAACAAGCAAAACATAATCATTAACAACTTTAAACCATAAAAACTCTCTAACAAAACCTAGACAAAGTGAGGAGAAGTTTGGGATGGAGAAATAGACATTCTCCCCTTCTCAATCACTTGTAATAATGTAATACTAACTCTCTTACCTTGGAATCAAAGTTCTCTAGCAATCTTCAAGCTTCAATCCCAAGCCCTAGCTCTCTTGCTCTTCTTCTCTTCTTCTTTCACGTTTTCTCACCAAGAAAAGGAGGAAATGGCACTATTCATGTTCTCACAAAATCTCTTATATTCCTAGCAATAGATCCTAGCCATCCATCTTTACTAGCCATCATGGACCAATCCTAGCCATACAATCTAATCCAAGCTTACTACATTCATCCACATAGGATTATTACTACTACTCATAAACTAAAGCCCAACACTATTCACCCTCTAGGCCCAAAACCTTAAAAACTCGGTTACGAACTTATCTTCGCGCTACAATAATTATTCCTCGATTACTAGAAAATATTTTTAAATACCAAACCATAAAATAAAATATATAAAAATATAATATACGAAAATAGGGTCGTTACAACTCTACCCCCCTAAAAGAATTTTCGCCCTCGAAAATACCTGAAAACAACTCTGGATAGGAGTCCCGCATCTTACTCTCGAGTTCCCACGTCGCATATTCACCGGCTGGGCCTCCCCAAACGACTTTCACCGATGAAATCTCTTTATTCCTGAGCCTCTTCATCTCTTGCCCTTCAATCCTTAAGGGTACCGTTTCAACCGTTAAATTCTCTCTCACTTGTATCTCATCCGACTCGATCACATGTGACGGATCCGATACGTATTTCCTTAATTGAGACACGTGAAAAACATCATGTAGATTCGACAACGACGGCGGTAACGCAATCCTATACGCCACCTTCCCAATCCTCTTCAAAATTTGATATGGACCAATGAACCTCGATGCTAACTTCTTCGATTTCAAAGCCCTTCCAATACCCGTAGTCGAGGTAACTCTTAGAAACACATGATCTCCTTCTTGAAATTCTATATCCTTCCTTCTCTTGTCGGCATAACTTTTCTGGCGACTCTGCGACGCTCTCATCTTCTCTTGGATCATCTTGATCTTCTCGGTCGTTTGTTGCACAATCTCAGGTCCAAGCATCACACTTTCTCCCGATTCAAACCAACACAAAGGTGTTCTACATCTTCTCCCATACAACGCTTCAAAAGGTGCCATACCAATGCTCGAATGAAAACTGTTGTTATACGTAAACTCAATCAATGGTAAGCAAGCTTCCCAACTCACTCCTTGTTCCAAAATACACGATCTTAACAAATCCTCCAATGATTGAATTGTCCTCTCCGACTGACCATCCGTCTGCGGGTGATAAGCAGAACTCATCCGCAACTTAGTCCCCAACGCTTCTTGCAAACTCTCCCAAAACCTTGAAGTAAAACGGGGATCTCGATCTGATACAATACTCGACGGTATTCCATGTAATCTCACGATTTGCTCGACATAAATCTCAGCCAACTTTGGTACTAGCATACCGGTCTTGATAGCTATGAAATGAGCAGACTTTGTTAACCTGTCGACAACTACCCAAATCATGTTGTTACCTTTCGACGTCTTCGGCAAACCGCTTACAAAATCCATCGCAATACTATCCCATTTCCACTCTGGAATAAACATAGGTTGTAATAGCCCCGACGGCTTCTGATGCTCCACCTTGGACTTCTGACAAGTCAAACAAGCGAAAACAAACTCGGCGATCTCTTTCTTCATTCCCGGCCACCAAAACATTTTCCTCAGATCTTGATACATCTTAGTAACACCAGGATGAATACTTAAGTTGCTTCTGTGACCTTCCTCCAAAATCATCCGCTTTAACTCAGGCACATCAGGTACACATAACCTTCCTTGACACCTCATCACGCCTTTCTCATCGATCTCGACATTTACCTTTTTCCCTTGCTCGATGAGCGTCTTAAGCTTCCTCAATCTCACATCATACTTTTGCTTTTCCACAACCTCTTCAAGAAAATCATTCGTCAACTTCAACATTCCTAGCTTCACGCTTCTGGTTGTCCTTTCAAAAACCAAACTGAGGTCTCTAAACTCTTCAATCAATATCAGTTCCTTCGCCATCAGAGAAGACATATGCAAAGACTTCCTACTCAACGCATCGGCTACCACATTAGCCTTACCCGGATGATAACTCAACTCGAAATCATAATCTTTAAGAAATTCTAACCATCTTCTTTGCCTCATGTTGAGCTCCTTCTGATCAAACAAGTACTTCAGACTCTTGTGATCGCTGAAAACCTCGAATCTTGACCCATACAAGTAGTGCCTCCAAATCTTGAGAACAAACACGACAGCAGCTAGCTCCAAATCATGCGTAGGATAGTTCCTCTCATGAATCTTCAGCTGTCTTGATGCATAAGCAACGACTTGTCCCCTCTGCATCAACACACCACCTAGTCCCATCTTCGATGCATCACAATAAACCACGAACGGTTCCTTCGGATTTGGCAGAATTAGCACAGGTGCAGATGTCAACCTCCTCTTCAACTCTTGGAAACTCTGCTCACACTTGTCATCCCAAATGAAAGCTTGACCCTTCCTAGTCAACTGCGTCAACGGCAACGCCAACTTTGAAAATCCTTCAATGAACCTCCGATAGTAACCAGCTAAACCAAGAAAACTTCGGATCTCAGTAACAGACTCCGGCGTTCCCCAATCTTGCACTGCTTCTACCTTAGCAGGATCCACTGCTATACCACCTCTTGAAATGACGTGACCCAAAAAGCTAACTTTATGCAACCAAAATTCACACTTAGAAAATTTTGCATAAAGCCTCTTCTCGCGCAACACCTCCAACACAATCTTCAAATGCTCGGCATGTTCCTCTTCCGTCTTGGAGTATACCAAAATATCGTCTATGAAGACCACCACGAATCGATCCAAAAAGGAATGAAATATACGATTCATATATTCCATAAACACTCCAGGTGCATTCGTAACTCCAAAAGGCATAACAGCATACTCGTAGTGACCATACCTTGTCCTGAAAGCAGTCTTCGGTATATCCTCCGCCTTAACTCTTATCTGGTGATATCCCGATCTCAAATCAATCTTGCTGAACACACAGGCTCCCACTAACTGATCCATCAAATCATCTATCCTCGGAAGTGGATACTTATTCTTGATAGTTGCTTTATTCAACTGACGATAATCGATGCACAGACGCATACTACCATCTTTCTTCTTTACCAACAGAACCGGCGCACCCCACGGCGATACACTCGGTCTTACAAACTTCTTCTCTAACAATTCCTCCAATTGTTCCTTCAATTTCTCTAGCTCAGCAGCTGACATACGATACGGTGCCATCGAAATTGGACTAGTGCCAGGTACGATGTCAATTGCGAATTCAACCTCTCTCTCGGGTGGTAAATCCAAAATGTCATCTGGAAAAACATCTGGGAAATCACGCACCACCGGCAACGCATCAACCTCAATCTTCTCTTCCACTCTCAACGAAGCAAACATAGCAAACACCTCCTCTTGAGCCTTCACTGATCTTACCACTTCTCGACAACACATGAGCTTCGAACACAGCTCTGGCTCCGGCCTTGGAAACTTAACCGTCCTCTCACCGCAGTTGATATGAACCCGATTAAATTCTAACCAGTTCATACCAAAGATAACATCTATTCCGCTCAACGGAATGCAGACTAAATCCATACCAAAGAGTCGATCATACATAATGACTGAACAATCAACACAAACTAGAGTAGTCGATACAGAACCACTCGCAGGCGTTTCAATAACCATGCGTCCCATCATATTTTCTACTTTAAGACCCAACCTCTTAACACAATCCATAGAAATAAACGAATGGGTAGCACCCGTATCAATAATAGCAGACAAAGGAGTATTATTGATAAAGCATGTACCTCTGATCAAGTTGTCCGCCTTCGCATCACCACCATCTAAAGCAAACACCTTTCCTCCAGCCGCTCTAGGCTTCTTACACACGTTGCTCTTATGACCCTCTTCCTTGCAATTGAAGCACACAACACCCTTCTTGCACTGATCCGCTTTGTGGTTAGGATCACCACACTTGAAACATCTCCCATCATTCTTCGGGCACTCAAACATACGATGTCCCGGTTGTCCACACTTAAAGCAATTCCTATTACCTCCAAACTTGTTACCACTACTCCCACCTTCATCAGGTTTCTTTCCACCTCTACCATATGGTTTACCTCTAGCCAAGTCCTTTCCCCTCTTCTCATTCGCGGCTTTGTAGTAATTAGCCTTAGCTTTACCATCCTTATCACATATTCGGCTCTTATTCACCAACATCGGAAAATTCCTGATCTCACTAAACCCAATCAACTGCTTGATATCCGGCCTCAGCCCATTTTCAAACTTTACACACTTGTCTTCCTCAGCTTCCACCGTGTTGTAATGAGGAGCAAAACGACACAAATCTTCAAACTTGGCCGCATACTCAGAAACAGATAAACTTCCTTGCTTGAGCTCCATGAACTCAATCACCTTACGATTCCTCTCGTCTGCCGGAAAATACTTGGTTAAAAACTCTCTCCGGAAACGAGCCCAAGTAACTAAAGCTCCACCAGCTCCCAACCTCTGACTAGCATTTCCCCACCAATGATCAGCCTCATCATGGAGAACATACGCTCCTAGTAACACCTTATGCGCATCCAGACAACGCATAGCCCCAAAAATTCTCTCAATCCCTTCCAACCAAGTCTGCGCTCCATCTGGATCGTATCCTCCCTTGAAGATAGGCGGTTTGTTGTTCATAAACCTCTCGAGTCTCAGCTCATCTTCTCCGCCTCCTCTAGCTTGTTGTGCGGCTCTATCCGCAGTCCTACTAGCAGCCTCCTGAGCCATGGCATCAGCCATCCGCTCCATCGCGTCCGCAAGTGCTCGTTGCGCCATATCCACACTCTACCAAACATCACATAACACAAGTGAGCACACAGTGTTTAAGAAAACACAGGTTACACAAAGGGTATACTAAACTTAATTGATCCAATGGATCGACCTGCTCTGATACCAACTATTGTAACACCCTAACCCTTAACCGCCGATTATTAACTTTAATAAAAGAAAACGTTAAGGCCATAGGAAGTTACAACATTAAGAAACTCATTTTCATAAAACATCACCTGAAATCAAAACATATTTGATTTGCAAACACAGCAGCGGAAAACAACAAAACAAATGGTTATAATTAAGCTTGCATATATTACACAAAAATATATACATAATATTTTCAAAAGAGGCAATTCTACAACAAGCCATTGCCAAAATCATACATACGAGTTCAGATACCCCCAAGATAGTGTTACAAATATCAGAGCACTAGACTCTAACTAGGATACAACACCTAGTACCAAAAATGTAAGGATAGCTAAGCTATGCCCTTACCACTACAAAAGCTCCTAACAGCAAAGGGCTATTCCTCAACGATAGCCTCGCCAACCTGATAATCTGGATCCCCAATGATCCAGCACATAACACAAAACAGAGAGTGTTAGTATCACAAAACAATAAACATGTATTAATAACGCATTATTATACATATCAAACACAAAGCACAAAGGCTCATCAATAACTAAAATACAACAATGTAATTGTCAATACCCAAACTCATCAATAACAATTACCACATAACAACCATTATGCACACATAATGTCACAAAAGATGCATGCCTCAAAATGCATTCACTAATGCATGTGGTACCAAATCATTTTGGATAAACTTATATCCTTATCAAGCACTCTTGATAATATCAAGCACTCTTGATAACCAAGCACTCTTGGATTTCTTATCCGCACACGGATATCATACAATCATGAAATGCATGATGATTCAACAAACACGAACACTAGATTATCAGCACTCTGATAAACACAACTAATTATCAGCACTCTGATAAACACAACTAAATTATCAGCACTCTGATAATTATCACAACAACAACAACAAAACACAACACTAGGCACTCATGGCCATATCATAAGACATAACATGTATTACTCAACCATGTTTAACAATCTCAAATAAACCAAACAAATCACACCAAAGTCTCACACAATAGGGTTTTCAAAGGGAAACCCACACACTTTGATAACCCACACACACATAGGGTTTTACTCCAAAACTTTCTTGAAACCAATAATCTTTAGAAAAACATTAGGAATGGATTAAAATGGTGGGCGAGGTTTCCAAAAATGTATTAAAAAAAAATACAGTAACAAAAGACATCTCCGCGCGCACCAGGACCTCCAGAACAACTCAACAAAGTTGTCCTGTCCAGGGTTGGTCGCTACAAGCGAACCTTCGGTCGCTACAAGCGAGCCTGGTCGCTACAAGCGCCAGTGTGGTCGCTACAAGCGCAGATAGGCAGGGAATAATCCTGCCTGGTCGCTACAAGCGAGGTTCCGTCGCTACAAGCGACCGTATCAGTACACAGTCATAAAAATGTGATTTTTCCACCATCTTGACCCATTCATGGTTACCCAACTTCCAGAACTTGTTAAAAACCACTTTCCATCATAAAACATCATTCAAAACCCATCACAAGTAAGGATTTCATCAATCAAATAAATTAGGGTTCAAAACAATAACTTTTCATAAACTTTCTTATGAACCCACAACACAATAACTCCAACAAATCATGTTAACAACATCAATTAGCATTCAAACAAGCAAAACATAATCATTAACAACTTTAAACCATAAAAACTCTCTAACAAAACCTAGACAAAGTGAGGAGAAGTTTGGGATGGAGAAATAGACATTCTCCCCTTCTCAATCACTTGTAATAATGTAATACTAACTCTCTTACCTTGGAATCAAAGTTCTCTAGCAATCTTCAAGCTTCAATCCCAAGCCCTAGCTCTCTTGCTCTTCTTCTCTTCTTCTTTCACGTTTTCTCACCAAGAAAAGGAGGAAATGGCACTATTCATGTTCTCACAAAATCTCTTATATTCCTAGCAATAGATCCTAGCCATCCATCTTTACTAGCCATCATGGACCAATCCTAGCCATACAATCTAATCCAAGCTTACTACATTCATCCACATAGGATTATTACTACTACTCATAAACTAAAGCCCAACACTATTCACCCTCTAGGCCCAAAACCTTAAAAACTCGGTTACGAACTTATCTTCGCGCTACAATAATTATTCCTCGATTACTAGAAAATATTTTTAAATACCAAACCATAAAATAAAATATATAAAAATATAATATACGAAAATAGGGTCGTTACACACGTGCCACCAACTCCTCTGAACGTCATGACGGCACCCTGACCATTCTCTATGTGGGGCATAGACATGATTGGAATGATTGAACCAAATACTTCAAATGGGCACTGGTTCATCTTGGTTGTCATCGACTATTTCACCAAGTGGGTCGAAGCGGCTTCTTATGCAAACGTAACAAAACAAGTGGTAGCCCGATTCATCAAGAAGGAAATCATTTGCCGTTACGGCACTCCCCACAAAATCATCACAGATAATGGGGCAAATCTAAACAACAACACAATGAAGGAGTTGTGCAAAGACTTTAAGATTGAGCACCATAATTCCTCACCATACCGGCCAAAGATGAACGGCGCGGTAGAAGCGGCCAACAAGAACATCAAGAAAATCATCCAGAAGATGGTAAAAACCTACAAGGATTGGCATGAGATGATTCCTTTTGCACTACATGGCTACAGAACAGCTGTTCGCACTTCCACTGGGGCAACCCCTTTTTCCTTAGTATACGGTATGGAAGTCGTGCTTCCCATTGAGGTTGAAATTCCTTCATTAAGGGTCTTGATGGAAACTAAGTTAGAAGAAGTCGAATGGGTTCAAACAAGGTTCGACCAACTGAACCTCATAGAGGAGAAGCGCCTAACAACATTGTGTCGACAAAAAAGTTCGTCCTCGAGAATTCAGAGAAGGAGACTTAGTGCTGAAAAAGATATTACCCATCCACAAGGATCCCCGCGGGAAATGGACTCCTAGCTATGAAGGACCATACGTGGTAAAGAAAGCTTCCTATGGTGGAGCCTTAATCATCACTACTATGGATGGAGAGAAATTTCCCCTCTCAATAAACTCCGACGCAGTCAAAAAGTACTATGCCTAAAAGAAAAAGAGCTCGCTAAATCGAAAACCCGAAAGGGCGGTTTAGGCAATAGAGAGCGTCCTGGTAGATCGAAAACCTGAAAGTGCGATCTGGGCAAAAATTAAGGACATCAAAAAAGGAAATATACCCCAGTGGACTGAAAACTCGAAAGAGCGGTCCAGGTAAAAATTAGGGGTTTCAAAACAAATAAGAAAGGCAAAAGGCTGCAACATTCAAGATCCGGACAGGATTCAAGAGGGGAAGAATCGGTCTCGTCATCATCTTTCAAAGGCAAAGGATTTCAAAGTCATAGGGAAAATAACATGTGTTGTATTGAAGCAACACTCAAACAAATCTCCTTTTGTTTTTGTTTTTTTCTTTTCTCTATCTTAGTAATCACTTCTTACAAGGATTACATCTTCATGTGTTGTTACCCATTCAAGGGATCAAATTTGCATTGAATAAATTCATCTTTAAACCTTTTCATTTGTTTTGTGTTCTCACTAACGCATAAAATGTTATTTTTATTCATGATAAATAATGCATTGAAATATGGGAAATAAAAAAAAAAACTTGCAAAAAATGTGTGTTTTACTTGAATTTCTTAAATGTCGAAAGAATTTCGTTGGTCTCCAATATTGCATCAAAGGACTCAAGGCCTGAAACTCTTCATCAGTCATTTTAAGGTTCTTGCTCTTCAGCAGAAACAAGTGTGCAGCTCACGGTACTTGAAACACAAAGATTCAAAGTGTCGGAGGGACAGAATTCCCCAAATAAAGTATACCCCATGCATTTCTTTCATCCACTAAGTTTGGATATCGATCAGTTTTCAAAATGATCCTTACATCCCCAGTGATGTCACAAATAAAGCCCAACCATGCTTGGCACCTAATCAAATAAAGCCCAATTTTCATTGGCAATCACAAACATAATTTCCAATAAAGCCCAATCATCATTGGCACTCTCAAAAACATATTTTCCACCAAAGCCCAATTGTCATTGGCACAATCACAACCAAAACCCGACCTTGCTCGGCATCCAATCATAAGCGTTCAACATGACATCTGTTTATCCCATATGTCAACATAGTGCATGCATCATATCAAACTCATTCATTAACATGCATCTCATATTCATATCATACTCTCCCTCACAATTAATCATGTTCCCCAGTGAACCTCCTTCAAGAATTTCCCCAACAGGTTTCTTCAAAAAGAAAACCAACGGGTCATTTCACAAACTATCCCCATCTCCATTAAACTTACCTATATCCACTAAGTAAAAAATCCTTTTTGAGTCTACCTCATATCATATCATACTGCATAAAGCAACTTGAAGCATATCATGCATCAACAATCATGTTTTCCTTTTCAACGATCTAGGAACTAGCCACGTCTAGAGACGCTTACATTCATTCCCTCGGCAGTCTAAGCACCCCTCGAGGCGACGACTTGTCTGTTAGATCTAAGCACCCCCCGAGGCGACGATCTATTTTATTTCCCCAGAGAGTCTAAGCACACCCCGAGGCGACGACTTGTCTGTTAGATCTAAGCACCCCCCGAGGCGATGACTTGTTTGTTAGATCTAAGCACCCCCCGAGGCGACGATCTATTTATCTTTTCAGTCTAAGCACCCCCCGAGGCGACGACTTTGTCTGTTAGATCTAAGCACCCCCCCGAGGCGACGATCTATTTATCTTTTCAGTCTAAGCACCCCCCGAGGCGACGACTTGTCTGTTTAGATCTAAGCACCCCCCCGAGGCGACGATATTTTTTTTTAGTTCCCCAGAGAGTCTAAGCACCCCCCGAGGCGACGACTTCTTCTAGATCTAAGCACCCCCCGAGGCGACGATCTATTTTATTTCCCCAGAGAGTCTAAGCACCCCCCGAGGCGATGACTTGTATGTTAGATCTAAGCACCCCCCGAGGCGACGATCTATCTTTTTTATCCCCAGCCAGTCTAAGCACCCCCCGAGGGGACGACTTGTCTGTTAGATCTAAGCACCCCCCGAGGCGACGATCTATTTATCTTTTCAGTCTAAGCACCCCCCGAGGCGACGACTATGTCTGTTCAGTCTAAGCACCCCCCCGAGGCGACGACTTGTCTCCTAGATCTAAGCACCCCCCGAGGCGACGATCTATTTTTAGTTTATGAACCAATAACCAACCCAGAGGTGACCCTGCATTTACTTTTGTCCATTGCTTTCGCATTTCAATATTTTCATTATTTACTACAATTTTTTCTCACTTTAAAGGACAAAATTTGGATCCTTTTTTTACTTAATTGCTCTTCACAAAGAGTTTACGTGATGCCCTTGGCACTCACATCCTCTACGCGGAGACACAATTAAGTAGGGGCAGCTGTTGTACCCTAATTTTGTCCAAGCCTTTTTTCAAAAAAAAAAAAAGAAAGTCAACATAAAAAAAAGGGGTCAACCTTTATTGTCTCTTTTAAATAAATAATAAATAATAATAAAAGGTTTATTATTATTTATTATCTTTCTTTTACTTTTTATTATTATTATTATTATTATTATTATTATTATTATTATCATTTTTCATTTTTATTTATTACTATTATTATTATTATTACTTTTATTATTATTTGAGTTTTATTTTCAAAAAAGAAAAGAAGCAAAAACAAAAAAAAGAAAAGCAAACAAAAAAGGGAAAGAAGACAAAAAAAAGAGGGAAAGAAAGAAGGCTGGGCACGTGCCCAGCACACTTCTTCAGACGCAATGGAAAGGAAAAAAAGAAAGAAAAAAGCACGTGCCCAACACATGCTTCCAGAAGCAAGGAAAGAAGAAAAGGAAGCCAAGCCAGCACGTGCCCAGCACATGCAATCAGAAGCAAGTGGCTGCCCCTGGGCAGCACTTCTTCTCTCCCAATTTCCCTGCTTCTGACCCTGGGTTTCTAGCAAACCACCTGGGCTTTTCTTCCCCTCTCCTTTATCAAAACCAGTCAAGGGTTGCTGCAAAACTGCTGCCCTTGGTTGCAAAACTGCTTGCCCAAGGTCTGAAACTGCTGACCCTGTTCCAGCATTTCTTCCTTCTTCCAGCTCTGCACACCTTTTCCATTTGTTTTCCCCCAAGCTCTGCACAAACAGCATACTACTTTTCCTGTTTGTCTTCTCAAATCCTCAAAGACCAATCCCAAAGGGCATCACAAGTTGCAACCTGCACTCTGTTTTCATTGTTTCCAGCAATTCTTGTCAAAATCAGCTCCATTGGGTTCTGAATTTAGCCAATGTCTTCACCATGATCACAAGGCAAGGTCAATTCCTTCCTTTTGCATTAAATGCTAGCCAAAGTCCTGGTCATAGCCCACAAAAACAGCCTGTTTTAGGGGATTTGTCATGATTACAATTGATCCCATTTGGCCTATATAAGAAACACAATGTAGAAGGATTGAGGACTAGTTCTTTGATATACAATTCAGACTAGATCTTTTGAGCAATTTTTGAAAGAACCAATCCAGAATTCTCACACAATCTCAAGAGCAATCAAAAACAGTTTTAACACACAGAAAAACACACAGTTTTTACACAGTTTGTTCAACACAATTCAAATCTAATCTTAGAGCAATTCAGCAGTTTGTTTTAGAGAAATTTAGAGCAACTCTCAACCAAAAAGAACAGCCAAATTTCCCAACAACCTGAGAAAGCCAGAAGCTCTGTTTTCTGTTTCTTTCTTTGCAAACAATCACAAACCAACCCAGCAATTAAACCAGCCATCAAACCTCCATAAATATCACACCGAAAGTAAGGAATAACAGCAAAACATCATCTGTTGTTGCTATTTCTTATTCTGCATCACTTCCAGCTTTGCAAAACAGCAATCATTCAAAGCTCCTTTCAGTTTTCTTGCATCCCAAGCCTTGGCTAGGAATTTGTAAGTCATCCAACACCTTTTATATTTCATTTACATTGTTGTTTGCATTTGTTTTGGTTCCTGTTTGATTCAGCATCATTTTCTGCATTCTTAGTGGTTTTTTAACTCTTTTTGAACTAAGAAACATCTTTTAAAACCTCAAATAAATCCCAAAGTTTGCAAAACACAAAAACAGAAGTGGTTTACTTCTTTTTCTAACTGAATTCGAAAGTTTTTTACCCTTTAAGGTTCTGAAAATCAGTTCAGAAGCAGCTTCTGAACAGTAGTTCAGAAGCAGCTTCTGAACAGTGCTTCTGAACTTCAGAGTCTGAACAGTGCTTCTGAAGTTCAGAGTCTGAGGGTCAACAAAAGTCAACGTCTGAACAGTGCGTCTGATGGTCAACAAAAGTCAACGTCTGAACAGTGCGTCTGATGAACAGTGAGTCTGAGGGTCAACAAAATGTCAACGTCTAAACAGTGCTTCTGAACCTCAGAGTCTGAACAGTGCTTCAGAAGCACTGTTTAGCTTCTGAAGTTCAGCTTCTGAAGCAATTTTTCTGGGCATTTTTAAGGTTCAGAACTTGGGCATTAAAACTCATTTTTGTTCAAAACATAACATAGTGTTTTATCTTTTATTTGGAATTCCCTTAGTTTTAAACCAAGTGTTTTTGCTCTAATTTTGGAATTTCATAAACTTGAACAACAAACTTGTTCATTTTTCATAAACTTGAACAACAAGCTTGTTCATTTTTCAATAACAAACTTGAACAACAAACTTGTTCATAGGTTTTCAACAATAAAGTGTTTTTGCTCTTATTTGGGATTTCTTAAGTTTTCCAACAACAAACTTGAACAACAAACTTGTTCATTTTTTCAATAACTTGAACAACAAACTTGTTCATTTTTCAATAACTTGAGCAAAAACATTTGTTCATTAAGTTTCAACAACAAATTTGAACAACAAGCTTGTTCATAAGTTTCAAAGTATAACCAAGTGTATTGGCTTTTATTTGGAATTTCCTAAGTTTTAAACCAAGTGTTTTTGCTCTTATTTGGGACTTCTTAAGTTTCAATAACAAACTTGAATGAAAAAGGAGTGGTTTGACATATGTCTCTCCATTCCCCGATTGAACAAACACTTGACGTATGTGTCGCTGTTTAGACAATCGTCATTTTTTCAAACTTCACCAAAAAATACATTTTAAGTTTCAACAACAAACTTGAATGAAAAAGGAATGGTTTGACGTATGTCTCTCCATTCCCCGATTGAACAAACACTTGATGTATGTCTCGTTGTTCGGACAATCGTCATTCTATTTTCAAAAATACAAAACATAAAACAAATCCAACACACCAAACTTATTCTTGGTCCCCCTTGACCAATTGAACCTTTTCTTGACTCCCCGTAGTCAATTGAACCCATTCTTGCTCCCCCGTGACCAATTGAACCTTTTCTTGACTCCCCGTAGTCAATTGAACCATTTCTTGGTTTCCCGTGACCAATTGAATCCTTTCTTGGTCCCCCGTGACCAATTGAACCTTTTCTTGGTCCCCCGTGACCAATTGAACCCATTAATGGTCCCCCGTGACCAATTGAACCCATTCTTGGTCCCCCGTAGTCAATTGACCCTATTCTTGGTCCCCCGTGACCAATTTGAACCCATTGTTGGTCCCCCGTGACCAATTGAACCCATTCTTGGTCCCCCGTGACCAATTGAACCATTTATTGGTCCCCAGTGACCAATTGAACCAATTTTTGACTCCCCATGGTCATTTCAAACTAATTCTTGACCCCTCATGGTCAATTCAAACCTTTTTTCGCAAACGAACATGTTTTTATCAATTCTAATGCGATACAAACAAACGCTTAAGCCTCCCACGCGCGAGCATACAAGCTACGTTTAACCACTAGAATACGATCAAAAGCACCGTTCTTTAAAATCAACCAACAAAGAAACGTTTTCTACCAAAGAACTACGTAGCTTTGAATTCTCCATCGCACCAGGAGATACGTAGGAGCAAGATCCCACTCTTGTCAAGCATAATATAAAAAATATCTTTTTCCCCCCTTTTCTTTTTCCCCTTTATATATTAAAACATAGCAAGCAAAACTTTAAAAACACTTTTAGCCTTAACTAACTAGGAGGTTCCCGTTGAGTACAACGGATGTGAGGGGTGCTAATACCTTCCCCATGCATAATCGACTCCCGAACCCGTTAATGGTTGCGATGACCATGCTTTCCACATCGCTAAGGGTTTTATCAATGTTTCCCTTTATAAATAAAAACTTTGGTGGCTACTCCGCAGTCTTTCCGAGTGTCTTATACGCTCGAGCGTTTGTTTTTTTAGAGAGCGTACAGTATGTCAAAGTTGTGTTACTGAACATACATACATCATCCGTCATTCATCATTCAACATGGTCCTAAATATGATATGATGCATGAGGGAAGACTCTCTAAATACTACATATAGCACATCATCAACAACTCACAATATCAACAGAATTCATCTATCAGACCCATCAGTTATGGAAAAGGTATATTGTTTCGCTAGTTTTCTTCATAGGCAACATTTACGTCATTATTATCCAACATTATACAACATTGTTTTTTTATTAATTCATCATTCAACATTTTACAACATCGTCATTACATCATCTCTCGACATCGTCATTTATATCTCCAATCATCCTCTTCATCTTTACCTCATTCTAACTTTGGTCTTTATTCCTCTAGCGATTTATTATCTTGTCTTATCACTAATTTTTACCCATGAACATCATTCATTAATTAACACACAACTTTCTATTCCCGTTCTATTTGGTCTTATCAATTCTCTCAACATCGTCTGTCATCTTAAATCGACCACACTCTATTCATTTTAACTTAAGGTCGTTACTTCACTATTATCATCTTTTCTAACATTATCCCCTTGCTTTAACTTCGACCCTTCTATTTTTCAATTACATTCGGCTTATCTCTTCACCTAGCATCTTCATTACCTTAAACCACTTCACCATTCTAATTGCTCATTTTGGTTTGCACTTTTCTATCAACTATCTTGAGTTTTTTTTTTACTATTCTAAGAATCTACCTACATCATCCTCCACAATTCTAAATCATCACTCTGTATCTCTTCTTATGATCGTCGTTCACCATATTAACCAATTCACGTTTTAAACTCACTGTGTAACCTCACCATCTACACTACTAATGTCTCATCTTGTTAATCTTAATTAACTTGATGTCTCCTCTCACTATTATTACCATCTCCGGCCTCACCTATTGTTTTAACTCCTAATTACGACATAATCCACTTCATCGTTTACTCGTCATCCTAAACAGGGTACATCATCGTCATTACTCATCAATCACAAGCTTCATTCATCATCGTCATTCAACAATTACTATCTCGTCATAAATCATCATCACACGACAGTAACCTCTCATCGATCATTAACATCTTATATGAGCGTATATACATTTTTCATTCTTTCGTTAATCAATACTACATTTTTGAATCTACACTCATCATTCGTTCTTTCCATCACGACATCTTTTGATTATTTATTTTGTTATAAGTTCGTCAAGACTTAGAAGGCTTCTATTACAACGCATATAATTTTCCATCATCTAAGGTTATTAGGTTGAAATCTTATTATACACCTACTTTTCATGCTAACAACCCTTTTAGACTTACTATTGCCTTCAAAAATGTTTTAGAGTCCACTGAAAAGGTTGTGCTGGACTCTCATGAGGAATGCAGCATGACCCATGCACGGTGTTTTAATCATAACTCCAGTTCAAGAGATCTAAATGGATTGAAACCAAATGGAAATGGAAGAGGACTTATATATCTACAACTTTCATGAAGGAACCTAAATCCAATTCGGGACAGAGAGGGGTGGAAATGTTGTGTTTACCTAAACCTAGGCAGAGTGCACGACTGTGCTGACCCATGTGTAGTAATTTGATCATAGGTCAAGTTTGGTATGTCTAAATGAGGTCACTCTAAAGCCACATGAAAGCTAACATTTATGTCTACAACTTTCATGTTTACACGGAAACCCAGTTCAGAACGAAAAATGGTGAAAAAGGTCGATTTTCCAAGTTAGTCTGACAAACATCGTGGCCCGATTTTTGTCGAGTCCAAACATCCTTTTATAGGCCAAAATCATGGCCCGATTTCCCCAAATTGGAGCCCGATTTTGGCTGACAGACAGCCAACGAAAAACAATTTCAGAAGTGCGTTTTCGCCCAATAATCACTTTTAAACCACTTAATTCTATCTCAACACACTCAAATCATCCCAAATCATCACTCTATGGTTACCCTACTGTTTGGACGTTAATTTCATCTTAACCTCTCTAATTATAATATCTTTCATGGTCAAATTCTTAATTCTAATCTCTAAACTAGGTTCCCTTATTTTCATCTTTCGACAACAATTTTATATTCATTCATCATAATTCTATATTGGAATTCTTCATTATAACAACAATCACATCTTAAGAATTAAACAACCCCACCATAGTTTAAAATACCCTAAAGTGAAAGAATTCTCCCCCTTACCTCGAATCCTTCGAACATCTCCATTTTTGGCTTAACCTTGTTGCGGCTAGGGTTTTCCTCTTCTTCTGCTCTTTTATTCTTTCGTGTCCACGTTCAGCAATACTGACTCCCTAACCTCAATGTTTTTCTATTTATATTCGGACCGGTCACTCGTTGTGATCCTTTTTCTCCTCAGCCCACTATTCTTTTACTTCATCCCTCCCCCACTTATTTAAAACATATATTCTACACCTCCCGACTTTATTATTTTTATTTTGATTCCTCTCTTCATTTTATTTAAATTCTCGTACTACTTCTCAATCATCATCAATATTTTATTTTCTCAACAACAAAATAACACTCAAGCAAAAGAAGCATCAACAATAACTTTAACCAAAACTTCACCTATTAAACTTCATGGAATTAATTAAAATAGAAAAATTGGGGTGTTACAACTCTCCCCCACTTAAAGAATTTTCGCCCTCGAAAATTACTCGAAGATAACTGCTCTGGATAAAACTTCCTCATCTGATTCTACCCTGCTATACTCATTCTTTTCTCCTCCAGTTCATGTTCAATTTCAGAAATCCAGAACCTTACAAGGCTTACTACACTCCTGATTCTTACTTTCCTCCTCTCTAGCACTCTTGAAATGGAAGACTTCGCTCGACTATCTCCATCTAACCATCCTCTTATGTACCATTAACAACTAAACAACTAATAACAAAATCAGGCATCAATAGTGTCTGCACACATGCCGCCTGTGGGGACATAACAAAATTATAAAACCTAGGCCGGATGGACCGACCTGCTCTGATACCAACTATGTAACACCATAAACCCCGACATTGGATTTTATAAATAATAAGAATATATTTAGATAAATGGTGTTACACATATTCATCATCAAACATTTGATTAATAATAATACGTCATAATTTTGCAACGAAAAATAATTCAAACATATCTCATAAATGGAAGCATCTGTTCTTCAACATTAATAGTAGAAATAACATAAAATTTCACAAAGCTTAAACTTCTTAAAAATTATTAATTCAACGTTTGGCCTCAACCCTATAGTGTTACAGATTAGAGCACGTGATTTTTTTCTCGACAACATAAAATCACTAAATAATAACAACGGAAGTCAATTCCCGTCGTCACCTTCTAAGCGTCCCGCAACTAGAGCTCCTCGTCCTAAGTGTCTGTACCCCAAGAGTACAGACACCATAAATGCAATAACAACAAAGGGGTGAGAATATACCTCATAACATTTAGTTGGGATACATGAATAATATATAAGTAGACATAACATCATGGGTCATCATTTACAGCATATTCACAATTCTTCATCAAGTTATACATCATCATTCACACGTCATCATTATCATAGTTCAACATTTTCGAAACATTAAAGATTCCCACATAACATTAACAATACATCAACATGAATACATCAACATCTTTGTTGGGGAATGCAACTCATTCATAAGACCTATATGCATGCCGGTACCGTTTTCTAATCAACATTTGTATGTCAGAGTTGTGTTACTGAACATACATATATCCTAATCAACATTTGTATGTCAAAGTTGTGTTACTGAACATACATACATCATCCGTCATTCGTCATTCAACATGGTCCTAAATATGATATGATGCATGAGGGAAGACTCTCTAAATACTACATATAGCACATCATCAACAACTCACAATATCAACAGAATTCATCTATCAGACTCATCAGTTATGGAAAAGGTATATTTTGTCGCTACTTTTCTTCATAGGCAACATTTACGTCATTATTATCCAACATTATACAACATTGTTTTTTTTATTACTTCATCATTCAACGTTTTACAATATCGTCATTATATCATCTCTCGACATCGTCATTTATAACTCCAATCGTACTCTTCGTCTTTACATCATTCTAACTTTGGTCTTCATTCCTCTAGCAATTTATTATCTTGTCTTATCACTAATTTTTACCCTTGAACATCATTCATTAATTAACACACAACTTTCTATTCCCGTTCTATTTGGTCTTATCAATTTTCTCAACATCGTCTGTCATCTTAAATCGACCACACTCTATTCATTTTAACTTAAGGTCGTTACTTCACTATTATCATATTTTCTAACATTACCCCCCTGATTTAACTTGGAACCTTCTATTTTTCAATTACATTCGGCTTATCTCTTCACCTAGCATCTTCATTACCTTAAACCATTTCACCAATCTAATTGCTCATTTTGGTTTGCACTTTTCTATCTACTATCTTGAGTTTTTTTTACTATTCTAAGAATCTATCTACATCATCCTCCACTATTCTAAATCATCACTCTGTATCTCTTCTTATGATCGTCGTTCACCTTATTAACCAATTCCTGTTTTAAACTCATTGTGTAACCTCACCATCTACACTACTAATGTCTTATCTTGTTAATCGTAATTAACTTGATGTCTCCTCTCACTATTTTTACCATCTCCGGCCTTACCTATTGTTTTAACTTCTACTTACGACGTAATCCACTTCATCGTTTACTCATCATCCTAAACAGGGTACATCATCGTCATTACTCGTCATTCACAAGCTTCATTCATCATCGTCATTCAACAATTACTATCTCGTCATAAATCATCATCAGACGACAGTAACTTCTCATCGATCATTAACATCTTATATGAGCGTATATACATTTTTCATTCTTTCGTTAATCAATACTACATTTTTGAATCTACTCTCCTCATTCGTTCTTTCCATCACTACATCTTTTGATTATTTATTGTTATAAGTTCGTCAAGACTTAGAAGGCTTCTATTACAACACATATACTTCTCCCACATCTAAGGTTATTGGATTGGAATATTGTTATACACCTACTTTTCATGCTAACAACCCTCTTAGACTTACTATTGCTTTCAAAGATATTTTAGAGTCCACTGAAAAGGTTGTGCTGGACTCTCATGAGGAACGCAGCATGACCCATGCACGGTGTTTTAATCATAACTCCAGTTCAAGAGATCTAAATGGATTCAAACCAAATGGAAATGGAAGAGGACTTATATATCTACAACTTTCATGAAGGAACCTAAATCCAATTCGGGACAAAGAGGGGTGGAAATGTTGTGTTTTCCTACACCTGGGCAGAGTGCACGACTGTGCTGACCCATGTGTAGTAATTGGATCATAAGTCAAGTTGGGTATGTCTAAATGAGGTTACTCTAAAGCCAAATGAAAGCTAACATCCATATCTACAACTTTTATGTTAACACCGAAACTCAGTTCAGAACGGAAAATGGTGAAAAAGGTTGATTTTCCAAGTTGGTATGACAAAAATTGTGGCCCAATAATCACTTTTAAACCACTTAATTCTATCTCAACACACTCAAATCATCCCAAATCATCACTCTAGGGTTACCCTACTGTTTGGACGTTAATTCCATCTTAACCTCACTAATTATACAATCTTTCATGGTCAAATTCTTAATTCTAATCTTTAAACTAGGTTCCCTTAGTTTTCATCTTTCGACAACAATTTTACATTCATTCATCATAATTCTATATTGGAATTATTCATTATAACAACAATCACATCTTAAGAATTAAACAACCCTACCATAGTTTAAAATACCCTAAAGTGAAAGAATTCTTTCCCTTACCTCGAATCCTTCGAACATCTCCGTTTTTGGCTTGACCTTGTTGCGGCTAGGGTTTTCCTCTTCTTCTGCTCTTTTCTTCTTTCGTTTCCACGTTCAGCAATACTGACTCCCTAACCTCTATGTTTTTCTATTTATATTCAGACCGGTCACTCGTTGTGATCCTTTTTCTCCACAGCCAACTATTCTTTTACTTCATCCCTCCCTCACTTATTTAAAACATATATTCTACACCTCCCGACTCTATGATTTTTATTTTGATTCCTCTCTTCATTTTATTTAAATTCCCGTACTACTTCTCAATCATCATCAATATTTTATTTTCTAAACAACAAAATAACACTCAATCAAAAGAAGCATCAATAATGACTTTAACCAAAAATTCACCTGTTAAACTTCATGGAATTAATTAAAATAGAAAAACTGGGGTGTTACAGGTAGCAAAGCTGAAGACACTGCATACTAAAGCCTCTGCAAGATGAGCAATGGAAGTTTTCAAGAATCAGAAGTCAATGGATGTCATTGTCAAGAAAGGACAATAGTACAACGACCATCTCCAACATCTTCACATGCTCTTTCGTACTCTACAGTTTTGTCTCCCTGGTAAAGAATGGTTCATTCCATATTCATGAAAGGTTTCAAATTCCTTCCTTCATAGTACATGAACCAAATCAAGTAGCAAATCAATAGTGATTGATCAAGTTTCTCCAATGACTCTTATGATGATTTGGAACTCACTTCAACGTCTCTTTTCTTCCTCTATATAAAGGCTTGAAGACTTGAAGAATTTACAAGACTCTTCAATACTCTAACAAGTGCCAAAACTCTGTCAAATTCAATATTTATCATACACTTAGAATTTCTTACAAACTATCATATCTTAGAAATTCTTAAGTCTTTAGAGTCTGAACTGCGTTGTATTTTGTGAACAACACTGATAGTATATCAAGTGTTCAATCCAAACATTTTACTTTGTAATCTCTGTTTGTTAGAAGTCTCTTGCTTTGTGCTTGAGCATTAGAAGTCTCTTGCTTTGTGCTTGACCATTGGAAGTCTCTTGCTTTGTGCTTGAGCATTTGTAATCTTGGTGATTATAGTGAAAAATCTCTTGTAAGTAACAAGGAAACTGGACTACTTCCGGGTTATGGAAGGAACCAGGATAATTGCTTTGTGTTCTTATTCTCTCTCTCTCTCTCTCTCTCTTTAACTTTGTTATAGCCGCTGCACTTGACTCTATACATTGTTTCAGATTCTGATCAATCAGAAGCTGAACTTTGAACATTGTTAAAAAGAAGAAAAAGCCAACACAATTCAACCCCCTTCTTGTGTTTTTCTCACCTTCATCTAAACTTGCAGAAGAAGTTGTACACTTTCCTGAACCAGAAACTGTCCATGAACCCCTCACCAATACTGCTCTAGATATTGAACATCACACCTCACCTCATTCACACTCTGATTATGATCGCTGCTATGTGTCTGCAACCATTCTTGTGTCACACATTTTCAGAACTCTCCTTGCCTCCCTCAACTCCAGAAAAGAACCTGAACGACCTCCACAAAATTAGCCTATTCCTCCTAGCAATAGCGATGTCAATCAAAATGAAGCTCGGGAGAAATCTATCTTAGAAAGAGTTTTGAAGTTAGAGAAGAAAGAGGCAGAACGGACAGCTCAGTTAAGAAGTCTTGCTCAAAGTATATGAAATATCAAGCAACGCCTAGACATCCTGTAGGAAAACATAGTGAAACAGCAGGCTCTTCAAGATGAATTGAAGTCTAACGTGAAGATTCTGACGGATATGCTCTTAAAGAAATCTTAAGATTTTTTTTACCTTCAGTTTCTATTGTATTATGTCAACTCTTCTATTCTATATAAAAGTTTGGTCCTAATTGTAGTATTCTTCCTTTGTTTTTTTTGCTGATGACAAAAAGGGGAGAAAATATAGGATAAGAGGAATGTGATATATAGCAATAATAAGAGGAAAACAGAATACATTTTATTTTTATGTTAAGGGGAAACAAGACATATGTATTCATAGTAAACTTTAATTATCTCTTATTTTGTGAATAATGTTATAAAATTAAAAATAAAAGAATATTGTGCTTAATATTAATCTTATCAAAACTAATGGGATATCAGACTGGTCTTAATCAGAGCTTACAAACCTGTGTGTGACCAAGTGTTTGATATCTTGTCACTACAAGAAAACATGATTTTAGCCTCAACATTTAGCGTCGGCCCCCGACACCGACGCTAATAGCGTCCATTTAGAGTCGGACTAACGCACTCTACTTCAATTTCTAGTTTTCCTTTATTTTTAAAAAGATTTAGAGTCGGCCTAGCCGAGGCTAAAGGTTAGGGGACCCACGTATGATATTTTAGACCATATTTAGAGTCGGCTAGCCGACTCTAAAATTTTTGCCAATAAAAATTTAATTTCTATATAAATTATTATAAATTTTTTTTTATTCAATCAACAAAAATACTACCCTAAAACCAATTTCAGTCTCCCTCCACACCTCCAAAACCCTAAAACCAATTTCACTTTCCCCCCAATCTCAATCTCACTCATGGCTAAATCTCACTGTTCCTTTCATTCTCACACGCACTTACGTTTTCCCTCTTCACTGAGAAACCCTAACCCTTCCCCCAAAAATCACACTCTTAAATCACCGCCGCCCTTGCACCTTCGTCGTCGTTGGTCTATTCTCTCATCGTCGTCGTCACCATCGCTGCTCTGTTCTCTCACCGTCGTCGTCCTCAAATCGTGTTCGCCACCATCGTTGTCCTGAAATCGAGTTCGCTATCGTCGCTGTCGCCGTCCTTTGCATTATTGCTTCACCATTGAAGGTTGAAGTTGAAGAACAAGGGACTCGGCCACTTGTTTGTTTTTGTTCTTCTTCTTCTCTGTCTCCTTCACTCTGCTTTCTCCTTCTACCTTCCCGAAGTTGCTCCACAAGACTTCTTTTAGGTACTATCTCATCCACTTCTTCTCGATCTGTATTTGAATCTTATATGTTAGATCTGTGTTGTATTCTATTCAATTCAATTCGATTCGATGTGATGTGATTGATTGATTCTAGATTTTTCTATTTTAATCTGTTGAAACAAGACATGCAAGTGTATGAAATAGATTGAATCTTAACTCAGTGGATCACTTCATAGAACAACGTTTACTAATAATCGTTGACATACAAAGGATTGTGAGGTTTATCTTTTGATTTCTGTTACTCATTTGGTGTTTTTATCAGTTACATAATTTAGCCAACTTTAATTGCACTGTTTGTTTGCATCGATGAATCATTGAAGAATGTTAAGCTCTATATGTGTAGTTAGAACAAGTGGAGTTTTCTGTTAAATGATTTTGGGTTTTCTGTTTTATGCTTTAAATTTGTAAAAATGAAAAACAGATTTTGTGTTAAAAATTGTTAAGAATATGGATAGAGTTAGTAGTTAGTTAAAATTACTTTGTTAGTTAGGGTGTTTAGTTACTATATAAGTCACAATGTTAGAGCTCATGAACATCTCCATTGTGGATGAATTTGTGTGGGGAATCGTTACGACTTCGAGTCTGTTGCTCTTGTCTCTATGCTCTGCTTCTTCTTCCTGTTCTATGGCTGCACCATCTGAATTTGATCCATAACACCAAGAAGCTATTGTCCCTGATGCATGTGAATCTGGCGTTTCTTCCCTTGAGTAGTTTTTCCCCTTTATAAGCTGTATTGGGTGACTTAGTTTATTAATTTTTTTTCGTATTCTAGCTGTTGATTGTAATTGAAAATTTTGGATGATGATAATAGAAGAGGATTTGCACCTAGTGGTTAAAATTGTTTGTCACAATGTTATGGATAGGTTTTCTGTTTGCTCCTATACAAGTTTGGATTGCTGAAAGTTTGCTCCTATATAGTGAATAATTATAATTACTACATTCCATATTTTCTAGCATCCTATGATGAATTCAAACTTATTCCATAATTGATGGATTTTATTCTAAAACATCTTTACGACACTAGCATATGAATTGCTATTAGAATTAGAATCTTCTTATATGTTTTTGAGCCAAGAACCTGATTATGTTAGTTCTTTAGATTTTTATTGATATGTTAGTTTCATATTAATCATGCTAAGTTTATAATTTAGCTTAGCCTAGTGTTTTTTTATGATAATGTAGCTAACAATAATTTTGTTTATTATAATTAAATTGAAACAATCATGATTATTAATTCAATAATTTCGTCCCGTAAAGCTCTTAATTTCATCTGCTGAGCTGCATCAGGGACTAAAGGCATATCAATCTTGAATGTCTTGAACTAAGTTTGGTATGTGTAATTGTGTTCAAATGATAATGATCTTGGATTTAACAAATGGAATGTGTGTAAGTTACATGTGTGTGTGTGTGTACGTGTGTGGTGTTTTGGGTCCATAATGGTTAATTATGGTATGGCATGTTTTGATCTTGGGTTTAACAAATGGATATGTCATTTAATTTGTATTGTTATGTTTGTGTGGTTATTGTTAAGTATGATGTGAATGTGGTTGTTGTGTTTTGGGTATTGTGGAATGTGAGAAACTGGGTTTTACTCTTGATTGGTTGTTTGTGTGGTAGATTTGAATTTTAAAGTATATAACCTAAAAAAAATTAAGGGTTGTGAGAAACTGAGTTTTACTCTTGATTGGTTGTTTGTGTGGATCGTTTGGAAAGCTAGGAATGATAAATTTAATGAGAAGGATAACGAGGTGATGGAATTAGTGGATGAAATTAAAGTTTTGTCTTGGCGGTGGTGTCTAACTCGTTTAAATATTCCGGCTTGTCTTTATTATGAATGGTGTTGGAACCCAAAGGTGTGTCTTCATAGATAGAGTGTGTGGCCTTTTTGAGTCTATCTAGGGAGATGGCAGTCAGTTGTTGGTGCTTGGTTGATGTTTGTGGTTGCTGCGATAAGTGTTGTTGGGAGGTTCTGGTCTGTAGTGTTTTTTTTGTTATGATATGTTCTGGTTTTTGCTTCTTACTGATGTGCTGTTTTTTGCTGTTATGCGGTCTATTTTTTTGCTGTTATGTGGTTCAATGGCAGCGGCTTTGGCTTGTTGGTTTTGTGTTTAGGTGGTTTGTGTTGCATCAGTTTTGGTGTTTTTGTTAGCAATCACTTCATCTCTAGATGATTCTTCTTTCTTCATTTTCATAGAGTACACAAAATGTCTTCTACTAATGCCTATTCTCTTTAAGCTAAGGGTTCTGATAAAGCAAGCCTTTGGAATGTCTTTTCTAAAATTCAGATGCCTCTTGTAGTGAATACTTCTGGCTGGGTTAAAGGTGAGCTTGTGTCTTTTCAGTCACTAATCTGATTACTTTTGAATCATACATTTTGTATTTTGACTTCACATAAACTACTGCTTTCCTGGATTAGTAACATATCAATTATTATGTTACTCATTCAGTGGGTTTTGTCTTGCATTTCAGGTGTTGGTTATGAAGTATTAGTGGATATGCTAAAATATATTGGTCCCACTCATGTTGTTAAGATAGACTTATCCACTAAATTTCATAAATATAAGAATTTACATGCTGGAAAATTCTGGTTAGATGGGGAAGATGATGGAACAATTAAACTGGTCGAGATATATTCAGCTCTTAAGGACTGGTAAGCCCAAATCTTACGTGTTACCATCTTTAACTTCTAATTTGGTTCATCGTTTTTTATTTTTTAGACATAAAGTATTATAGAATAATGGAATATTGTTTCCCCAGGGAGTTTGTTCAAAAGGATGCTCGTTTCCTGCGTGAGGAACGAATAGTGGCTTATTTCGAGCAGTGCTTTCCTAGTGATTCAGATATTTCAACGGACAAGGAAATTGCACATTCCTTGACATCTCACTGTCCTTATCAAGTTCCCATTGCAAGCATAAAGATTCGACATGTTCATCGTGAGGTTGGTTGTAATGTTACTTATTATCTCTTCTAATTATTTCTCATGACAACGAGTAAAAATAAAGTTGATGCTTGTAACTCAAGTTGTGTGTCAAAGTATATCCTTTCCTAAGCTCTCCACAGTGGAGTCTTGTGACTGAGCTACCCTTTATATGCTTGGTTTTATTGCATTTCATCTACTTTGAATTTCAAATATTTTTATTATAAATTTAAATATTGAATATATTATATTTTTCAATATAAATTTGAGTATTGAAATATACATTTAAAAATATTTCTTGTGTTTATTTTTATATAAAGGTGATTAAAACATTTTATATGACCTATGAATATTTTTGTAGGTCCCAAGCTCTGAAATATTCTACGGCCTGAATGCTAGTATTGTTGGCTTAGTAGTTGAATCTGAAGTACCAGGAGATTTACCCTGGTGCCTTGGTCTTGGTAGGTAACTTGACTGATTTCCAAATTCCAAAATGTGTCGTCATATCTTGCTCTGAAATAGAGGTTCAATTCTCAAAATTGAAAAGAATAGGATCCAAAACATAACACCTATGGGTTTTCTATATATACACAAGAATAAGGTAGAACTAGAAACTAGTTAATGAATAATGACTAAATCCAATGATGTTTGGGATTCACTAACTGACTAACGAATACTCCAAACAGATTTAACTCAATGAATGAAGTCTGCATCATTTACAAAATAAAGTATATTAGTTACATGTCAGACTGTATTTGTTACAGAAACAAACATTCTAATGCTCCCCCTCAAGCTGATGAAGGTATTTACCATTCACAGCATGTATACAATATTCCGGAAAATGGTACTGCTTGGCCCTTTGGTAAGTACATCAGCAAGTTGACCCTGTGTGTTTACATAGGGAGTACAGACCAGTCCACTTTCCAAGTTTTCTTTGATAAAACATCTATCAGCTTCAAAATTATTTGTTCTATCAGCTTCACCGTATCTCATACGTCTGTTGGCTGTAACGGGTTTACAAAATTTCTTAATTGTAATACATCTTAAGGCATCACTACCTTTGTAAGTTATCAAATGTCCACAAATACAGAAGATAAAGAATAAAATGTCATATTCATCTGATCTTCCAATCTTTTAAAGCCGGTCACACAGATCATACAGCCATCTGATCTTCTAGTTGTTATGCATTTGGGTAATTCTAAGCATCATTACTGATAAAGACATCTTGATTTCTTGTGACACAGGAATTGTGAGGGACATTGACACAGTCAAAGGCATGCTCTACGTGATTACACCTGTGCCAATTGTTTCTCTGAAAAAAGTCAACCTCTTGCTACTTGGTGATATCCAAATTCCTACTGGTTTATTGCAGGTAAGAAATTGTTTTTTTTTGTATCTGTTCCTTCTTCTCAACATTAACTTGTAGAAACAAAATGATACCTTGTTAAAAAAGTGTTACCAAACAGCTTTATTATGTTGTCTTGCAAATTTGATAATATGTCATAAAATGCGTGGTGTCAAAGTCAAATATTAAAAAAGGATGTTAACATGTATGTGTGTTTGCGTGACTGCACATGAAAAAATCTATAATTTCATGTCATCTGTCATGGGTCTGTTGTTGGGACTACCTTCCCCTTTATAATTTTAGAGAATTCATTAGTGTTGTTAGAGAATGTTTAAGATATATTTTTTTTTTGAATATCTTTTTGATCTATTTATTGATTTCAATAGGTTTTATCTTATTATTAGTGTGTTTGGGGTTTGTACTAGAAGGAGTGGCACTTGACTTGATTATATATATATATATATATATATATATATATATATATATATATATATATGAGTATCAGGTTGAGGTATTGTAACACTATCTATCAATAAAATTCAGTTTATTACCTTGAGTTGTCTTTGTTTCCTCTTCTCTAAGCCCAAAGATTTAAACTCATAACTCTTGATTGGGTATGTAAAATCTCAGCCATACAGAGACCACAATAGAATAGCCTTGACCACCACTACACCCTTCACTTAATTTGGGCACTGTTTCTCTTTCCCTTCTATCAGTTCTGTTCATTCTTCTTGATGTGGTATTAGCTAGAGTTATAGTCTTTGTGCATTATGTTACGTTTGAATCAGGAGAAAGGTCTGACTATGTTAGAGGCTAGTCTTTGTGTATTTCCATTATGATATTTTTAGCTAGTAGAGAATGGCTGGCTATGTGAGAGGCTTGTGGAGAAAAAGAGCCTCCAATTGACAGAGTTGTCCCTAGGTAGTTTGTTCATTTGAAGATTCAGATGAAGGTTGCTAGGTTCTTTACTATATGGATGGTTTTTTTTTTAATTGAAGGAAGCACTAGTTTAAGTTATCTAGCAGGTTAGAGTGTTAGGCTAATGTTCAACTAAAGATTTCACCTCCCAAACCCTTTTTACTGTATGTGTCTCATTTGTCTGGTTAATAGAAAAGACTTTTTTTGATTTGCAGATTTCTGGTTCAGTTTTGTAGAACAGGGTATACAGTAAAAATTAGTAAAAAAAACAAAAAAAATCTAGCGTCGGCCAAACCGACTCTAATATTTAGTTGACTTGTTTGACAGTAGAGTGGGTTGGCCGACTCTAAAAGATTTAGTTGACTGGTTTGAAGTTGACTTTAGCGTTAGTTCAGCTGACTCTAAATTTTATAGTTAGTGTCGGTCTGGCAAACTCTAAATTATTTGTTGACTTTTTTGATTTTGAATTTAATAGCCTCGGCTGCGCGAAGAGTCGGTTTTAGAGTCGGCTTACGCTATGTTAGCCTCAGAGGACAGATAGTCGACTCTACCCAGTAGCTTCAAATTTTTTAGCCTGCCCCCGACCCCGGCGCTAATCCGACGCTAAATCTGTGTTAGCTTCGGTTTTAGCCCTGTTAGAGTGGGTTTTTGGCCGACGCTAAATCACAGTTTTCTTGTAGTGTGAGGTATCATATTGGACTTAATCGGAGCTTACAAACCTTTGTGTGATCAATCTGATATCTTGTTGATGTTCTGATATGCTTTAATGATTATTTGTTATGATGCACTCAAGAATGACTAAGAATGAATATAATTAACTGTGAATAGGAATTAGGGGGAGCTTGCAAACCTCACCTTAATGGACTATCACAGACTCAGAGGGAGCTTGCAAACCTCCTATCTTGAAGTCTAACAATTAATTAGATTAACAACAATTGTTAAAAATACTTGTGTTTGTCATAATCAAAAAGGAGGAGATTGTTGGAACAAGAAGGGTCTTGTATAATTTCTCAAAGGTTTTGATGATAACAAAGTATTGAAGAACAGGTGGAATACTAACATATGTTCAAGCGAGCAGAATCAAGGAAGAATTTATCATTCAAGGATGAACATATGAAGAGCATCAGAAGGACCAAGAGAAGCTAAGAAGACTATGGAAGAAGACCAAAAGGAAGGTCAACCAGAAGTCAACGTCCTAAGAAGACGGGTACCACACAGATTCTGGTGAGTTACCTCAACAGACTCTGTGATGGTCATCAGTCTCAGAAGCAGACACCACAGACTTGGATTCAAAGACCATTCAACGGTATTGTCCATATCAGGCAAAGGGTCAATGTTCTAGATCAAAGCTTCTCAACGACTCTATTTGTGCTGGCACTCTTCTCCAATGTCTCTCAAATCCCTGCCTCTAAAAGGAGCTGAAGACCATGAAGAAGATCAACAAGACTTTGCTATTCAAATGCGTCATTACTCTGTCAAATCAAATAGCACAAAACACTTAGGATTTTTGTATTCAAGTTTATATCTTAGAAATCCTAGAGTTGTAAGAGGGTATGTTCATTTGTTCATATACACTACCAATTGTTAAATCAAGTGTATAACAAATTAGAAGTCTTTAGCCTGTGAAGCTAAAGCGTATAAGTCTCTTGGTGAAACCTTGAGCAACTAGAAGTCTCTTAGGTGTGTCCTTAGAGCATTGGAAGTCTCTTGCCTGCGTGCTTGGGCACTTGTAAGTCTCTTGGAGTTTTCCATGAGCAAGGAAGTCTTTAGGAGAGTCCTAGAGCAGGAAGTCTTAACCAGGTGTGCTTAAGCAAGGAAGTCTTTAGGAAGAGTCCTAGAGCATGAAGTCTTGAGCAGGAGTGTTTGAGCATAGGAAAGTCTCTTGGAAGTGTCCTTGAGCAATTTGCAATCCTGTGTGATTATAGTGAAATCCCTTGGAAGTGCAAGGGGACTGGACTACTCCTGGGTTGTAGGAGGAACCAGTATAAAATTGATTTGTTTCTGCTTTCTCTCTCTCCATATATGTACTGTCAGTGAGTACAATCTTTCTAGAAACTAGGGTTTCTGTGCTGTGTTTTGGTCATGCCTTGGGAATGATCCCAAGGTTACTATTTGTAGCCTTTCTTGGGCCTACCCGGTCATGGTTTTGGGCCCAAATCGTAAAGGGCCAAAACCATGACTAGGGCGCCCTCGTAAGCTGCTGAGGGCGCCCCTAGAGAGTGCCCTTTAGGAAGGTCACCTGGCGTTATTTATGACTGTAAAGTGGGCCCTGTGCCCTCTTGGAGGACGTCCAGCCTTATTCCAAGGGTTCACACCCTTGTCTTTAGGATCTCAAGTCTTAGATGGTGAGATCTACGGTTCACAGCCCAACAAGCACGAGTCTTGGTACAAGGCGAAGTGATTAAACTGTTTATGGAGGATTTGTCTATGACCTTTTGCCCAGCAAGTGGGGCTTACTAGTTACGAAGCCATATGAAAAAAATTTATGAGTACTAGCCCAACATGGATGTTTAAACCCTGCGTGGGTACTAGCCCCCATGGGTGTTTAAACCCTGCGTGGGTACTAGCCCAACACGGATACTAGCCCAACATGGGTGCTAGCTCCATGTTTCGTTTTGAGTACCTTAATGGGCGGCACTAGCCCTTCGAGAGTGTGGGCGCTAGCCCAACAGGAATATTTATGTCAGCCCAACAAGCACGAGTCTTGGTACAAGGCGGAGTGATTAATCTGCGTGTAGCTCGCCGCGTCCTTTGGACTACGTGTTGAGGACGCCTCTTATTGGGATCCGACAGCTGACGTGAGGCGACCGTTTGCTCTCGTTGATGTGTCCGAATCGCAGCGGTTCTCGGAAATTGTGCCAACTTAAGTGACGTCATCTGCGCGTTTTCCCAGGCTTTGTACTTTGAACCGTACGCGGATATACTTACTCTGTCTCCTGTTCAGTTTTGTCTTTTCACTTTCCTTCTCCTTTCTTATTCCGAAACGCACATCCTTCGCCAATTGCAAACAGTTCCTAGAATCAACGCGCTTCTTCCAGAATCAAATCAGTCCTTTTCTTCGTCCAGCTTTTCTTCATTCAAAATAGGTAATCCCTTTTTTAGAATTCATCCTCTGAACGTTAGCGCTTCGTTTTTTGTAGTTCAAATTAGGACATGGTAGTTATCAGGGAGTGTGACGGGAAGGGCAACGCACTATCTCCGGCTAACTCGGAGGAAAGGGATACGTTATTAAGAGAGGCGGTTAGACTCGCAAAACGATCGGACGGAACCACCGATTGGGTTGCCTTTGAAAATGCCTACTATGGCCATTTCGTTTTAGGGGAGTTTTCGAGCGACTCGAGTGATAGTGAGGAGAAAGACGATAGTGGGAACTCATCTGATTGTATTATTCTTTCTGTTCGTCCAGGTCCCTCCTATACGAGAGAAAATCACTGTATGGCGTCCGCTAGTGATTCAGGACCAGGGGGTTCTACTAACGAGATGATGCGCTCGGAGTCCGTGTTTATGGATCCTGAACGAGTGGCGCTGTTCCGAAGCAAGGTTAGTGTTTCTTCGACAGGATGCGAAGATGATGTGATCCTGGAGCCCTGCCGCCCCGGTGAGAAAGTTTATTTACGGATGCCAAGAGGTAGGGCTCACGAGTTCTTCTATATGTACGCGGCGGTCTTTGAAGATTTGGGTGTGAAGTATCCATTCACGCCCTTCGAAGTAAGTGTCCTGAGGTGGTTAAATGTGGCGCCCTCGCAGCTTCAGCCCAACAGTTGGGCGTTCATCCGGGCCTTTGAGATAGCGTGCGAGGATTTAGGCTTTGAGCCCTCCGCCGGGTGCTTCTTTAGCTTCTACGGTACTAAGGGGGGTGGACAAAATCGTCCTGGGTGTCCGTTGGCGCGCATCCTGGGAAACGGTTGTTTCCACCTTATGCCTCTCATTACAAGAACTGGAGACGGACATTCCTTAGGGTGAGGGGAAGAGAGGATTGCGAGGACGCCGCGGTGCGTGTACAGAATGAATTAAAATTCCCCATCTGCTGGACGAGTTCCCCAGCTTCTATTACTGGGTTTGCTTATGAGCACTTGAGTGGGTATGAACAAGACGTCGTTTCCTTCCTGGACAAGATGCTGCCCATGGATATCCGGGAGTTGTTGAATAGAGAGGGAGATGTTGATAGCTTAGAGACCTATTTGCGTGAGTTGATTTCATAACTCTGCTTGTCTAGCTTTTTCGCCTTTCCCTTTACTAATTATTTGTGTATTGGCTCTGGTTTTTTGACTTGCAGAATCAATGGCGCCACTAACAGCTGCGGAGAGGAAGAATTATTTGGCCGAGCTGAAGGCCAAGAGGTCGGGCGGGGTGGCTGACACTAGCGATTCTTCTGGGCTTATCCTCCATAAGTCTAAAAAGAAAGCCGAGATTGTTCTTGACGCTCAACCTGAGTGTGATGTGGACGTGGCACAGGAGAAGAATCGAGAGGAGAAGAAAAGGAAAGCGCCAGATGGGGAAGAGGGGGTGATGAAAGAGAGGAGGTCTAAACGGGCGCATTCTCGTCCCGCCACTGAACTTACAGGTCCCAGCCAGGATGTTCGGTCTTTTTGGGACAAGGATTTTGATTACGAAGCCTACGTGAAAGAGAAGATGGTTTGCAATCCTGATGATGTGACCGCCGGGACGCAGAACCCGGTTCCTTTTACGACGAGGGATATCGGCGTGAACTGTTTGCGGTCTATTATGCTTTTGATGGCCGTTGAATGCAAATACGCGGAATCGGTTCGTAATGGAGAAACGTTGCTGGACAGGGTGAAGTTGCTGGAGAAGGAATTACAAGAGGTTCAGGAGAGCAAGGAGAAGGAGGTCAAGGAGGCGATAGAGGCGATGAGGGCCGAGTTCGATGAACAAATCAGTGATTTGAAGGTTGGTCATGACGCCGACTTAGCTGGGAAGGACGCGGTGATCATACGTTTGAGGGAAGAGGTCGCCTCGGGAGTTGAGAGGGAAGTGGCGTTGAAGGCTGAGGTTTCGGAAGCCAAAGGAGAACTGGCGCTGTCCTTTGAGACTGGGTTTGATGGCGCAAAGGAGCAGGCCGCCTTCCTCCATCCTGACGCTGATCTTTCGTCTATGGACTCTTTCAAGATAGTTGTAGATGGCGTCCTTGTGGACGAACAATAGTCTTTGTTGTAACTTTAATTTGCTTTGATCTTGAACTTTTTTGAATTCATAACGATGCATTATTTGTACTATGTTTCATTGGTTTCTTATTTAATGACGGTGATGATAATGTTTCTTGGGCGGTAGCTATTACTTGTCTGTTTTCTCGACTTATTAAAGATTGTCAAACCGTTGAACTTTTCGATGTTATTGCTCTATTGAGGCATCTTCTGCATGAATTCTTCTATTTTTGCAACGTTTTCGTTTTCGGCTTACGACGTCTTAAAGCCCTTTTTTAGGGTTAAGGAATTAGGTGGCGATTTGTCTTTCATCTCGCGACGTCTTAGAGCCCTCTTGGGGGTTAAGGAATTAAACGGCGATCTTCTTTTCGTCTCGCGACGTCTTAGAGCCCCCTTGGGGGTTAAGGAATTAGGCGGCGATCTTCTTTTCGTCTCGCGACGTCTTAGAGCCCTCTTTGGGGTTAAGGAATTAGGCGGCGATCTTCTTTTCGTCTCGCGACGTCTTAGAGCCCTCTTTGGGGTTAAGGAATTAGGCGGCGATCTTATTTTCGTCTCGCGACGTCTTAGAGCCCTCTTTGGGGTTAAGGAATTAGGCGGCGATCTTATTTTTGTCTCGCAACGTCTTAGAGCCCTCTTTTAGGGTTAAGGAATTAGGCGGCGATTTTATTTTAAGCTCACGACGTCTTAGAGCCCTGTCTTTTAGGGTTAAGGAATTAGGTGGCAATTTTATTTTAAGCTCACGACGTCTTAGAGCCCTGTCTTTTAGGGTTAAGGAATTAGGTGGCAACCCCTTTGGGGTTAGCAGATCATATGGCGCGCCCTTTGCAAGTTGATGCTGCCTATCTCGTTTCGGCGATGTCTGTGATATTGGAGTCAAAGCAGAGATAAGAGTAAACGGAAATTGGTGCCTCATTAAAAACCCAGCTTTCGCGGGGAAAAGAGTGCGCCCTTATTCCTCTTCGTTAATTGAAATCAAAATACAAACAATTCAAAAGAAAATGCAAGCAAAATATAAACTTTATAGCAGTTCAGTCTTGTGTGGCTTGTTTGTAAGAATGATGAAGTACTCAGCTGTAATAATGGCGTAGGTTGGCGGCATTCCAGGTTCGTGGTATCATGTCTCCATTCAGCTCCTCCAGCTTGTATGCTCCGTGTGCTAGTTTTTCCCTGACTCGGTATGGTCCTTCCCAGTTGGGTAGTAACTTTCCAATTCGGGTGGGCGCGACGACCTGTCTTAATACCAAATCTCCTTCTTTCATGTCTCTTGGGATTACTTTTGAATTGTACCGGCGGGCTGCTCTTTGTTTTGCGGCGAATTCTCAGATGTGGGCGGCCTCCCGTACCTCATCAATCATGTCTATTCCACATAGCAAGCTCGCCTCATTAGCCTCTTCTGAGAAGTTCTCCCGGCGCCATGTTGGCGTGTCGATTTCTACAGGCAGCATAGCGTCGGCGCCGTATACCATAGTGAACGGGGTTTCCTTGGTTGTGGAATGAGGTGTCGTGTGATATGACCAGAGCACTTCATGCAATTGGTCAGCCCAAAGTCCTTTGGCGTCATCAAGCTTCTTTTTTATGCCGTTCAAGATCACCTTGTTTGCAGATTCGGCTTGCCCGTTTGCTTGGGGGTGGATGACTGAGACAAACTTCGTCTGGATTCCGAGTTGATTGCAGAATTCTACCACCTTGGAACTGGCGAACTGGGTCCCGTTGTTTGATACTATAACTTTGGGTAGCCCAAACCTGCATATTATTTTCTTCCAGTAGAAGCGTATCACTCTGTCCGCCGTGATTTTGGTGACTGCTTCGGCTTCGACCCACTTCGTAAAGTAATCCACTCCGACTATGAGAAATTCTAGTTGTCCGGGTGCCAACGGGAATGGGCCTACAATATCCACTGCCCATTTGTGAAAAGGCCATGGGGAAAAGACTGAGGTGAGTTCGCAAGCAGGGGCGTGCTTCTTATCAGAAAACCTCTGGCACTTGTCACACTTTCGTACAAAGTCTGCGCTCTCTTGGATCATTGTTGGCTAGTAGTAGCCTGCTCTTAACAGCTTCGCGGCAAGGGATCTCCCGCCGATGTGGCTCCCGCATACTCCTTCGTGTACTTCTAAGAGGACGAGGTGGGTCTCGTTTTCACCTAAGCACCTGAGCAGAGGCGATGCCTTGCCTCTTTTGTACAATTTGCCAGCGACCATGCAATACTTCGAGGCCTTCTTTCGTATTTGCAGCTCTTCCTCCTCGCTTTTGGGATTAAACGCTCCCGTGAGGTATTTGATGAGCGGCGTCATCCATCCTTCCTCCTCACTTTCCACGGCGCCTACTTCCATGATCTCTGTGCTGGGGGCCGCCAGCACCTCCTGGATGACCGTTCTGTTGTTTACCGGGCGTTTGGTGCTGGCAAGTTTAGACAAAAGGTCGGCTCTTGAATTCTGCTCTCTTGGAACGTAGATTTCCTCGAAGAACTTGAAGGTGGAGGCTAAACTGTTGACCTTTGCTAAGTATTTGATAAGTTGACTGTCCTTCGCTTGGTATTCCCCGGTGATCTGACTCGTCACCAACTGGGAGTCGCTCCTCGCTCTCATGTTTTCCGCCCCCATCTCTTGTGCCAGCTTCATGCCCGCTACCAGGGCTTCATACTCTGCCTGGTTGTTGCTCGCCTTGAACTCAAATCTTAGCGACTGCTCTATGATTAGGCCCCCTGGACCCTCCAACACTATGCTGGCTCCACTGCCTTTGAGGTTTGATGAGCCGTCGACCGATAACAACCATACAAAAGGGGCGACTTCTTCCACCGGGGATGAAAATTCTACTAGGAAGTCAGCCAGGACCTGTGACTTTATGCTGCCTCTAGGAAGATATTGAATGTCATATTCGGACAATTCCACTGCCCAGGATACCATTCTTCCCGCTAGGTCTGGTTTCCCCAGCACTTGTTTGATGGGGTAATTGGATTTGACAACAACTTTATGTCCTTGAAAATATGGTCGCAGTTTCCTCGCTGTTGCTACCACTGCTAGAGCCAGGCGCTCTATTTTCTGGTATCTCAGTTCGGCTCCTTTGAATACCTTGCTCACAAAATACACTGGCTTTTCACCCTCGTTAGAATCGTGCACGAGGACGGAACTCATAGCATTTTCCGATATAGATAGGTAGAGGAAGAGGACGGCGCCTGCATCTGGACGATGCAGAACTGGCGGGCTGGAAAGAAACGTCTTAATCTTTGTGAACGCATCTTCGCACTCTTCAGTCCATTGGAAAAGTTCCTTCTTCTTTATTGAGGCAAAGAAAGAGAAAGCTTTATCGCCGGCACACGATAAAAACCTGGAGAGCGCTGCGAGCCTACCCGTCAACTGCTGCACCTCCTTAATGCTGGAGGGGCTTCTCATGTTGATTATCGCCTGACATTTGTCAGGGTTTGCCTCGATGCCGCGCCGGGTCAGCATGAAGCCTAGGAATTTTCCTGCGTGAACCCCAAAAGAACATTTGGCCGGGTTGAGACGCATGTTATATGCGCGAACTTGATCGAAAATCTCTTCCAGATCCTTTGAATTGCTTTCGTCATGTTTTGTTTTCACTACCAGATCGTCGATATAGACCTCCAAATTCTTTCCGATTTGTTCTGCAAAGGCGGTGTCCATCAACCTTTGAAAGGTGGCGCCGGCGTTCTTTAAGCCGAAAGGCATGACTTCGTAGTGGTAGTTGTGGTGATTAGTCATGAAGGCGGTTTTCGGGGTGTCGAAAGGATCCATCTTTATTTGGTTGTAGCCGGAGTATGCGTCCATGAAACTTAGGGTTTGGTACCCTGACGCGTTGTCGATAAGGTGGTCAATATTTGGGAGGGGATATGGGTCTTTTGGGCAGGCGGTGTTCAGATCGGTGTAGTCGACGCACATGCGCCATTTTCCGTTAGCTTTCTTCACGAGGACGACGTTGGCCAGCCATGTAGGATACTTGATTTCACTTATGAAACGGGCGTCTCTTAACTTGGCAACCTCTTCGTCTACTGCTTTCCTCCTTTCTTCGCCTAATTTCCTTTTGCGCTGAGCGACCGGTTTCACTTCTGGGCGTAAGGCGAGGTGGTGGCATACGATTGCAGGGTCGATGCCGGGCATATCTGATGGTTGCCAAGCGAACAAGTCTAAGTTTCTTCTCAGGAGATCCACTAGACTTTGCTCTTCGGCGGGATCCAAAGAAATCCCCACCTTGGTTGTTTGATGTGGCTCCGGGCCTATTGTGACTTCCTTCAGATCCTCCGTGGGTTCAAGACGCTCGTTCTGGAATTCTTCCCTTGGATCCAAGTCGATGACGTTAACTTGCAATGCTTTGCCGTGGCTGCGAAGTTGTAATATCCCGCTTAAGACTTGAATATTTATCAGTGTTGAGGCGATGCATTCGAGATATTTAAGCAAAAGGGCAATTTAGTAATTTCCAAGTAAAGGATTTATTTATATGGCAAAAACCATATTTCTACTCATTTTTCCTTTCCCTTTTTCTCTCTAACACCATCCTCTTCCTTCTCTCCACTCTTCTCTCACGCCATCCTCTCTCTTTTCTCCATTAAATCATCAAACTTGATCTTTCATCCCTCAATCTTTATGCAAGCACAATTGGGTGATCCTTGAGTATTTGGGAAGCAAAGGAAAAACAAGAAAGAAAGGAAATCAAGGAATAATGAGGAATCAAGCTAGGGTTTGGTGATTGGAAGCTTGGCAAGGATCAGAGCTAGCAATCAAGGTGAGCTCCACAGGGTTTTAGAACTCGTTTTGAGTAAGTTCAAGTGATTACAGCATTTGGAGCAAGTTTGAAATTCTATAGCCCTAATTCCCTTTTTCTAGTAATTTCCTTAATCAATCTTGTTATGACTATCAATATGCATTAGAAATTCATCCTATAAGCTGTTTGATGCCTGGAAATGTTTGGATAAGCCAAAAATGGTGAAATCACGTTTTGGAACAGTAGCAATTCGGCCACCGAATGCCCAAATTCGGCCACCGAATTTGACAGCAAAATTCTCATTTCTGGTTCGCAGAAAATCGGCCACCGAATTGGACAATTCGGCCACCGAATTGCAGGCTATTTTAGAAGATGTTTAGACCAATGTAGGATGTGGAAAGGTACAATAATTGAGAGATGGATACCTTAATCCATAAGTTGATATAGAGAGGTTATTAAGCTATGAAAAGTTACTAGTAATCAAGCAAAGGCTTAAGAGAACAATAAGCCTAAGACCATAAGTTTACAAGTTATGTTTTGGGAGGTTGTCTCCCTAAGAGTGCATTAGTAAGCCTAAGTTATAGAAAGTATAGAAGTACGCACAAGTACTTAAGACGAGAATTAGGGAACCTTTTATAGGTTAAGCATTATAAGAATGATTTACTTAAAGAATGCATCAGATATGCATAGATTCAGTTGGTGTATCAGATATACACATATCAGTTAAATTAATTATCAGAATATGTATATTATATACAACAGGAATAATAATTAATAATCAGGATAAACTTTGTGTCTTCTGTGCTCTCGACCAGTTAGAGAGGACAGGGGGTTTCAGCATTGCTGGAACGGGCAGGAACTTTCCGCGAGGATAACCACACAGAGTTATAGTGTGTCTTCTGTGTTCTCGCCAGTTAGAGCACAGGGGGTTCCGGATACAGCTGGAACGGGCAGGAATCTTCCGCGAGGATAACCACACACTCAGGCAAGAGGAGTCCGGTGATTAGCCTCAGATAGGAATTTTCACCGGTTATCAGGGGAATGTGCTTCGGGGTTACTCCACCCGGGGGCATTCCGTAAAATGAACTCAGATAATAATGTTTGTTCAACGCTAACAGCTAACATAAAGACAAGTATCAGTTAATATTTTTATTATGTTATCAGGCAGAGATAGTTATCAGGTATCAGATATCAGGTATCAGTTATCAGGCGGTGGTCCTAGGTTTCCCCTCGATCACCCAGTTATCAGAATATAGTCTAGATCTCATGACTATTCAGTATCAGACTCAGACAGTGATCCTAGGTTTCCCCTTGATCACTAGTTTAGCAGGATGTAGTTCAGTTTATAACTACACAGTTTAGCAGGAACAGTCAGGTAGCCCTCTATGGGTAAGGTTAAGACTTGGCGATCATAGGTATCCCCAAGATTGCCGAGGTAGGCACGGCGACCCTAGGTTCCCTGTGGTTGCCAACAGTAGGTAGGGTAGGAGCTCACTGAGACATTATGTCTCATCCCTATCCTTCTGGTGCAGGTTTTCAGGTAGCCAAGTGGTTTACAGATGAAGATCTTCAGGAAGATGCTGGATGGAGTGCAGATGCTCGTCAAGGTCAAGCTCAGGAGGTTGACAGATTATCTATGTATATGAGAATGTAATTGTAAATGATATTTGGATATTTGTATAAACGAGCTATTTGTACTCAATCAGTAGTTCTATATTGTATTTATTATTGAAAATTTTAATGTACCCAGTATCAGATTAATACGCATGCTAAATATTCTAGATAATTTAGTATGGGTGTTACAATTGGTATCAGAGCAGGTCGATTCAGACCGTGCCGTGGGTCATTAAAGATTCAATAAAAGTAGTGGGACCATTGGGTTCCGGATATTATTCTAAAGGTCACATCTAGCTGAGCCTGATCAACTCGGTCTAGTATATGACAGTTAGGATAAATGTCCGAGAGCTGAATGTGACTAAGGAGGAATGAAGTTTGTGAAGGGTGAAGACTAAGGTGGTAGAATTGTTTGACGGAGTTGGCGAAGAAGTAATCAACGCCAAATAGTGGCCATCGAACTGTAAAGTGACTAAGCTTGTCTATGGCAGAGTTTCAAGAATGCCAGAGATATTTAAGGATAAGGTGAAGAACCTCAATATAGTTGGACGCGTCATTAAGAGATGTCTCATAGGATGAGACATGAACAGTAAGAAAATTATGGAATCATAATTGGAACCGTAGTTCAGAAGTGGCACGAGAGTGACAGTGGAGCACTCCTTAAGTAGAAAAGATGATATGTGATCTAGGACCCAAAATGGATGAGTAAGTTGTAATGATAATACCCGTTGCACATCGAAACGTGTTTTAGGATATGTTCCGTTGGTAAGGAGATTTGAAATAAGTTAAGTCCAATGAAAAGTTTTATACCAAGAGAAGAGAATTGGATTATTTTATTATGATGAACCATCAAGATGTTTCATACGAGAAACGCAAGCTCAGTAGTAAGTAATGAGTTCTCTGAATAGGATAGTGAATAATAAGTTGAAGTCCCTTTATTGGAGGAGGAAGACGAGTGAACGAGGACTCATGGTTATAGTAGACCAGTTTTGAAAGATAATGAAGAGGTTTTGAAACTCAAGATCAATTAACCGGAGGGATTCGAAGGTAATTTAAGAGGTATGGTAAAACCATAGATACCGTAGCTGTCTCGGAAAGATTATGGGTATGAAATCCTTACGGATAAAGATGGAGTGACTAGTAACGGGACTCAAATCCTTAATGGATTCAATATATAAAAGATGTGAGTTTCCAGAAGTCATAGGATGTTTCAGGAGTTACCACAAGTGATTGTGCGTGAATTTAAGTTGCCTCAAGCATGCTTTCAATCGGGTTTCCACAATATTTAATGAATATATGATGTGCTGACCAAGAGATGGTTACAGAATTCAGGATATGGAGAGCAAAGTTAGAACCAGAATATGAGCCGTTGATAGTAGCTTTGTTGGGCTCGTAACAGTTGTTGTAAACCGTTTACAGGTTCTGGCGTACTATCGTGAAAGTAAGTATATGGTTTATGTCCAAAAGGAAACACAGTGTCAGATGACGACCAATCAGTAAGTTAAACAGGTGGTTTAAGCCATAAGAGAATAAACGAACGTAAGATGATTTTTGCTGTGATAACTATAAGTCATTAAGGAATAAGTCAGCCAGAGAATTTGATAATGGTGTATTACTCCTACTCCAAAGTGTTTTGTTTAGATCAGAGTTGCGCAGCGAAAAAGTAATTCAAGGACGCTTGTGTAGTCCTCATCAGGTGAACCACGGGAGGGCAATAAGTGCCCAATTATTGAACCACACAATATCAGTAAGCAGTGACAACTTGAACTTGTTACAAGTTCAAGCTGGAAATTTTAAAAGTTAAGTCGAGGGATATTTCAAACCTCGAGACTCAAGAGGAATGGAAATATTGGAATAGTTTAAGATTATATGGTAAGGAATAAGAAGAAGGATGTGATTCTAGCACTAAGTCGGAATCAATGGAAGTCATCGCTAAAATGGTAGTTTAGCTATTTTAGCGATAACAACATGAAGTATACTTGAATAGTAAGTTAGTCTAAAGAGAAATGAGCATGGGCCAACAACAGTAAAGGTTGCACTTGTAAGACGGTACCTTCTGATTTGAAGCGTCGTTCTGGACGACAAATATAGTGGATTATAAGTTCAATTCGTGTGATACTCATAGTATGTAAACATGTCTCCTGCGTCAAATTTCGTTAGCATTACGTACTCGACAGTCAGTACTCACGCTACTCAGACAGTTGTGTATCAAGTGACATATTTCAGTCATATGACATGTATCAGCAATCGTAGTACTCAGTCAGTAAAGTTTACATGGGAAAGTATTGATTAGAGCAGGTTTGTTGATAACAAACGTATCTTAGCTAAGGAGTTCGGAAATTCTTGAACTTAGGGTTCGTAAATAAAGGATTAAAGGATTGATGAGATTAAGTGTGATATTTGAGTAGCGACCAGAATAGAGTTTTTCCTTTCAAAACAAAGGATGTCTTTGAACGAAATAAGTTTTAACCCCAAAAGAATGTAACCATAAATTAGGTTATGGATTGATGTATACTCGAGCATTAAACATGAGTAACATTGGCGGGGCAAACCTGGCAAGCCAGTTGAAAGGCAAATCCCGGATGTTACAAGATGAGTTAAGAGTAAGAAAAGATTTCCAATTGATGTGGTAATGTCTCAAATATGTTAAGATTAAGAATGATGTCCCGTTAGTCGGACAAGGAAGAGGTGATGTATTGTGTACCCGTCAGTAGTGTACACGTGTTCGCTTATGTATGTAAATTATATGCTATGAATTATACTATGTGATAATGTGTGAGACGACTTGTACCACTCATCACTTGGGCTAGACTCCTATGAGTTTGGATTATCGGTGTAGGAAATATTTACGCTACGCCTAGAACATAAGAATAAGTTGTGGCATAGATGATGGAATATCATCAAACTCCAAGTAAAGAAGCATGATTTCTATGTTATTAAGTTACGCGTTGACACCGTAGAATAATTGAAGCGGAACACGAGTAAATCTGTAAAGTTCCGCGAGCTCTTGAGAATTCCTTAGTGGAAGTGATGACTAGGTTTGTGATGAGTAACACATCGGAATGTCGGAAAGAAAGGAACAAGCACTAGAAGTGAAGCCTCCTGCTTGTGTTTTGAATGTTAAACGAAGATGAATAATTCTCGCAATTGCTTGTGCGTGCACAATATCAGATGATTATGGTGTAAAGATGATTCTATATGGAAATGCATGACATAGGTCTATATGTAAGATGCCGTCATATGAGGTAAAAGTCGAATATAAGAATTCGATGGAATTATTTAAGGATAATAAGAACGACCTAATGTCGTCAAAGTAAGTTTGCATGGACTATGAAGGGATTTATAAGGTTCAGTATAAGCGTCAGGACTGGATAACTCCAGATTAGGATTGCAAGAAGTGTATGAACAAGAAACGTAGTCAGCGAGTAGGATACGATGGTTCAGATAACCTCATACCTTACTACGCAAGAGTTGTGTAATGCACATCAGGCATTCCCGTTAAAGAAGAGATTGTCGAATACAAACGACTTATATAGAATTGGGAAAACTAAGGAATTTTGATAAGCAAGACGAACTGGAGTTTTGGCTAATAGAAGGAGTAGTATGAGAGGTTCATTCATATATAATAGTGGATTCTAAATTTCGAGGACGAAATTTCTTTAAGGGGGGTAGATTGTAATATCCCGCTTAAGACTTGAATATTTATCAGTGTTGAGGCGATGCATTCGAGATATTTAAGCAAAAGGGCAATTTAGTAATTTCCAAGTAAAGGATTTATTTATATGGAAAAAACCATATTTCTACTCATTTTTCCTTTCCCTTTTTCTCTCTAACACCATCCTCTTCCTTCTCTCCACTCTTCTCTCACGCCATCCTCTCTCTTTTCTCCATTAAATCATCAAACTTGATCTTTCATCCCTCAATCTTTATGCAAGCACAATTGGGTGATCCTTGAGTATTTGGGAAGCAAAGGAAAAACAAGAAAGAAAGGAAATCAAGGAATAATGAGGAATCAAGCTAGGGTTTGGTGATTGGAAGCTTGGCAAGGATCAGAGCTAGCAATCAAGGTGAGCTCCACAGGGTTTTAGAACCCGTTTTGAGTAAGTTCAAGTGATTACAGCATTTGGAGCAAGTTTGAAATTCTATAGCCCTAATTCCCTTTTTCTAGTAATTTCCTTAATCAATCTTGTTATGACTATCAATATGCATTAGAAATTCATCCTATAAGCTGTTTGATGCCTGGAAATGTTTGGATAAGCCAAAAATGGTGAAATCACGTTTTGGAACAGTAGCAATTCGGCCACCGAATGCCCAAATTCGGCCACCGAATTTGACAGCAAAATTCTCATTTCTGGTTCGCAGAAAATCGGCCACCGAATTGGACAATTCGGCCACCGAATTGCAGGCTATTTTAGAAGATGTTTAGACCAATGTAGGATGAGGAAAGGTACAATAATTGAGAGATGGATACCTTAATCCATAAGTTGATATAGAGAGGTTATTAAGCTATGAAAAGTTACTAGTAATCAAGCAAAGGCTTAAGAGAACAATAAGCCTAAGACCATAAGTTTACAAGTTATGTTTTGGGAGGTTGTCTCCCTAAGAGTGCATTAGTAAGCCTAAGTTATAGAAAGTATAGAAGTACGCACAAGTACTTAAGACGAGAATTAGGGAACCTTTTATAGGTTAAGCATTATAAGAATGATTTACTTAAAGAATGCATCAGATATGCATAGATTCAGTTGGTGTATCAGATATACACATATCAGTTAAATTAATTATCAGAATATGTATATTATATACAACAGGAATAATAATTAATAATCAGGATAAACTTTGTGTCTTCTGTGCTCTCGACCAGTTAGAGAGGACAGGGGGTTTCAGCATTGCTGGAACGGGCAGGAACTTTCCGCGAGGATAACCACACAGAGTTATAGTGTGTCTTCTGTGTTCTCGCCAGTTAGAGCACAGGGGGTTCCGGATACAGCTGGAACGGGCAGGAATCTTCCGCGAGGATAACCACACACTCAGGCAAGAGGAGTCCGGTGATTAGCCTCAGATAGGAATTTTCACCGGTTATCAGGGGAATGTGCTTCGGGGTTACTCCACCCGGGGGCATTCCGTAAAATGAACTCAGATAATAATGTTTGTTCAACGCTAACAGCTAACATAAAGACAAGTATCAGTTAATATTTTTATTATGTTATCAGGCAGAGATAGTTATCAGGTATCAGATATCAGGTATCAGTTATCAGGCGGTGGTCCTAGGTTTCCCCTCGATCACCCAGTTATCAGAATATAGTCTAGATCTCATGACTATTCAGTATCAGACTCAGACAGTGATCCTAGGTTTCCCCTTGATCACTAGTTTAGCAGGATGTAGTTCAGTTTATAACTACACAGTTTAGCAGGAACAGTCAGGTAGCCCTCTATGGGTAAGGTTAAGACTTGGCGATCATAGGTATCCCCAAGATTGCCGAGGTAGGCACGGCGACCCTAGGTTCCCTGTGGTTGCCAACAGTAGGTAGGGTAGGAGCTCACTGAGACATTATGTCTCATCCCTATCCTTCTGGTGCAGGTTTTCAGGTAGCCAAGTGGTTTACAGATGAAGATCTTCAGGAAGATGCTGGATGGAGTGCAGATGCTCGTCAAGGTCAAGCTCAGGAGGTTGACAGATTATCTATGTATATGAGAATGTAATTGTAAATGATATTTGGATATTTGTATAAACGAGCTATTTGTACTCAATCAGTAGTTCTATATTGTATTTATTATTGAAAATTTTAATGTACCCAGTATCAGATTAATACGCATGCTAAATATTCTAGATAATTTAGTATGGGTGTTACAGAAGTTGTCGGATCTGCTGCTGTACTGCTTCTGCCGCCTCTGGGTCCATGAATAACGATGGCGACGATGGTCATTTTTGGGTCGGTTATCAAGGTTTAAAAATTGCGACTGGAGGTTCCCAGTCGGGATTGCGAATTTCGGAGAGACTAATTGATGTTTTGAACAAGGAATGGGTTGAATGTTTGATGAGAGTTAGGGGTAGGTCTAGGGGTGAATCGCGGCGGATTCGAAGGTTTTGAGGTTGCTCCTGGGAAATATGGTGGATGCACGGCGCTCTGATGACTCTCAGGGGCCGTAGATTGATCGTTTTCCTCTAGGAGACGGTGGCTAGGTCAGTTTTACCGTAGCCCCACGGTGGGCGCCAACTGTACTGTCAGTGAGTACAATCTTTCTAGAAACTAGGGTTTCTGTGCTGTGTTTTGGTCATGCCTTGGGAATGATCCCAAGGTTACTATTTGTAGCCTTTCTTGGGCCTACCCGGTCATGGTTTTGGGCCCAAATCGTAAAGGGCCAAAACCATGACTAGGGCGCCCTCGTAAGCTGCTGAGGGCGCCCCTAGAGAGTGCCCTTTAGGAAGGTCACCTGGCGTTATTTATGACTGTAAAGTGGGCCCTGTGCCCTCTTGGAGGACGTCCAGCCTTATTCCAAGGGTTCACACCCTTGTCTTTAGGATCTCAAGTCTTAGATGGTGAGATCTACGGTTCAATATATATATATATATATATATATATATATATATATATATATATCTTTATCTTTGTGTTTCTGTACTATATCCGCTCCACTCGGACTCTATCAAAATTTGTATACCTCAGATTCTAAACAGCTATTAACACACAAAAAAAATCCAGAAAAAGTCAACATAATCCACCTCCCTTCTTGTGTTTTTCTCACCTTCAGACATTTTGTAAGATGAGTAAATTGTCCAAGCATTACAACTTTTAGGACTAGAATACATTGAAAAATGAGATTAAATTATAGTGTGAATTATACTTCAGTAGATAGTTGTAATTTGTTCGATGATCACAACGATGATCAACCGTAAAGAAATTACTGGGATGAACTTCACACCAAGCACCAAATGAGGTGATTGAGATCAAAGACTCATGTGAAAGCAAACTATATGTGTACAACTTCAAAATGATAAGAAACCATATTGGTAGGTGACCTTAGGTAAACACCATGACTTCAGTGTTGGAGTTTCGTAAAGGCACAACTACAACACCTAGAGATATTTCCTTCCACTTATGTGCACATTCAGAATCTCAAACCCATCTACGGAACAAATATTTCAATGTGCACATTTGATTATTATGTTATCTTGGGAAAAAATGATTTAGATAAAATTTCTTCGTTTTCCTTTTGAGCTAATTTTTGTATGTCACTATCTATTTCAACTTATCCCTCGACGATTCGTATGGTCCAAGAGTAGAAACAATGACTACCTTACCTAGAGAAAAACAAGTTGCCCTCTCAAAGAGAACTATTCCTGAAGAAGAAATCATACCATAACAGCTCCTTCAAAGCCTTTGTTGACTATAATGGTAGAAACTACCGATAGAGTACATTATTCACAATTTATTCTTGATAAAATTATTTTGTGATTGAGGTAAAGCCCATATGAATAGACTCAATTTTACTTTTTTTTTGGTACAAGAAGGGGGCAAAGCCTAAGAGATAAAAAAAACTATGGTGCTAGCCGCACAACCCTAGACATGCAAGTTCTAGAAATGTCATCATAGAGGATACCATGGAGCTCTTTAGGAGGAGTCTCAAGCATCATTACATTAAAAGATCTATGGATAAAACTATGATTAGTGGACTATCAATCTTATCATTTAGGGCACAAGGCCCTCCAGAAGGGCTTGGCGCCCTCGAGCAAGGGCTCAATGCCCTCATAAGGGCCAGCTAGGCCTTAGGCGAGCCCGCCAGGCGCGCCGCCTCAAATAGCTTCTAGAAACCTCTAGAACACTCCAGAACGCTCTAAGCGTGGCTTTGGGCCCAAGCTACTTGGGGCCAAAGCCACGGGAAACCAAGCCCACATAGGGCTATAAATACCCACTTGAGAGGCATTCTCATGGCATCACAATCATAGACTAAACCCTAGTTTTCTATATCGTACTCTCTGCAAGTATAGTTGGCGCCCACCGTGGGGCCTCGGTAAAACTTACCTAGGCCTCAAGATCTCACAAGCCAGAGAGTGGTTGATTCATCTCGCCGTTGAGTTACCGCTCCTCCGTCACCATGCCTCTTTCAAATTCCACAAAAGAAACCCCTCCCAAATCCATATCAGGTAAAGTGTTGCCGCTCCAGTAAGGAAAGCAACCTTGTGAAAATTCCTTCGATTGAAGGAGGATAGACGCACATAAGGTTTCGCCGAATTTTTATTTTATTTTATTTACAGTATTATCTACTGCTCAAGCATATTTAATGGTGTTTAGGCACCTGCTTGAATTCCATCACACCCATGTTTGCACCCTATTCTGAAAAGCCAAAACTGCTTCACCAAAAAACCAACGTAAGCCAACATTAGGGTAGGTAGTATTAGCGATTGTTTATTTGTGCGGTAAGTGACCGCTATCGCACATTCAGAGCCAACCTCATTGTGCTTTTTAGAAGCTAACTGGTGTAGCCTTTTGCCTACCGTACCTTTTCACCGTGGGTTCGTGAGTTTCCAAACACATACTTAGTGAATCTGCCACCACATGTTTAAACCTTTTTGATATTCATTAATTTAACTAATGGTGTTGAAACATTTTCTAGCTAAACATAAAAGGTTTAAATTAACATCGATCCAGTACCTCTGATAACATAGCATAATGGTTCAATTAACTTAGCAGAATGAGTAGCTTTAGATGAAAGGTTAAATTCCAATCTCTTATGATGTTCTGTAATTGATAAGTGCATACACAGTATCGTTAATACCCGTTGTTATTGTTTATCATGAGCAATTCCACTTCTTTCGTTGGAGCATGAACCTGGAAAAATTACTAGGAACTCGGTTCGCACAAGTTGTACAGAAAACACCAGACAGTCGGAACAACGACATTTAAAGAAGCTCATCCAAGTACCATATTCCCTTAATTAATTCATAGCACTCGCCTGGTTTGACTTATCCTATGTTCCTATCGAATATGAATGCTACACGTAGAAGAGTAAATGTGAGTAGAAGAACTAATTTCCAACTTCATAGGCGGAATAAAAACATAGCACTCGTCTGGTTTAATTTATCATATGTTCCTATCGAATATGAATGCTACACGTAGAAGAGTAAATGTGAGTAGAAGAACTATTTTCCAACTTCATAGGCGGAATAAAAACATGGAAGATAATATAACAATCGAGTTAGGAAGGGAAAAAGAATGAACATAAAATCAAAGAATAGGAGGAGGAAGCGAGGTAAGCAAGTAAGAGAGTCACTTTGAATCTAGTAAAAGAATAGGAGAAGGAGTAAAGATACGGGCGAGTCAGTAAGAGAAGACAAAGATTAATTAGTTTCCACTGAAGGTGATCGAAGACAATTAAAACTCTTTTATATTTTACTAGTTGCTTTGAAGTTTGGGGAAATATTATTATGTTTCAGAAAAACCATGGATGGTATGCAAACAAGCTCGCCAAAGGCGAGATTAAGAATAAACCAACCAAACACCGCGCCTGAATTAAAATGTAAAAGGAATACATATGGAAGCAACGGTACCGCCATGAAGAACATGCAGATGACGTGTAAGACTAGTCTAACCTTTTTCAATCTTTGAGATTTGTTTTGCAGGTTTTTAACGATGCACCCTACTTTCTTAGATGTTTGTCTCGTTCTCTCTCTACTTTATGTTTTGCAGTATCTACGAAAATGCAACTGGTCAATGCAAACGCAACGCAACTCGTCTACAATCTACAAATGAGAGTCCTAACCCCACAAGGGCTCTAGGTCATCTACAGTTAAAACCCTAACCCCATAAGGGCTATAGGTCATCTACAGTTAAAACCCTAACCCCACAGGGGCTCTAGGTCGCCACACTTAAAATCTTAACCCCACAGGGGCTCTAGGTCATCTACAGTTAAAACCCTAACCCCACAGGGGCTCTAGGTCATCTACGCTTAAAATCCTAACCCCACAGGGGCTCTAGGTCATCTACAGTTAAAATCCTAACACCACAGGGGCTCTAGGTCATCTACAGTTAAAATCCTAACCCCACAGGGGCTCTAGGTCATCTACAGTTAAAATCCTAACCCCACGAGGGCTCTAGGTCGCCTACAATCTACAAGTGAAACATCCTAACCCCACGAGGGATCTAGGACGTCTACAAATGAAAGTCCTAGCCCCACGAGGGCTCTAGGGCATCTACATATGAAATACCTAAACCCATGAGGGCTCTAGGGCGTGTACAATCATTTTCTCAAGAAAGACTTCGTAAAAATCACACAAATCTACTAGAGATCACGCAACACAGATACAGTCAAAAAGACACTCAACCTCGTAACATTACTAAGATCCAAACAAGCCATAGCGCCAGAACAAGAAAACTAACATGCAAGATAAATATCCTACCAAAGGACTTCTCAAACATAAAATAACTATAACATTGAATTTGCCTTTTAAAAGGAACATTGCTAATTGTTACAACGCAGAATATTGTTACAACACAAAATACAAGCACCATCACCTACCCGCCGTCAAAATAAATAAGTTACCACCTAGAAATTCTCTAGGGCTCGTCCGCCAAGACCCCATCCTGGACGATCTTGAAGGGATCCAGGCTATCGAGATTCACATCAGGAAAAAGCAAGGCTACATGCACCTTGGCGTGTTCAAAACCTCGATCGAAGCTTTCGACTGCCTCAAAAAAGTCAAAGTCCGTACCCCATTTACATCACCTCACCGTTAATTTCGACGTCGCCCTTCACAGACCATAGACAAACGCCTCGCCTCTTCAAGCCTAGTGCTTGTTGGGCTGCGAAACATCAAAATCTCGCGGTTAATCACCTCGCCTGGTCCCAAAGGAAGAAACGAAGAGGAATAAAAGTACCTGACATAAAGAAGCTTCACCAAACCTAGTAAAAGTTGGAGATAGGTGAGTTGCCAAACAAACTACCGGAGCGAAAACCACACGAGAGGAGAAAAGGAAAAAACATACAGAAGGGAAAGAACGACAATAAAACGGAAGCGAAATGGAGAGTTAATGGAAAACGCACAAAACCAACTCTGATTGGGACACAAACTCCGAGGGCGACCAGATTGAAACACGACACAAAAAGTGAACAGACGTCAAATCTCATCTGTCCGATTCAAATCTACGAAAACATCAAAGGTCGCGCCTTTTACGTCATCTCGCCAACACTCCTAGTATCGCCCTCCAAAAACCAATAGCAGACATCTCACCCCTTCTAGCATAGCACTTGTTGGGCTACAACACGCCACAGTTAAATCACTTCACCTCGTCCCGACGGCTCGTGCTTATTGAGCTATAGACCATCCAGAACGATAAACCAACAGAACATAGCCAATACCTTCACTCGAGGTGTTGGGCTAGCACCCAAACACACGTTGGGCTAGTACCCGCGAACATGTTGGGTTGGCGCCCTTCACGAACCATTAGACGAACACCCCGCCTCTTCGAACCCAACGCTTGTTGGGCTATAAAAATTCAACACTCCGAACAGTTAAATCACTTCGCATTGTCCCAAAGCTCATGCTTGTTGGGCTGTGGACTATCAATATTATCATTTAGGGCACAAGGCCCTCCAGAAGGGCTTGGGGCTCAACGCCCTCATAAGGGTCAGCTAGGCCTTAGGCGAGCCCGCCAGGGGCGCCGCCTCAAATAGCTTCTATAAACCTCTAGAACACTCCAGAATGCTCTAAGCGTGGCTTTGGGCCCAAGCTACTTGGGGCCAAAGCCACGGGAAACCAAGCCCACACAGGGCTATAAATACCCACTTGAGAGGCATTCTCAAGGCATCACAATCATAGACTAAACCCTAGTTTTCTATACCGTACTCTCTGCAAGTACAATTAGCTAACTAATTGGCGTTTCTATTGCATTCATGTCGCATGTGCTTGAACTCAATCTGCCAATTTCGGCGAATGAATCGTGTATATGCCATATCAAAATGGGTGTCACCTTGTTGAGAATATCAATGATCACCTTGGAATCACTTTCTACAATAAGATGGACGACTCCATGTCTTTGTGCCAACTCCTTGTAGGCGTATATACCCCACATTTTAGCATGTAGGGCGTCACAACTGCAAATCTTCTGAGTATATATCCATGTACCTAACAACCATATGAATTCTACCATAATAAGTCGCCGCACCCAGCAAGATCTGCATCCTCTTTATAAGCCACATCACAGTTAAAGTTGATGCAGCCTTCAGGGCGACACTTCCAGCGTATGTATATAGTGTCCATCTGCCTTAGATCTTTGCTAAAGTGGTCATGCTCATATCATATCTATCGATATCTATTGCCATCTTATGGATCGCATGGGTAGGGTCTTCAAATATTTGAAAGCATTCATTAAAAATTGATTTGTTTTGCCACTTCTACAAGCATCAACATGCCACCATGAAAATGGTCTTCCAACTTTGTGGATATTATGAGACAATTTTACATCTATTTTTGCGGGAATTTGAACTCTATACCTTAAAGTTATAAGACTGGACTTTTAGGACTGAGCTAACACTTCAAATGTAATTTAAAGTTTTAAATGAATCTCAATCACCCTGTGAATTTAATATCAGCATTTAAACACAGGAATGCATTTATTTAAAAAGGCAAAATTACACATGTAGTCCATTCACTTAATTTCAGGCAACAATTTAGTCTTTTATCTTTTTTCACATCATTTTTGCCTTTTTTGTCAATTTGCATATAAATTTTCAAGTTTCAGATCTATGATCTTATTTTCTTGCGACCTCCTAGTCTATAAATCTATAGTCTGTCACCCATGTTTGCATGTGGATATTAAATTTAAAACTTGAAAATTATTATGAATGGATCAAAAGAGAAAAAATGGCGTAAAAAAGAAGATAAAACATCAAATTATTACCTAAAGTTAAATTAAAATACCACAAATACAATTTTGCCATTTAAAAACAATGCAAAACACCTTCTGTAACTATATTATCAATGATTAAATAAGTTTTAGGTTGTTATCAATATATCATTGTTTATTTTTAGTCCCTAAATATTCTTTTTCTTAAAATGATAATTTTCCAAATATATTTGTCAACAAATTTGACCGTCGATATTAAAGGTTGCACATGTGACTCTTTATAGAGGAACTAAAAACGAACGAAGATATATTCATAGGGACTAAACACTTATGTTCAAATTATTTTTTTAACTTTATAAATAGTTTATCTTTCGTTTTTAATCTCTCTTTACAATGTCAAGTTTAATTTATTTTAATAGTGAATACCAAATGTGTTGACTGAAAATATCTAAGAGACTATTGTTTGAAGAATTATTTTAATGAAATTGAAAACAAAAGATGATATATTTATAGGATAAAAACTTATTTAATCACTCCTTAAAAAAACCTATTTAACCATATTATCAATTTCTAGTGATCCGATGGTTTAAGATCACAGCCACCGTTGTTTTACAAATTTCTGGGGGGAGGGGGGAAGGGACCCTCAAATATACATGTCTATAATATTATTATTTTTTTGTTGACGGATACATGTCTATAATTGAACTTTCAAAAAAAAAAAATGTCTCTAATTGAAAATTATTAATTATATCTAGAAGAAATTTTGGTGAAAAAACTGTTGTTTTGATTTAAAGTTTAAACGTTGTGTGATACACACTTCTCCCTTATATATTGCTTTATATAGCAGCGTTTCTTTCGAGGCATTATAATTTATATAACATCGTCTGGAAGCATTATTTTAATATAAAAGCTATTTTTCGTTCTAAAATTGCCCAATAGGTTCACACATAATCTATAATATATAAAGAAAATAACATCTTTTTGGCTATTTTGACCTAGCTTTTTCTTCTTTCAAAATTATCCTTAATATAAAAATAATCATGAGTTTTCAAATATTTTTTATATAAATCACTATTTTCAAAATCATTATTTATTAATGTAGTGTGTCCATTAAATTAATTTTTATTCGTAGTGTCACTATTTTCAAAATATCAACATTAATGTAGTGTGTCCGTTAAATATTTAAAGTAGGATAGTGTTGATTGTTTATTACACGTTATTATTAATCAAAACGGAACTAATGATCATTCTATAAGTGTCTCGACGAAATTTGATTTTTATATTTTAAAGATTGAAAGAAGAACAGTTTTATATTAGAATAATGATCATTATTTTAAAGATTGAAAGAAGAACATTATTAACACCACTAATTTGATTTTGAAAATAGTCATGAGTTTTCAAAATTTTATCATATCGACTTTCTCATATATTTATATAAAAATTTGTTTATGCATATATAAGTATATAAAATCTACAACGGGTGTGGTGCAAACATTGAACAATGTTTTGCTTATGAAAGAAAAATTTAATTAATTGAAATACTACTTTAATGTTGATATTTTGAAAATAGTCATAATTTTTCAAAATTTTATCATATCGACTATCATATATCGATACATAAAAAATTTCTTCTGCATATATAAACATATAAAATCATCAACGAGTACGGTTTAAATATTTAACGGTTTTTTAAATATAAAATAAAAATTAATTTAACGGACACACTACATTAATGTTGATATTTTGAAAATAGTCACGAGTTTCCAAAATTTTATCATATCGACATTCTCATATATGTATATAAAAATTTGTTTATGTAGATATAAGTACATAAAATCTACAACGGGTACGGTGCAAACATCAAACACTGTTTTACATATAAAATAAAAAGTTATTTAATAAAAATATTACAATAGTACTCATTATTTTTTATATAATTATTTCAATGTTATGCACAGATCTTTTACTTGTTCTTCTTATTTTTATAATCCTCACCCACTCCATGTGCGCTCTCAAGGTTTTTTTTTTTTTTTTGAAGGAATGTGCGCTCTCATGGTTTGAATGGTGTCAGGCATTCTTTATTTATTTATGAGAAATATTATAAACACTTACTTCCTAAGACTCCTTTTTAACAATTATTTTTTTATTCGGTAAAATTTATGAGTCGTATATTTGATCTATTTTTAAAGTATAAAAATCATGTTAGTTTCGCTTAATAAAAGAATAGATATTTAAAAGAGTACTAAAAAAGAATGTTCATAACACTACATGATATTTAATTCATTGATTTAATTATGTTAGTTCATATTGCAGATTTTCCTATTCTCATTCAGCCTGCCATTGTTATAAATGAAAATTAAACAAATTAGAGGAAATCTTTATCGTGAACAATATGCTATCATAAAGTGTAGTTGGATGTCTATTAATCATCTATTCATGTAGTGTATGACATTTCTTATATTTAACTATTTTAAAATAAATTTAAATTTTGAACTAGTTTTGTTTAAAGGATACTGGTGCACAACTCAATTTTAGTTTTTTTTTTTTAAGGTAAAGTAATATATATGTATATATAACAAAAACTCAAATAGATAGATAGTTCATGTAAAAGCTACATCAAATGTGACAAGATAGTAGTAAAAGAAACTCAGATCCAAGAGAGAAAGAACCAACCTAAAAATAAAAAGAGTACAAAGATAACACCAACACTCACAAAATACCATAAAAACAACGGAATGAATATAAAGAGAATCAATATAAAACCACCCAATATCCACAAAACATCACAAACCACCAACAAATCCATCTCAAAGAATCTCCAACCTAAAAAAACCAAACCAACTGAGAAAATAGAGAGCAAAGCGGGCTCATCAGTGTTGGGCAAGTCACATATATCATGTGTTATTCAGATCACATGTCTTTAAAGGTACCAAAAAAGAAGAGGAGACATATCTCACTCATAAAAGGAGCATGACGTATTAGGTTGCCGACCAAGAAACCACTTCCACGAGGTGGATTTTATCAAATCCACCAAGTGGAGCTCATAAATTACTTTGCCATAAAAAATGAAAGAAGAGGTGTCATATCTCACTTATAAAAGGAGCATGATTGTTCAGGTTGTCGGTCAAAAAACCACTTCCACGAGGTGGATTTTATCAAATCCACCAAATGGGGCTCATAAATAACTTTACCACAAAAAAAAATGAAATCATTTCGAGACTTTCAGATAGTCCACACAACATCATGCCAAACCAACAGAAAATAGAGCATAGTCTTGCCCTCTCTCTAAATCTAGAAAAAGGCTAAGAACACCCCTCTAATTCCTCTGGTAAAACAAGCTCCCAACCAATCCACAAAAACATGATATACCACAACCCACTAAAGAAAGGACAAGTACCAAGAGGATAGACTCAATACAAAAACTACATAAGGCATCACCTAGATTAACTAAGACACGTCTAACGAGGATATTCAAATGGGTAGGCACTATCTTGGAGAAGTTGTTTGGAAAACACCTTAACATTCAGAGGAGCCCAATACTTCCAAACACATGGAAGAAGGAAACTCTCCTCGATAGGATACCCTCCCCCACTACCCCCTCATAAGAAGCATCTGATAAGAAGACTTAATAGATTAAAGACCTTTGGGCTCATGTTGCCACACCCAAACATCCGACCCATGTGAGATGGTGATACCTGAGATAAGCTTGAGTAATGATTTAACCAGATATTGCTCTTAAACAAAAATCCATCTCATCCACCTAAGGTCTTATGTCCAAAAATTCCTACTCCAACCTCCCATACTTCCCACCAAAGCATTATGTCGGGAAGAAACCTAGAAAAGTATATGAAAAAGCATCCTCAAAGGAGCCTTCTCAACCAAGGGTTTATTCCAAAAGGACCATAAGTAACTCAATATCAAAATTTTTGGAGATATCAGATGAAAACCATTCTCTTTAGTCATCGAAGGCAGACTCAAGCAAGGAAACATCTATCCACCAACACAAGGTGGATCAAATGTCTAGAGGACACCCACCATGGTCCATGGTGATTAAGAAGAGAGCCACCACCATAAAATGTTGTGATAATATCTCCACATAAAGCCTCTCTCCCAAAAAATAGGTGCCAATGCCACTTTCCTGGGAGAGCTAAATTAACAAGTCGAATGTCATAAAGGCAAGGACGACCCTCACTTTTGGCCTTACAAACCACCGACCACTTCACCCAAGGGGTCTTATGATCACCTTTTGAGATCACCCACATAAAACACCCCTGGAGACTAACAATCGTTTTCCAGACCGCCACTAGTATCTTAAGAAAAAAACTAATATAAGATCAGAATAAAGTTAACAACCGAATTGATCAAAACCGCTCTACCCTATCAACTAAAGATGATAAAGGTTTTCAAGAACCAAAACGTCTGGAAATTAGATTAATTAGAGGTTTCCAAGTTGCTTTTATCCTAGGGTTGTACCCCACACGGAGACCCATATATTTAAACAAAAGCAATCCCACACTACAATGAAGGAAACTCTCAACCACTTTAAAAAAGGTGTGATCCACATTCATACTCCTGACACAATTCCTAGCAAAATACACCCGAAGGCCTGAAGCTAATTCAAATCAACTGAGAATCATCTTAACCACCTTCCATAGACGCTTCTCCAATAAATAGAGTATCGTCTGAATGTTGAAGATGTGAAACAGACAAACCCGAGGAAACAACCTTAAAAACAAAATACTCCCTCCGTCCCAAATTGTATGACGTTTTGGGCATTTCACACGTGTTAAGAAATATAATTAATTTTGTGTGGGAAAGAGATATTATGAGTTGTTTTACAAACTTGTCCTTAATAAATGGTATGGGAAAGATAAATTATAGAATTGAAAAAATATAGAGTAACAAATAGTTAAGGATATAATAGGAAAAATAACATTAATGTTTCACTGATATTGTAAAGCGACATATAATTTGGGACAATTTTTTTCCCAAAGCGACATACAATTTGGGACGGAGGGAGTATCAAATTTTATTGGAACTAAAAATATATCTATTGTACCAAAGAATTCTTCATCTTTTATTTGGGTAGTATCCAAGAGAAAAGAATTCCGTAAAACAAACATGATTAAAATTACATATTTAGAGGTCGCCGTAATGATTTCATTTTCTTTGGTAAGTTGAATTTTGATCCCCACCTGGTGGATTTTGTAACACCCTAAACCCCGACTTTGATTTACTAAATAGTAATATATTTGAATAAATGGAGTTACACATACTCGTCACCTATTATTTCACAAAATAATAATACGTCATATTTCAGCAGCGGAAATTAATTCAACATTTCTCATAAATGAAAGAATCTGATTCTCAACATTAATTGTAGAAATAACATAAAGTTTCACAAGGCTTAAGCTCCATAGAAAATAAAAATTCAACATTTGACCCCAACCCTAGTGTTACAGATCAGAGCACGTGTTTTTCTTCGACTACGTAAAATCACTAAATAATAACAACGGAAGTAAATCCCCGTCGTCACCTTCTAAGCGTCCCGCAACTAGAGCTCCTCGTTTTGAGTATCTGTACCCCACGAGTACAGACACCATTCTTAGAAATCGTGGTTGGGCCTAACACAACCCCACAAAACCGGCTTGTGAGGTGAGGATTGCCCCCACTTATAAACACATTGCCAGGCCATCTCCTATCCGATGTGGGACTCTTAACACACCCCCTCACGACCAGCACTATTGGGCTTGGTTCGTGGACATAAATGGTGGGTGGCCCGATAGCGGAAACCTGATAGCAGGTGGCCCATTGGATCTTGAAGAGGCTCTGATACCATCTTAGAAATCATGGTTGGGCCTAACACAACCCCACAAAACCGGCTTGTGAGGTGAAGATTGCTCCCACTTATAAACACATTGTCAGGCCATCTCCTATCCAATGTGGGACTCTTAACAACCATAAATACAACAACAACAACAACAACAACAACAACAACAAAAGGATGAGAATACACATCATAACATTTAGTTGAGATACATGAATAATTAAATAAACAGTCATAACATCGTTGGTCATCATTCACAAACAAATTCACTCTAGTTCATCAAGTTATACATCATCAGCACATACATCAGTTACACATCATCAGCATATACATCAGTTACACATCATTAGCACATACATCAATTCACCTATCATCACTTATATGCAATGCACTTCATTCGTATCCTCTATATGCATGCCGGTACCAGTTTCTATCGTCATTTTAATATATGTCAGAGAACATACATTCATCATTCGTCATTTTTCCTAAATTATGATATGATGCATGAAGACTCATTAAGTACCACATAGTAATACATCAACAACAGATCATCCTCACAACATAAATCATTTCTCGATTTTACTTATCATTATAAAACAAACACGTCATTCGTCATTATTCGTCATTCACAAGCGTCAATTATTACATTATTCATCATTGTCATACAACAATTATTATCTCATCATAAATCATCATCATTCAATGGTAACTTCTCATCATCATTTAACATCTTATATGACCATATATACATAATTCATTCCTTCGTTAATCAATACTACAATTAGAATTCACACTCATCATTAGTTCTCTCCATTACTACACCTTTCATCCTAAAAGCATTTCCTATTCATCATTCTTAATTTAAGATGTTTACCTCTCCCTTAACATTCCTTATAACGTCTTCCACCTATACAACTTGGTTTTATTAATTTTTTAAGGCCCTATGTTCATATGTTGACACATGCTTAATGTCGTTCATTACCTAAGACCTCTATCTTTGTATTCTTGGTTTACTCTAGTTCATACCCTTCAAATTGGTCTTAACATTAAATTTAGCCTTTACTATAAGGTGCTACTATTTTCATCTACATTGGTTCATGAATTACCCTCTTACATCCCTCTATACTTCGCTTATACGCCTTTCATCATTTCATGTTTTAGTCTCACTAGCATTGAGAGATAATCACTCCTAATGACACCTAAAAACACTCCCTCATTTAGGTATAATAGTTTAGGACCCTAATCTCCACTTTGGGAACTCAAATGAGGAAGAAAAGTTGAGTTTTCTAGGCTTGGGTAGGGTGCATGGTCGTGCTCTTTGGGGACACGGTCGTGTGCCTCCTAAAACACTAAAACAACACACGAAGCAAAAGCTTTTGCACGGGTCATGCGCCTGGGTGGAACGACCGTGCGTGTCAGACTGGGCAGCAAACCGCAGCTCTGCTGCGATTTCGTCTTGGGGGACCTTTTTCGATTCCATTTTCGACCTAAAACTCATCAAACTTGCCCCTAATCATCACCCCAAGGTTACCCTATCATTCAAACACTAATTTCCCATTAACCTACTGTTAGCCCATATTTTTTATAAGCTAAAAATATGCTCTAAACACGCATTAAATGCTGAAGAGAATCTTGTCAGATTCTATCGAATCGAAGAGTAAGAAGATTCGAATGGAAACGTTCACAGGTTCAAGGGAATATTTACAAACACAAGGCTAAGGCAAGAAAGAGGGCTTCGAACCATTGGACAAATCGACCTAGCGTATGATCGAATCGAAGCAACTGATTTCTGGACTTAGCACGATTCTGACAAACTTCACAAATTCAGTTCGACTTCGAGCGATACAGACAACCGTTCTAAGGAGCAGTTAGGTGCATGCAGGGTGTACGTGGCAGGACACTTGGTAGTAGGGTAGTGTTCGACCGTTAGGACAGTTTATTTTCGAAAGTCTATATATAGTAGTTTTTTAGTCAGAAACAAGGTCGCAATTCATTTATACGAAAATCCTTGTAAAACTCAAAGTATCCATGCTATCGAGAGAAACGAGTGAAATGGGATCCAAGTATGAATCTGTGAACCATTCTTTTCTGTAAAGCACATTTTACAATTCTATGCAATTTACTTTTCATGTAAATTTATCTTTCAAGCACTTTAAATTTCATGCAAAGTTTACTGCCTTTCATTTAAATTCTCGTCATTTACCTGTTTCGATCGAAACAAAGCGTTTGTTTATTAAAAATTTATTTTCTTTGTTGCTTGTAATCCAAGTGACTTGTATATTTAGTTTTCCCAAAACAACAATAAATGTTTATGCGTAATGAACATTCAAACAACTTAAAGAATTCAAACAAAGCACTATGCTCCTGAGATTCACTAGTTGGTCTCGCAAGCAATTAACCCAGACTAGCGGTTGTTTACCAAACTTCAGCGTAAACAAATTGGCACGCCCAGTGGGACGTGTGCTTTATTTGAATCTTTTCTAAAAAATATTTTCGTTTGGATTTGCAAGTTCTATTTCTGCATTCTTTCTGGAAATTGCGTTAGTGCATGTTCTTGAGGAGTGGGAAAATACTCCCTGAAATGGTTAGACCACCACCCAGAAATACAAACAGAAATAATATGGAAAATGCAAATATGAATGATAACAATAATACGTCCGCGCCTTCGAGTGCATCGAACACTTCGAGCGCAGCGGATGTTGTTGTCTCCTCAACAGTGAGTGAAGTTGTTGCGAATGTGACTGGAGCAACCATATCCGCTCCCAGTTCTTCGACAATGGGTGTTACTATGCCTATCAATGCGTCAACAACGATGCCTTTCACCAAAGCAGGCCCTGCAGTTTCGATACCCCAAAATGTAGGGAGCCAGTCATCCCCAGTAAGAGGGGGAGGCACAATCGGCTCTACGTTCAGTATGCCTTTTTCACAATATATGAATCAAGGCAACAGTAGGAATATGCCATATGGTATGCCTACAACACTGATGCAAGGGTTACAAACTAACCCTTCATTATTTTCAGAAACTATGCCTGGCGTTTACTCGCCTATAAACCAGCGTTTGGCTTCTAGTTCTGTTAATCGAAATGCAGCGCCACCATTAACTAATACATCCTTGATGTCTTTAAGGCAACAAATGGATGAAAGTAATCATGATATGGTTAATATGTTGACACAACAAATTGGTACAGTGTTTAATCCTTTGATACAAAATACTAACCAGACTTATCAATTGTTAGCCACCCAAATGCGTAGGATGGCTGATTTCTTTGGGGCTCCTCATGTTCCTAATCAACCAGTCCCCCAGATTCAGAATCTAGCACCCATACAAAACATCCAAATACCGAATAATGCTATGGTGCCTATGCCCAATAACATAGTGGTACAGCCTAATCAAGGACAATTACAAGTGGTTCCAATCGAGCCACAAGTCCAACCACAAGTCCAACCATAAATCGAACCAAATCCAGGGTTAGTCTTAGTAAATCGAAATCAAAATGCTAATGAAGTGGTTAGAAATGTCCAACAAAATAACTTAGGGGCACAAAATAACATAGCAAATTTGGTCGAAGCTATCTTAGTCCAAAATGGTCCGAATGTAGGTTTACATAGACCAAACTTTGTTTCTGCCTTGTCAGAATATGTGCTTCAAACTGAACTACCAAGGGGTGTCAAAATCCCAAAATTCACCAAGTTCGCTGGTGACACTAGCGAATAACTGTTGAGCACATTGCAAGATTTCTGACAGAAGCAGGAGACATAGCAAACAATGAAAATTTAAGGATGAAGTACTTCCCAAATTCTCTAACAAAAAATGCCTTTACATGGTTCACAACCCTCCCTCCACATTCCATACATAATTGGAATCAATTAGAGAGAATTTTCCATGAACAGTTTTACATGGGACAATCAAAAATAAGCCTTGAAGAATTGGCAAGTGTTCGACGTAAAGCACCTGAATCAATTGATGATTATCTGAATAGATTCAGACTTTTAAAGGCAAGATGCTTCACCCAAGTCCCTGAACATGAATTAGTCGAAATGGCTGCTGGTGGCCTAGACTATTCGATTAGAAAGAAATTAGATACTCAGTATTTGAGGTACATGACTCAGTTGGCTGATAGAGTTCGACAAGTCGAACGGCTAAAAGCTGAAAAGGCTAGAAATTCTAAATTTCACAAGAGGGAAAAGGTTGCATATGTCGAAGCAAATGACAGTGACCAAGAGTTCGATATCACTTATGAAGATATCAAAGATAATGAGGTTGATTTAGCAGAATTAAAACCTGGACCTCCTTATGTCTGTAAACTCCTTAGACCTTCGAATGGGAAAAATCCTGTTGAACCTAAAAATGATAAATTTGTGTCTAAAACTTATACATTTGACATAACCAAATGTGATGAAATATTTGATTTATTAGTCACAGATGGCCAGATTATTGTTCCTAAGGGCTTAAAAGTACCCCCAATCGAGCAGCAGAAGAAAAGGGGTTACTGTAAATTTCATAATTTCCTTGGCCATAAAACCTCACGTTGTATTCTTTTCAGGGATTTGGTTCAAAAGGCTCTCAATGAAGGGAGACTCAAATTTGGTGAGAAACCAAAGACCACTCAGGCGAATGCTGAAACACCTAAAGCTGTTGAAACTCTCTATGCAGAACCTCAAGGAATAATGATGGTCGAAGCAATGGAGGTGTCTCAGGTGCAAGTTCAAGATATATCTGAAGAAGACTACAACGAACAGATGAAAGTTGTGTATCCTCAGGCTGAAGAGGATTTGATCGATTTCTTGAACAGATGCAAACTCGGAAGCAAGAGTGTAATGTTATGTCCTCGCTGCAGTGCAGTATGTGATAGAGAGGCTACTGAGGGCCTCAAGAAGTACCAAGTTGTCAACAAGGGGGCAAAGCAAAACCAGCGTTTCGATAAAGGTAAAAGGGTTATGGTGCAGTCGAACAACAACCAGAAATCTGGTCGAAAGAATACTTTTGTTCCTCCTGGTTCAATTCCTGTCGAAAAATGGATGCACCAGGGACTCATAAGGTTCAACAAAGGAGCCATGGAAGTGGGTGGTTCCAGTGGAATGAAACAAATTGGCCCACAGGAGGCTAATAGGTATTCTTATAGGAACAATTACAAGGGTAAGAATCCTATGACAAGGACCCAATGGCGCAGGTTTCAGCGTCAAAACAAATTGGCCCGACAGAATCTGCAGACTGGCCAATATAAAGAAGTGTCTCGAAGGCCAGCAAAAGAAAGACTCCTTCCTCCAGTGGACGAAGACAAGATGGAAGACGAGGATTCGCTGGATTCTGAACCTGATTTCGATGTCATCTGTGTGGTATCTATCTTGCCATCTGAGTATGATGTCCAATCTGAGGTTACTGAGATCGAAGGTGAATTCGATCATTTTGATATGGCTGACCCAAAGCCAGTATGTTACTATGTTATGAACAATGGCTGCGTTGAAGAACAATTAGCTTCTTTCGAGAAGCCAGACCTTGGGATGAAAAGCCATCTCAAACCTCTTTTCATCAGAGCAAAAGTTGAAAATGTTGGGATCAACAAAGTGCTCATAGATGGGGGAGCAGCTGTCAACTTGATGCCTCGATCTATGCTCTACAAGATCGGGAAACATGACACTGATCTATCTGCCCACAACATTGTGCTCTCTAATTATGAGGGCAAAACTGGCTATTCTTTGGGAGCCATACAAGTTGATGTTGCTGTAGGCAGTATAGTTCGACCAACTCTATTCCTGGTGATACAGTCCAAGGCTAACTTTAACCTGCTATTAGGAAGGGAATGGATCCATGGAGTTGGGGCTGTACCATCTACTCTCCACCAGAAACTTATTATTTGGAGGGAGGATGGGATTGTTGAAAACATAGAGGCAGATCAAAGCTTCTACAGGTCAGAGGTTGACAATGTTACTCCACAAACCTTTGACAAAAATTTGGCTAATATAGCACCTTGTGGTGACAAGGAATCTGCTTTCGAGCCAAGTGACAGTGTTATCCATTCTGTCAAGCTCCATCCTACCCATGGCTTTATATGGGAGAGGGAAGAAATTGATGTTGTTTCCTCTGAAGATGGAGTCATTCCACCAACTGGGTGGAATATATATGAAGATTACTATGCCTGAGGCCACTGCATGGTGTAGTACCCCAATTTTGTCCTAAGCCTTTTCAAAAACAATTCTCAAAAATTCAAAAAAAAGAGGAGAGAACAAAAAGTCAACAAAAAGTCAACATTGCTGAAATGAGGACTTCGCAGAGCAAAGTCCCCTTCGCAGAGCGAAGTCTTCCAGAAATGAGGACTTCGTAGAGCAAAGTCTACTTCGCAGAGCGAAGTCTGCGAATTTTCTGCAGATTTTCAGATTCTTGATTTTTCTGTTTTCCTTTTCTTTTATTGTTATTTCTGGCATTATCTATAATTATTATCATGTATTATTATCATGGATAATGCTGGATTTAACCAAGTGGTAGAAAAGAACATGTGACATTTGAAAAGCAAAAGGGAAAGGAAGAGGAAGCAAAATTGATCAAGTAACCCAGCCACTTGCTGACTTTGGGCAGTCATTTCCCCTCCCACTTGTACCTGCAACTAACCCTGCTACTTGCCAGCAACCACCTTGCCATAGGCTTTACCAAAACCATTCAAGGTTTGAGGCAAAGATGCTGCCCCTGTTTTGCACACAGCTTTGGTTTCATGATTTCCAGCAACTTTCTATCAGATTTCAGTTGCTTTGAGAGCTGAATTCGACCAAGGTCTTGACCCTTGCAGCAAGGCAAGGTCACCTCTTATCCTTAGCATTAAATGCAAAGCAAATCAGTCATGATTATGGAACAAAATCAGCCCTGCTGCAGATTTTGTCATCATGACCATTTGATCACATTTTGGCCTATAAAAGCAAGGCATTGCTGCTGAATCAAGGGCAGTTAAAAGAGAGGGAAAGAGAGAGTTTTTAGAGGGTTAACACACAGAGGTTTGAGAGTTCAAAACCAGTGCAAATTCGAGTGAATTGCTGCACACTTTTTCCTCACAAAAACAGAGTTGGTTTTGGTAAGTTTTAGAGGAAAATCTCCAATCCTTTCTTACACAAATCATCCTAAACCAACACAAAGCAACCAAGCCAGCAAAACAGCCTCTAAACCTCTCACAAAGAGTAAGAAACAAAGGCAAATTGTCATTGGTTAAGTGTTGTTCATCAAGCTTGTCCAACCTTGCAAAACCATAAGCATCCAAGCATTTTCCATTTCCTTGCAACAAAGGCCTTGGATTAGGAGCAGGTAAGTCACTCTAACCTGTTTATATTGCATTTACATACCATTTGCATTTGCTTTTGATTTCATTTTGTTTCAATCTCAGCTTTGCATTTTTAAGTTTCACTCATTTTTGAGTTAAAACCCTTTTTTGAATTTCAAAGAAATCCCAAAGTTTGCAAAACATTTAAACTAAGTTGTTGCATTCATTTCATTGCTATTTTCAAAAGATTTTCACTCCTCCTAAAGTTCTGAGGCTAGTTCAGGACTTGCTTCTGAACAGAAGTTCAGAAGCAGCTTCTGAACTCAAAATTTCGCAGACTTCGCAGTGCGAAGCTCTGGTCGCAGTGCGACCATGACAGAATTCAGAACATGAATTCAGAAGCCAATTTTTGAGTTTCTAACCCAAAGCTCAGAACCTAAGAGGTTTGAAACTTATTTTATCCAAACTATAACAAGGATTTTGCATAATATTGAGGAATTCACAAGTTCGGGCAACACTTTTTTGGATAACTTGCAAAACAAGTTACGCTCACAAACTTTCAAAACAAACTTGAGCAATAAGCTATGTTCACCATTTTCAAAGCCAAACTTGAACAAAAACCTTGTTCATGATTTTCAAATCAAACGTGAACTTAAGCCGAACTTGTTCGCTTTTCAAAACCGTTTTCAAAATTGAGCCGAACTTGTGCATTATTCACAAACTTGTGCTTTTCCATAAACTTGAACAACCTTTGTTCATAGGTTGCAACAACCAAGTGTTTTGTTCACTTTGGGATTTCTTGAGTTTCATACAAAAACTTGAATGAAAAAGGGATGGTTTGACGTATGGCTCTCCATTTCCCCGGTTGTACGAATGCGTGACGTATGTCTCGTCGTTCGGACAATCGTCATTCTATTTTCAAAACATAAAACAAACCCAATACACTAATTTTTGGCCCCCGTGGTCAATCTGAGCCTTTCTTGGTCCTTCGGGACCAATTGAACCCTTTCTTGACTCTGTTGAGTCAATCGAAACTTTTTCTTGGTCCGCCGTGACCATTTTAATCAATGCTCGATCCCGTTGGATCCATTGAACTTCTTTTCGGTCCGCCGTGACCACTTTAATCAATGCTCGATCCCGTTGGATCCATTGAACCTTTTTTGGTCCGCCGTGACCATTCGAGTCAATGCTAGATCCGGTTGGATCTTCTTTGAACTCTTTCTTGACTCGGTTGAGTCAATCGAAACCTTTTTCGGTCCGCGGTGACCATTCGAGTCAATGCTAGATCCGGTTGGATCTTCTTTGAACTCTTTCTTGACTCCGTTGAGTCAATCGAAACCTTTTTCGGTCCGCCGTGACCAATCGAGTCAATGCTAGATCCGGTTGGATCCTCTTTGAACTCTTTCTTGACTCCGTTGAGTCAATCGAAACCTTTTCGGTCCGTCGTGACCATTCGAGTCAATGCTAGATCCGGTTGGATCCTCTTTGAACTCTTCCTTGGTCCCCTCGCGACCATTTCAAACCTTTTTTCCCCAACGGACATGCCTTTTAACATTTCTAGCGCGATTTGAAACAAACGCTTAAGCCTCCCATGCGCGAGCATACAAGCTACGTTTGATCGCAAGAAATTCGGTTAAAACATCGTCCACGAACATGCCTTTTAACATTCTAGCACGATTTTAAACAAACGCTTAATAAGTCTCCCATGCGCGAGCATACAAGCTACGTTTGATCGCAAGAATTCGGTTAAAACATCGTTCATTTAAAAATAATCAACATATGTACGTTTTTCTACCAAAGAACTACGTACGCTTTGAATTCTCCGACTACCGGGAGATACGTAGGAGCAAGATCGACATCTTGTCAAGCGCAATAATAAAAGACTTTCTTTTTTCCCTTTCGTTTGTTTTCATCTCTTTCTTCTCCCCTTTTATTATATTTTCTTTTTGACATAGATAAGCATGCGCGCAAAACATTTAAAAAAATTTTAAGCTTTAGCCAAATAGAAGGTTCCCGTTGAGTACAACGGACGTGAGGGGTGCTAATACCTTCCCCTTGCGTAATCGACTCCCGAACCCGACAATGGTTGCGATGACCAGTCCTTTTCCTCATCGTAAAGGGTTTTATTATCGTTTCCCTTTAAACAAAAAAAAACTTAAGGGTTTATCAACGTTCCCTTTACACAAAAACTTTGGTGGCGACTTCACAAGGCCTTCCGAGCGTTCGCGAACGTCCTCGGAGGATTGCGCATTTTTAACGAGAGCGCACAGCTGGCGACTTCACTGGGGATTTTTTTTCCCACTAGCGAGTCAAGCCTATCCTATTTGGCTTTTAAGCTAAATGTTTTTTATCTCTTTTGTGCGCATGCTTTTATTTTTTATTTATGTCATTCCCATGCTTTATGTTTATAAATGCTTTATATTGCTTTATATTCATATCATATATATCAAATGCGGAGATGTTACTTGAGCGATGTTACTCCACATTGTTCGGGTTAATGCCGGACGTGTGAGGATCTCTACCCGAGCTCGAGAGAAAATTAAGTTAGAATGGGGTTGTGAGCGGAAGCCCGCGTTGACGTATGTCCGTGAGGTAGGATGCCAAACCCCGCTTAGAGGAGATTTTCACGTGGAATGAATTGAAGTCACGTGACGTATGTCCGTCGACGACCTTAATTCCATGTGAGATCTATGACTCTAGGGACATTTTTAGGAAATCTCATCTTTAGAGCCTACATGTGAGGATGGGGGGAAGTTTCGAACCTGCATATACCATACCTTTGCATATCATAGCATTTGCATTCATAAAAATTTTTTGCATAAAAAAGAAGGGGCATATTTTTTGCATACTCATTGCATTCATACATTTACATGCATTTTCATGCATTTCAAAGAAAAACCCTCACATCATTCCCCAAACCAAAACACCAAAAAAAGAAGTACCCGACCCGGTGTATCGTGGCGTTTCAGATGAGATCCAAGCAACCGAAAGGCCATCGAAATTCTAGAAATCATTTCTTTGTCCAAGTGATTTATCATGTTTTTTTTTTAAAAAAAAAAATCATCGTTTTGCTTTTCCCAAGGCAAATGATTAATTTTATGGGACCCCCATATTTCAAATCATTTCCGTCATTAATAAATTTGCGGTTTATGTTCAAAAGAGTTCGTTTTTCTTTCGTTCTCAAATAAATTTTCGTAAACCCTAGAAAAAAATCATCATAAGTAAACCACCAAAAAATAACACTGTTACGATCCCTTTTGACTTCAATCTTCAAATTAACCAAACGGAAGATGATAATAAGGACGATTTTGAACCTCCTGAAGGATTGTCCAGACTTGGGGATCAAGAGGATAGGGTAATACAACCTCACCAAGAGAACCCTCAAAAGAATGGCACTACAATTTTCCCTCTGCCGGGGCACACTCTATAAAGAGAAGTTATGGTCTTACTCAGATATGTGGATAAACATGAAGCAGTCATGCTCACCAAAGAAATCCATGAGGAGTCCTTCCAAACCCATGCCAATGGACATGCAAAAAATACATAAGTAAAGGGCGGGTTGTTATTGGCTAACCATGGAAGCCGACTGTTTTCACCACGCCAAGACATGTCACAAGTGACAAAATTATGCCAACAAGGGGCACATACCACAAACACCTCTGAATGTCATGACATCACCCTAACCTTTCTCTATGTGGGGCATAGACATGTTTGGAATGATTGAGCCAAAGGCTTCAAAAGGGCACCAGTTCATACTAGCTGCCATCAACTGTTTCACCAAATGGGTCGAAGCAGCTTCTTATGCAAACATCCCCAAACAAACAAAGCCCAATTTTTATTGGCATCCCCAAACAAACAAAGCCCAATTTTCATTGGCATCCCCAAACACAAAAAGCCCAGTCGTCACTGGCATTCCTCACATCTCCAACAAAAGACCAATTTTCATTGGCACACACAATTTCCAAACAAAAGGCCCAATTTCCATTGGCGCTCACAAACCCCATTTCCAATAAAAGCCCAATTTTCATTGGCATTCCCATTCAAAAAACAAAAGCCCGACCTTGCTCGGAAGCCAATCACAAAAAGCCCGACCTTGCTCGGAAGCCAATCATAAAGCTCGACCTTGCTCGGAAGACAATCACAAAAGCCCGACCTCGCTCGGCATCCAAAAAAATCAAAAAGCCCGACCTTGCTCGGAAGCCAAATAAAAGCCCGACCTTGCTCGGAAGCCAAACAAAAAGCCCGACCTCGCTCGGCAACCAATCACAAAAAGCCCGACCTCGCTCGGAAGCCAAACAAAAGCCCGACCTTGCTCGGAAGCCAATCACAAAAAGCCCGACCTTGCTCGGAAGCCAATCACAAAAAGCCCGACCTCGCTCGGCAACCAAACAAAAAGCCCGACCTCGCTCGGCATCCAAAAAAAAAGCTCGACCTTGCTCGGCATCCACACACCCAAAGTCCAATTTTCATTGGCATTCACAAACATAAACAAGGTTCGACCAACTGAACCTCATAAAAGAGAAACAACTCACAGCATTGTGGCATGGACAGCTCGACAAGAAAGTTCATTCTCGAGAATTTAGAGAAGGAGACTTAATGCTCGGAAAAAAGGTATTACCCATCCACGAGGATCCCCCTATCAATAAACTCCGGCGCAGTCAAAAAATATATATGCCAAAAAGAAGAAAGAGCTCGCTAAATCGAAAACCCGAAAGGGCGGTTTAGGCAATAGAGAGCGTCCTGGTAGATCGAAAACCTGAAAAGGCGGTCTAGGCAAAAATTAAGGACATCAAAAAAGGAAATATACCCCAGTGGACTGAAAACTCGAAAGAGCAGTCCAGGTAAAAATTAGGGGTTTCAAAAAAAAAAAAAAGGAAGGCAAAAGACTGCGGCACGTGAGGTCCGGACAGAATTCAAGAGGGAAAGAGTCAACCTCATTATCATCTTTCAAAAGCGAGTTATTTCGAAGTCATAGGGAAAGTAGCGCGTGAAGCCCAAGCAAATCTTCATTTGCCTTTTTGTTTCTTCCTTTTTCTCTATCTCATTAATCACCTCTTATAGGGATTACATTTTCACGAATAGTTACCCATACAAGGGACTAAGTTTCGTTGAATCAAAATCATCTTTAAATCTTTTCATTGTTATGCGTCCTTACTTGCTCATAAAATGTGTTTTTTATTCATGATAGATAATGCATTGAAATATGGGAAATAAAAAAAACTTGCAAAAAAATGTGTGTGTTTTTTACTTGGACGTTAAATGTCGAAAGAATTTCGTTGGTCCCCGGTATTGCATCAGAGGACTTAAAACTTGAAGCTTTGCATCAGTCATTTTAAGACTCATGCTCTTCAGCAGAAACAAGTGTGTAACTCACGATACGTGAAACGCAAAGATCCCGGGTGTCGGAGGAACAAAATTCCCCAAATAAAGCTCACCCTCATACATCTTTTTCTTCCACTAAGGCCGGATATCGAAGGCCGGATATCGATTATGCTTCCAAAATGATCCTTATATCCCCAGTGAGATCACCCAAAACCAAAGCCCAATCATCATTGGCGCCTACTCACAAATTTCCAACCAAAACAATTTTCATTGGCATTCCCCAGTGGAGTCTCAACCAAAGCCCAATCATCATTGGCACAATCACAACCAAGCCCGACTTTGCTCGGAACCCAATCATAACCCCCCAGCATATCATATTCATTCATACATGCATATCATACCATATTGCATAACATACTGCATAAAGACAACATGAAGCATATCATGCATCAGGAATCATGTTCTCTTTTTCAACAATCTGAGTACTAGCCAAGTCTAGAGATGATTACATGTACCCCCATAGCGGTATATTTTATTTCCCCAGGGAAGTCCGGGCACCTATTCAGGGTAAGACCATTCCAGTACAGGTATCCACCTCTAGTGTTAGCGGCTAGATAAGATCACCTTTCCCCAGTGTTTGACCTTCAGTGTAAGCGGCTGAATAAGATCACTTTCTCCCTAGGTATCCACCTCTAGTGTTAGCGGCTAGATAAGATTACCTCCCTCAGTGTTTCGACCTTCAGTGTAAGCGGCTGAATAAGATCACTTTATCTTTAGGTATCCACCTCTAGTGCAAGCGGCTAGATAAGATCACCTATTCCCAGTGAATCTACCTTCAGTGTAAGCGGCTGAATAAGATCACTTTCTCCCTAGGTTTCCACCTCTAGTGTTAGCGGCTAGATAAGATTACCTCCCTCAGTGTTTCGGGCACCTATTCAGGGTAAGACCATTCCAGCTTAGGTATCCACCTCTAGTGCAAGCGGCTAGATAAGATTACCTATCCTCAGTGGATCGACCTTCAGTGTAAACGGCTGAATAAGATCACTTTATCCCTAGGTATCCACCTCTAGTGCAAGCGGCTAGATAAGATTACCTATCCTCAGTGAATCGACCTTCAGTGCAAGCGGCTGAATAAGATCACTTTAACCCTAGGTATCCACCTCTAGTGCAAGTGGCTAGATAAGATTACCTATCCTCAGTGTTTCAACCTTCAGTGTAAGCGGCTGAATAAGATCACTTTACCCTAGGTATCCACCTCTAGTGCAAGCGGCTAGATAAGATTACCTATCCTCAGTGGATCGACCTTCAGTGTAAACGGCTGAATAAGATCACTTTATCCCTAGGTATCCACCTCTAGTGCAAGCGGCTAGATAAGATTACCTATCCTCAGTGTTTCAACCTTCAGTGTAAGCGGCTGAATGAGATCACTTTACCCTAGATATCCGTCTCTAGTGCAAGCGGCTAGATAAGATTACCTATCCTCAGTGAATCGACCTCTAGTGCTAGCTGCTGAATAAGATCACTTTAACCCTAGGTATCCACCTCTAGTGCAAGCGGCTAGATAAGATTACCTATCCTCAGTGTTTCAACCTTCAGTGTAAGTGGCTGAATAAGATCACTTTATCCCTAGGTATCCACCTCTAGTGCAAGCGGCTAGATAAGATTACCTATCCTCAGTGTTTCAACCTTCAGTGTAAGCGGCTGAATAAGATCACTTTATCCCTAGGTATCCACCTCTAGTGCAAGCGGCTAGATAAGATCACCTTCCCCAATGGATCAACCTCTAGTGCAAGCGGCTAGATAAGATCACCTTCCCCAGTGGATCGACCACTAGTGCAAGCGGCTAGATAAGATCACTTTATCCCTCAGGTATCCACCTCTAGTGTTAGCGGCTAGATAAGATTACCTATCCCCCAGTAAATCTACCTCCAGTGTAAGCGGCTGGATATGATCAACCTTTATCCCCAGTGGATCGACCTTCAGTGTAAGCGGCTGAATAAAACCACTCCATCCTTAGGGATCTACCTCCAGTGTCAACGGCTGGATATGATCAACCTTTTACCTTTGTTCATTTTTTACATTTTGCATAACAATATTTTCATTTCACTACAATCTTTTCATACCGCGAAGGACAAAATTCGGGTCCTTCTTTTTACTTAATTGATCTTCGCAAAGAGCTCATGAGATGCCCTTGGCACTCACACACTCTATGCAAAGACACAATTAAGTAGGGGCAGCTGTAGTACCCCAATTTTGTCCTAAGCCTTTTCAAAAACAATTCTCAAAAATTCAAAAAAAAGAGGAGAGAACAAAAAGTCAACAAAAAGTCAACATTGCTGAAATGAGGACTTCGCAGAGCAAAGTCCCCTTCGCAGAGCGAAGTCTTCCAGAAATGAGGACTTCGCAGAGCAAAGTCTACTTCGCAGAGCGAAGTCTGCGAATTTTCTGCAGATTTTCAGATTCTTGATTTTTCTGTTTTCCTTTTCTTTTATTGTTATTTCTGGCATTATCTATAATTATTATCATGTATTATTATCATGGATAATGCTGGATTTAACCAAGTGGAAGAAAAGAACATGTGACATTTGAAAAGCAAAAGGGAAAGGAAGAGGAAGCAAAATTGATCAAGTATCCCAGCCACTTGCTGACTTTGGGCAGTCATTTCCCCTCCCACTTGTACCTGCAACTAACCCTGCTACTTGCCAGCAACCACCTTGCCATAGGCTTTACCAAAACCATTCAAGGTTTGGGGCAAAGATGCTGCCCCTGTTTTGCAAACAGCTTTGGTTTCATGATTTGCAGCAAGGCAAGGTCACCTCTTATCCTTAGCATTAAATGCAAAGCAAATCAGTCATGATTATGGTACAAAATCAGCCCTGCTGCAGATTTTGTCATCATGACCATTTGATCACATTTTCGCCTATAAAAGCAAGGCATTGCTGCTGAATCAAGGGCAGTTAAAAGAGAGGGAAAGAGAGAGTTTTTAGAGGGTTAACACACAGAGGTTTGAGAGTTCAAAACCAGTGCAAATTCGAGTGAATTGTTGCACACTTTTTCCTCACAAAAACAGAGTTGGTTTTGGTAAGTTTTAGAGGAAAATCTCCAATCCTTTCTTACACAAATCATCCTAAACCAACACAAAGCAACCAAGCCAGCAAAACAGCCTCTAAACCTCTCACAAAGAGTAAGAAACAAAGGCAAATTGTCATTGGTTAAGTGTTGTTCATCAAGCTTGTCCAACCTTGCAAAACCATAAGCATCCAAGCATTTTCCATTTCCTTGCAACAAAGGCCTTGGATTAGGAGCAGGTAAGTCACTCTAACCTGTTTATATTGCATTTACATACCATTTGCATTTGCTTTTGATTTCATTTTGTTTCAATCTCAGCTTTGCATTTTTAAGTTTCACTCATTTTTGAGTTAAAACCCTTTTTTGAATTTCAAAGAAATCCCAAAGTTTGCAAAACATTTAAACTAAGTTGTTGCATTCATTTCATTGCTATTTTCAAAAGCTTTTCACTCCTCCTAAAGTTCTGAGGCTAGTTCAGAAGTTGCTTCCGAACAGAAGTTCAGAAGCAGCTTTTGAACTCAAAATTTCGCAGACTTCGCAATGCGAAGCTCTGGTCGCAGTGCGACCATGACAGAATTCAGAACATGAATTCAGAAGCCAATTTTTGAGTTTCTAACCCAAAGCTCAGAACCTAAGAGGTTTGAAACTCATTTTATCCAAACTATAACAAGGATTTTGCATAATATTAAGGAATTCACAAGTTCGGGCAACACTTTTTTGGATAACTTGCAAAACAAGTTACGCTCACAAACTTTCAAAACAAACTTGAGCAATAAGCTATGTTCACCATTTTCAAAGCCAAACTTGAACAAAAACCTTGTTCATGATTTTCAAATCAAACGTGAACTTAAGCCGAACTTGTTCGCTTTTCAAAACCGTTTTCAAAATTGAGCCGAACTTGTGCATTATTCACAAACTTGTGCTTTTCCATAAACTTGAACAACCTTTGTTCATAGGTTGCAACAACCAAGTGTTTTGTTCACTTTGGGATTTCTTGAGTTTCATACAAAAACTTGAATGAAAAAGGGATGGTTTGACGTATGGCTCTCCATTTCCCCGGTTGTACGAATGCGTGACGTATGTCTCGTCGTTCGGACAATCGTCATTCTATTTTCAAAACATAAAACAAACCCAATACACTAATTTTTGGCCCCCGTGGTCAATCTGAGCCTTTCTTGGTCCTTCGGGACCAATTGAACCCTTTCTTGACTCTGTTGAGTCAATCGAAACTTTTTCTTGGTCCGCCGTGACCATTTTAATCAATGCTCGATCCCGTTGGATCCATTGAACTTCTTTTCGGTCCGCCGTGACCACTTTAATCAATGCTCGATCCCGTTGGATCCATTGAACCTTTTTCGGTCCGCCGTGACCATTCGAGTCAATGCTAGATCCGGTTGGATCTTCTTTGAACTCTTTCTTGACTCCGTTGAGTCAATCGAAACCTTTTTCGGTCCGCCGTCACCATTCGAGTCAATGCTAGATCCGGTTGGATCTTCTTTGAACTCTTTCTTGACTCCGTTGAGTCAATCGAAACCTTTTTCGGTCCGCCGTGACCATTCGAGTCAATGCTAGATCCGGTTGGATCCTCTTTGAACTCTTTCTTGACTCCGTTGAGTCAATCGAAACCTTTTTCGGTCCGCCGTGACCATTCGAGTCAATGCTAGATCCGGTTGGATCCTCTTTGAACTCTTCCTTGGTCCCCTCGCGACCATTTCAAACCTTTTTTCCCCAACGGACATGCCTTTTAACATTTCTAGCGCGATTTGAAACAAACGCTTAAGCCTCCCATGCGCGAGCATACAAGCTACGTTTGATCGCAAGAAATTCGGTTAAAACATCGTCCACGAACATGCCTTTTAACATTCTAGCACGATTTTAAACAAATGCTTAATAAGTCTCCCATGCGCGAGCATACAAGCTACGTTTGATCGCAAGAATTCGGTTAAAACATCGTTCATTTAAAAATAATCAACATATGTACGTTTTTCTACCAAAGAACTACGTACGCTTTGAATTCTCCGACTACCGGGAGATACGTAGGAGCAAGATCGACATCTTGTCAAGCGCAATAATAAAAAACTTTCTTTTTTCCCTTTCGTTTGTTTTCATCTCTTTCTTCCCCCCTTTTATTATATTTTCTTTTTGACATAGATAAGCATGCGCGCAAAACATTTAAAAACATTTTAAGCTTTAGCCAAATAGAAGGTTCCCGTTGAGTACAACGGACGTGAGGGGTGCTAATACCTTCCCCTTGCGTAATCGACTCCCGAACCCGACAATGGTTGCGATGACCAGTCCTTTTCCTCATCGTCAAGGGTTTTATTATCGTTTCCCTTTAAACAAAAAAAAAACTTAAGGGTTTATCAACGTTCCCTTTACACAAAAACTTTGGTGGCGACTTCACAAGGCCTTCCGAGCGTTCGCGAACGTCCTCGGAGGATTGCGCGTTTTTAACGAGAGCGCACACATGGGCCAGGATTACGGCTTATATGGCCGAAAATAAATTAAATACGGCCCTTGAGGCTGAGTTTCAACAAAATATGGCAGTTGAAGCCAAGATCGAAGATCAGAAAATCAAAGAAACAAAGGATCGAAGACTTGACTGCATTTATGATGATGAGCCACTGGGTTTTGAGAAGGATCCTATGAGTGAGGCGCCAAAGATGCAGGCACAAGATCCTTTAGAGGAGATCGATATTGGAGATGGCTCAATCAAAAGGCCAACTTATATCAGTGCCAATATCACTTCAAGTCTAAAAGAAAAGCTAGTGCCTCTTCTTAAAGAATTCAAAGACTGCTTTGCTTGGGATTACAATGAAATGCCTGGGTTAAGCAGACAAATGGTCGAATTGAAATTACCTATTAAAGAAGGAAAGAGGCCAGTAAAACAATTACCAAGAAGGTTCGCACCAGAAATCATGTCCAAGATCAAGGAAGAGATCGAAAGGCTGCTGAGGAGTAAATTCATCAGAGCTGCCAGGTATGTCGAATGGTTAGCAAATATAGTCCCTGTTATTAAAAAGAATGGAACTCTTAGAGTATGCATAGATTTTAGGGATTTAAATAATGCTACACCTAAAGATGAATATGCTATGCCAGTAGCAGAAATGTTGGTAGATTCAGCAGCTGGCTTTGAATTTCTAAGTATGTTAGATGGTTATTCTGGTTATAACCAGATATTTATTGCTGAAAATGATGTGTCAAAAACAGCATTTCGATGCCCTGGTGCATTAGGCACTTATGAATGGGTTGTTATGCCTTTTGGTTTGAAAAATGCTGGGGCCACTTATCAAAGGGCCATGAATTCCATGTTCCATGATTTTATAGACACATTCATGCAAGTTTATATAGATGATATAATCATCAAATCCTCATCTGAAGATAGCCATTTGGATTACCTTAGGCAGTCTTTCGAGCGAATGAGGAAACATGGATTAAAAATGAATCCATTAAAGTGTGCTTTTTGTGTGCATGCAGGAGATTTTCTTGGTTTTGTGGTGCATAAAAAAGGCATCGAGATAAACCAAAACAAGACAAAGGCTATTCTTGAGACAAAGCCTCCTTCGACCAAGAAACAGCTTCAATCTTTGCTAGGAAAAATCAACTTCTTGAGAAGATTCATTTCGAATCTAAGTGGCAAAGCTCAAACTTTTTCGCCATTGCTTCGTCTCAAGAAAGATGAACCATTCCAATGGAATGAAGAGCATCAAAAGGCTTTCGATGAAATTAAAGAGTATTTGATTAAGCCTCCTGTACTAATGCCTCCTAGTCGAAATAAAGCTATGAAGTTGTATATTGCTGCGTCTGACAAGACCATTGGGAGCATGTTGGCTCAGGAAGATGATAATGGCGTGGAGCATGCAATTTATTATCTTAGTCGTGTATTAAATGATGCAGAAACTAGATATACCGCCATAGAAAAACTTTGTCTTTGTTTGTATTTCTCTTGTATTAAACTTAAGCAATATATAAAGCCTGTTGATGTCTATGTGTATTCTCATTATGATATCATTAAACACATGTTATCGAAGCCTATTCTGCACAGTAGAATTGGAAAGTGGGCTTTAGCACTAACAGAATATTCTTTAACCTACAAGCCCTTGAAATCTGTTAAGGGCCAAATTGTGGCAGATTTTATTGTGGATCACTCAGTGATCGAAATTCCTCAAGACTATGTAGATACTGAACCTTGGATTTTGTATTTCGACGGTTCGAAACATAAACATGGAACTGGGATTGGAATCTTAATAATATCCCCCACAAAAATCCCAACTAAGTTCAAGTATAAAATTAAAGGTCTTTGCTCAAATAATGAGGCTGAATATGAAGCTTTAATCACAGGCCTTGAAATTTTAATTAGCTTGGGGGCAAGAAATGTTAACATAAGGGGTGATTCAGAGTTAGTGTTGAGACAATTAACACAAGAATACAAATGTGTGAAAGAACACTTAGCAAAATATTTTGTTATAGCAAGTTCTCTTCTGAATCATTTCGATTATATTAATATTGAACATGTACCTCGACTAGAAAACCAAGAAGCAAATGATCTAGCCCAAATAGCTTCAGGGTACAAAATGTCGAAGGAAAAGTTAACTCAGTTGATCGAAATAAAAGATAAACTGGTGTTACAAGAGCCATTGAGCACTAAATTGTCAATGCCAAAACTTGTGGGGGCAAGTACACCACAAGATAATGAGGATTAAAACGTGGATGATCTTCAGGAAAAAATTCAAATTTTTGCCATTGACAATATGTTGGATAATGATTGGAGAAAACCCATTGTTGAATATTTGGAAAATCCAATAGGTAATGTGGCTCGAAAGATCAAATATAGGGCTTTGAACTACGTGATTATGGGAAATGAATTATTTAAAAAGACTGCAGAAGGAATTTTACTAAAATGCCTAAGTGAATCAGAAGCATACTTAGCAGTTTCCCATGTTCATAGTGGTGCCTGTGGATCACATCAAGCAGGACATAAAATGAAATGGCTTTTATTTCGACAAGGTTTATATTGGCCTTCTATGTTAAAAGACTGCATAGAATTTGCTAAAGGCTGTCAAGAATGCCAAAAGCATGCAGGGATACAGCATGTACATGCTATTGAGTTACACTCCATAATCAAACCTTGGCCTTTCAGAGGATGGGCTCTGGATTTAATTGGTGAGGTTAAGCCTGCTTCGTCTAAAAACCAACGATATATTTTAGTTGGAATAGACTATTTTACTAAATGGATCGAAGCAGTGCCTTTACCAAATGTCGATCAGGAGGCAGTAATTAGTTTCATTCAAAACCATATTATTTATAGGTATGGTATTCCTGAAACAATTACCACTGATCAAGGTTCAGTTTTTACTGGACGAAAGATACAAGAATTTGCTCAAGAAACTGCCTTTCGATTATTAACCTCAACACCATATTACGCGCAAGCAAATGGTGAAGTCGAAGCAGCCAATAAAATTATCATTAACTTGATTAAAAAACATATTGCCCAAAAACCAAGAAATTGGAATAAAACGTTGGATCAAGTTTTATGGGCATGTAGAAATTCTCCTAAGGAATCAACTGACACTACCCCATTTCGATTGACGTTTGGTCATGATGCTGTACTTCCAGTCGAAATACATTTGCAATCAGCCAGAATACAAAAACAAATGGACATACCAATTGATCATTATTGGAAAAGGATGTCAGATGAGTTGGTTGATTTAGATGAGGAGAGATTAAGAGCATTAGAAGTCTTGACTAAGCAAAAGGAAAGAGTTGCAAAAACTTATAACAAGAAAGTGAAGTCAAAAACTTTTGATGTTGGAGACTTGGTGTGGAAAGTCATTCTGCCCATGGATAGAAAAGATCGAACCTTGGGCAAGTGGTCCCCAAATTGGGAAGGGCCATTTAAGATAGTTCAGATTTATTCGAACGGTGCTTATGAGTTAGAGGAGTTAACTCCTGATCAACGTACTTTGAGTATAAATGGTAAGTATTTGAAAAAGTATAAACCAACGTTACTCGAAGTAAAGATAAGCGCAGAATAAAACTTCAAAGAAATTCGAAATGGCAGTTAAAAGAAATTGCCACAAACTTGGCATGTCTTGAACATTACAACCAAAATATACCAAAAGATGTTCGAAACTTATAAAATAAAAACTAAGGTATTACAAATGTTTAACAGACTCCCAGTACAATTTGGTCAAGCTGTTGATCTCTTTATCGAAGACCTGGCGGGCACTCTCCAAGCTCTTAACATCTTCAAGGATTACTGCAGAAGCACTGTAAGCCTTAAGGCCTTCTCGTCCCTTCTCATCAATTAGAGCCTTAATCGAATTGCTTACATCCTCTTCGAGTTTGTTGCGTTTGGTTTCCTCTTCAACAATTTTCTGCCTATAGCTGTCAATCTGCGACTGCAACACAATGATATGATTCTCCCAATCAGAGATGTTGTCATTGCAAACCTTGATATCAGGATGCGCTTCTTTGGCGAAATTTGCTAATCGATCAACTTCAGCTTGTGCAGTTTTCGCTCTTTCGAGCAAAAGGTGATGTGTTCGTTTCTGAGCAGCGAGCCTCATTGCACTGTCCTCATCATGTTGCACAGTTTTGGCCAATTGGTCAACGATCGATTCGATCTGAAGAACCTTCCCTAAAGTCTCGTCAGTGGTTAAGGGATTGTGGAGTTTCTTCAGAAAGTTGAGATGTCCAAAAGCAGTGGAGGGATTTGCTTTAATTATGCTAGGCACATCTTTCATCACAAAATCTGTAGTCAGTTTCAACAGAAGTGAGTCTTGACGTACGGATGAGTTGATTTCTTCTGCTGACTGAGTCGAATCACTGGCCCTATCACTTGAAGTTGGAGGAGGGGTTTGCTTGGTAAGCAGAAGTCGAAGAGTAGCTGCAGGGTCTGAACTTTGCATATTCACGAATTCTTCTTCAGGCAACCCTAAGCTGGCAGAGAGCTTCGAAGTTGAAGACTCCGGCAAGATTTCTGACCCTCCTACCTCATCCTCTTTGATAGCTTCATCATCAAATTGGTACTTCTCAGGAGAGGGCGAATAACCCTTGCTCGATTCAGTAGAAACAGCAGCCTCTGGTTGCTCAGTTTCAGATTCGACAAATGTTCCCCTCCGACCACGAGGACTTTCAGACGCAACTGTTTGATCTTCTTTCTGTTGATCTGCCTCAGCAGCAGTTTCTGTTTCTATAGGACTGATAGGCTCTTCAATAAGGGGGCTTGGAATTTTCTCCGCCCATGCAGGAGCGCCCTCTGCAACATGACCTTCCACCTGATTCGAAATATAGACGAAATAAAAAAGGATGCTAGCAAAGGCAATCTAAGTCATAAAAAGAAAAGAGGTTTGTGAAGAAACCCGTACCTCGATCTCTACAATTACAGGATTTGGATTAAATTCTTCAGGAGTCTTAACGCCTCCAGCATCCTCTTTATCCTGATTCTCATGGTCAGCCTTATTATCAACCTCGGTCGAAGCAGGCTGAGATTCAGAAGGAGTTGCCTTTGGTTGATCTTTTGAAGACTTAGAAGATTTTTTCTTCTTCCTCTTCTCAACAGGCTCCTCTGCTTTTCGATCTGCAGCAATTTCAGGTCTGATTTTCTTGTCTTTCTTCTTTTTCTTCTCTTTAGGCCCCTGAGCCTGAGAACTACCTAGACCCGTCTGTTCGACAGACTTGGTGGGTGTTGAGCTAGGGGGCGTTTTCCGTTTCCTAATAAAAGGCCTTTCCTCCTCTTCCTGTTGTCAAAGAAAAGATATGCCTAAAGGGATTGACATTCGATCAAGAAATAAGGTAGGTAAAGGACATTTGAATGGACTTACTTCTTCTTCATCTACAACAACATAGATGACCTCGGGTTTTGACTTCTTAGAGGTTGTAGTAGTCTCAGAACTATTATCTCTCTTCCGACTCTGCCATAATCGAAGTGGAAAGAAGTTAGAAAATGTTGGAAATTAAAACAAGGTAAATAAAATCAGTTACCTTTTCTTGTTTTTCCTTCTTTACCTCCTGGATCTTTATGCCAGTCGGCCTCTTGGATTGTTCCCCAGCTCGAGACGATTCTGCACCCTTCTTTGTCACCGGTGTTTTGCCTAAACAGATGAAATCGAAAGGCATAAATAAAGAAAACTAGCATATATCAATAAGTGACAAAAAAGTGAGTTTGGTACCTCGAGCAGAGAGCTTCGAACGTATGTTCTCAATAATTGGCTGGGAAAAGCCACTTTCTAACCTGGAGATCATAGCTTTAGTGTCTCCAACTGAATGACTAGAAAAATACTTCTCCCACCATTTTGTGAATTCTGTAGTACAGAAGAACGAAACATTGTATTCGAATGGATGCAATTCGAAGAAGAGCTCTCCAGATGACTTCAGGTATTTCTTAAAAAGCTTATCTGAGAGGTTAGCTCCCCTCAAAACATGTTTGGGGTCTGAAAACATACTCTTGGGTCGAAGTTGGGAAAGCCCAAATTGTCTTGACACTAAATTAGGTTGGTACCCTACCAAGCCTAAGTAGTTCGACTTCACCCCAGTTCTGCATGAAAGTATGGAAGGATCCAGGTAAGCTGACCATACTTCATTCACTTCGTCTTCGTTGTCTGGGTCGATGGTTGGGAAATCTTCTGTAAACCAGGCCGGGCCGAACTGTCTCTCATGGAAAGGGGCATGTTGAGGAAGAAAATGCTTGAAGTCCAGGAAGACCTTCATATACTTGAGGAAGAGCCTCTGTGGGCTCTGTTCTAAGGTCTTGGGCGTCAGTCGAAGTGTCCTCTGTCCCTCGATAGAACGGTTGGCAACTTCTTCAGCATAATCTTGTGGGATGATCAGTCCCATTTCCTTTTCAAAAGTGGCATTAAGCCACAATTGAAGAAGCCACATTGGGCCGGATACTAGGAAGGAAGAACCATCCTTCGATTTCTTCAGGTCATCGCAGGCTTCCCCGATCGAGTCATATAGAACGGCCAGCAAAAGGTGCCCAAGTCCAAATATTCTGCCTTCTCCGATCTGCTGGGCCATGGGAATGAATCTTTTTGCCACCTGCAGGGACTTCGAACAGAAGACGAAATGTGACAGCCACAAGGTCAGAAATGCAACGTGTTCTTCGTCTGATACTTCGTCATCACGACCCCTGTTCTCCGCTATATACTTAGCAAACGTTGCCTCTTTAAAATCTACTTTGATATGGTGATTAGTTATGGTGGGGTCATAGGTATCCCCAGTAGGCCTAAGGCCTGTAAGAGCAGCTACGTCAAGAAGGGTCGGAGTAAGCATACCACAAGGAAATTGAAACGTATTGGTTGCACTCTCGAAGAAGTGCAGAGCAGCGATTAGCATCTCTGGTCGATACTCTGGACCAGTCCTGGAAAATTGAATAAGGTTGAAGATCTCATATCTTTTCCAAAATTCTCCATAGTCACTTTCGACTCGATCTAGCCAAGAGATATAATCCAGGTTGCCTATATAAGGGGCTGATCGAAATAGCTTGCCAGGTTTATTTAGAAAACTGAAGTTATATGGGTCACTCAGGAATATCCTAGGTTTGCAGGTTGTGAACGAAGGAAATACCTTATCCATGGCCTTCGACAGGTTTGGCTGATCCGGAAGAGGTCCACCAAAGGCATAAGTTTGGCCATTCACAGAAAACGGAATCATCACGTTCAACTCCCAAATAGCTTTCTTTGCTGCGTCTCCGTGAGGTTCAGGCACCATTTCTTTGCCATCGTTACTGGTGATAGTGCTTGGCCATTTCCCAGCTATAGGAACCTCCTGGTTTTCTTGAGACATTGTCGAAGAAGACGATGAACAGTTCTTATGAAAAGGGTTTTAATGGCGGACTGATTGAATCAGTGCTGAGGGTTTCTGATTCCAAGAAAAGGGTTTCTTTGCCAGAAATCCAAGAACAAACGATTGAGAAGAGAAGCAATAATCTGAAAGAAATAGGTTGGTCTGATTCGCAAGAGGCTATGGAGATTGGGAAGCAAGAGTGGGAAGAAACAAGAACTTTTGAAAGCCAAACGTCTAAAAAACGTTCCAATGGCCATTTTTGGCCTATTTATAGGGTTTAAAAAAAAATAAAAAATAAAAAAATCTTTCAAATCAGATTCAGTTCGACTTCCTAGTGTGACACGTGTCCTACTTTTACCTAGAAAGTTGGGACTCATGATGATAGTGGGAATCGAGGTGACAGTTACACAGTAAAACGTGCAATCATGACGCCGTTTCAGGAAAACGTGTAGAAGAAGAAAAAATGTCAACTTCTCATCTTCCTTCGATCATGAATCGAAGCAGACATTTTTTGGGGGCAATTTGTTAGCCCATATTTTTGATAAGCTAAAAATATGCTCTGAACATGCATTAAATGCTGAAGAAAATCTTGTCAGATTCTATCGAATCGAAGAGTAAGAAGATTCGAATGGAAACGTTCACAGGTTCAAGGGAATTTACAAACACAAGGCTAAGGCAAGAAAGAGGGCTTCGAACCATTGGACAAATCGACCTAGCGTATGATCGAATCGAAGCAACTGATTTCTGGACTTAGCACGATTCTGACAAACTTCACAAATTCAGTTCGACTTCGAGCGATACAGACAACCGTTCTAAGGAGCAGTTAGGTGCATGCAGGGTGTACGTGGCAGGACACTTGGTAGTAGGGTAGTGTTCGACCGTTAGGACAGTTTATTTTCGAAAGTCTATATATAGTAGTTTTTTAGTCAGGAACAAGGTCGCAATTCATTTATACGAAAATCCTTGTAAAACTCAAAGTATCCATGCTATCGAGAGAAACGAGTGAAATGGGATCCAAGTATGAATCTGTGAACCATTCTTTTCTGTAAAGCACATTTTACAATTCTATGCAATTTACTTTTCATGTAAATTTATCTTTCAAGCACTTTAAATTTCATGCAAAGTTTACTGCCTTTCATTTAAATTCTCGTCATTTACCTGTTTCGATCGAAACAAAGCGTTTGTTTATTAAAAATTTATTTTCTTTGTTGCTTGTAATCCAAGTGACTTGTATATTTAGTTTTCCCAAAACAACAATAAATGTTTATGCGTAATGAACATTCAAACAACTTAAAGAATTCAAACAAAGCACTATGCTCCTGAGATTCACTAGTTGGTCTCGCAAGCAATTAACCTAGACTAGCGGTTGTTTACCAAACTTCAGCGTAAACACCTACCGAATTACATACTCTTTTCATGGTCAAATCCTCAATTCAGAAACCCTAAACTACGTTTTCTCAATTTTAATCTTTCAACAACAACATTACATCTGTTCATCATCATTATTTCATCATAACTATCATCATAACAGCACTTAAGATTAAACAACCCCACCTTTACAATTTAAGATATCATAAAGTGAAAGAATTCTCTCCCTTACCTCGAATCTCTAGAATTACAGCTTTTGGCTCTCTTCTCCGCAGCTAGGGTTTTCTCCTTCTCTTATCTTCTCTTCTTCGGTTTCTACTTTCAGGAAAAGTGTCAATTTTGATGCCTAACTTTCTATTTATACTTGGTTTGTTCACTTATTATTATTTTCTTCTCCTCCACTTACTATTATTTTTACTTCCTCCTCCCCCACTTATTTATTACTTCTATTCTACATCTCCCACCTCTATATTATTTTAATTTTTAATTCTTCCCCTCATCACATTAATCCTCATATCACATCATTAATCATCAAAACTCTATATTCGATAAAATAATATAATACTCAATCGAAAATGCGTCATCACTACAACAATAATCAAGACTCCACATATTTAACCTCATGAAATTAATTAAATAGAAATTTGGGGTGTTACAGATTTGATAAAATTTACCTCATGGAAATAGTTTTTGGTCCGCGACCTGGATAGTCTTGCTCCTTTTATGAGTGGGATAGGGAGCCTCTTCTTTGTTGCCACCTCTAAAGACTTGTGGCATAGATAACACATGATATATGTGGTTGCCTGACTCTAGTGTGTTTGCTATGTCTTCCCATCGCTCAGTCAGTTTTGTTCTTTTAGGATGGTGACTTTGGGGATGGTTGGCGTAGGTGGTGTGGTTTGGTGCTTTGGCGGGTTGGTCGTTTATTTATTTATTCAATTTGGAGATTGTTTGTTTATGTTTGGTTTGGTGTTGGGTGTTTAGTGGCCCTGCAGTTTCAGCGTTTTTTGGTTGCATGGTTTTGAGCATTCCTTGTGCTTATTTCCCGTGACCTTTGTTGTGCTCATTCTAAACACAATTGCATGAATCAATTAGATAGATTACAACATCAAGACCATAAACATCATCTCTATTTCAGAGTATGTGTTGCAACTAATGCAAACACAAGCAAAACTACAAACACCCAAGATAAAACAAGAAATAAAAACCCATAAATTTATTCTTCACCTTTGGCCTATCTTCAATTGTTAGAGTCATTTATAATTTTCAGTAACGCGTTATTCTTTTATTTTAAATATCTTATAACCTCCTTGAATTTTTCCACTTCACCTACAAAAATCACATTATACATAGTTAAATGAGTATGAAGAAGTTAAAAAACCCATAAATGTAATAACAATTTATAAACTTAGAAATTAAGAACCCTAAAATGATAAAAAAAAAAAAAAAAAACTCGTAAATACAAGAACAACCTTTTAAACCCATAATGTAACAATAACAAACCCTATAACTGCAAATCTGCAAAATCCATTAAACCAAAAATCATACCTTAAGAAGATCACACCCATAAAAACTGCTTCCATGGTTTTCCTACGTCCGTCTCATCATCAAGTGTGACTAATGTCACATCAGTATCATGATTGTTTTCTTTGCATAGTTGAGTGGTTAGTTGTGATGGAGTAATGCAAATCAGACATCTTAACACATGAATGATAACAACGATTGGAAAGGAACGATTTCCAGTAGGGAATCAAAAAGGAAAGGTAAGGATTTCGATGTTTCAATTTAGGGTTCATATTAATTCATTTCCCTATTTTTATTCTACTTCAGTTTCTGTTTTTTTTTTTTTTAAATTCTGTTGATTTTTGAATAAAAAATGTATATAAAACGTTTCTTTTTAATTTGAAATGAATCAATTGTGACATGACTTCCAATTAGGCACATAAGGCATGCCACATCACTCAATTACCTCACATGCCGTAAAAAAATTTAGTCAAATTGATTGAAGGGACAAAATGTTTAAATTTTGAAAAATTGAGAGACCAAAATTGTGAAATTAAAAATGGAGAGACCAAAACCGCAAATTGGTTAAAACTGAGAGCAAAACTAAATTTAAACATATAATGTTTATATATGTTTTTATCAATGGAAAACATAAAGAAACTGAAAAGAAAAGGAACTACATATGGGAGAACTGAGTTCCCCTTGCACCAATTAAGCAATAACTCAACAAGGAAGATGGACAAGTCTTGATGATCCTAAATTCATGAGAAAGCAAAACACCTAATTTAACGAGTCAATCTGCACGCGAGTTTCCTCCATGCAGAGTATGATTCAACACAACATTCCAATCTCTCAAAATGAAAGAACATATATTATCAATAAGAGAAGCATAAGTATGTATAGGTAAGACCTCCTCCTTGATAAATGTCAACGTCGTTTGAGAATATGACTCGCAAATGATGTCTCTATAACCATGGTTTCAAGTGATCTACAATCCATTCCTTCAAAAAAAAAAAAGTGATCTACAATCCATAGAAAGTAGCACGAAACTCATCATTAATATTAGTGGTATGCCCACAACTCCATGCACAACCAGTGATCCAACAACAAACTGAATTCCTAAAGGCCTCAATAATATTCTTTGACACACATTGCTTTTTAATGGCCTTGCTTGGCTACCGGTAATAAAGTGATATCACTACATGTTGCCAAAGGCGCCAAATTTTTAAAAAATATTATTTTGACTAGCGAAAATATGGGCGTTCACGTAACTTAATTCTTTTTTTCAAATTGGTCCCATAACTGTTAAAATCTACAATTTGGTCCTTTATCTTTGTTTTCGTCCGTCAATTTGATCCTATTTTGTTAATTTTAACCCCCTCAAAAAGGAGATCGTTGGATAAGGAAGGTCTACCAGATCTTATAGTGTATCACCTAATTTATTTACTTTCTTCATCTTCTTCTCTCATCTTCATCTTCATTTAACCTTCATCAACCTTTATCATCTTCATAAAATAAAAAAACCCAAATTTTTTTCAAAAATTCATCATTACACATATTTTCGAGCAACTCATTTTCTCCATGTCATCTTTATCAATCTTCATACAAAAACTCAGTCAAAACCCAGAAAAACACAAAACTTAAATTCAACATCAAACCCCTAAATCACTAGACCACCACAATTTTCATTATCATCCTCTCATCACTACATCACTACCATCAACAACAACACCTAATATCATCACACACATAAATCTTCAACCAATAACAACACATAAAATTGAATTAAAATCATGCAGAAACGTTTAAATTCCACAGTACAAACAAAATCCAGATTACTACTTATGAATTTGAGAGGTGAAATCTGGATTTTTCTTTGACCAATTTTCCCCAATTTTTCATTTTATGCAAAACCCTTTCCTTCAAATGAGTTCTAAGTGTTTGATGGATGGTGAATTCAACGTGAATAATCGAGAGGGCTACTGAATTGTTGGGTTCTTATAATTGTGTGAAACGAATTTCCGGCGCGGTGGTGATGCTTTCCGGTGCGGTGGTCTCCGGAGCAAGGTCATCCTATCATGAATTTTTTTGTGGTTTTTGTAGGGGATATGAAGGAGAGTACTTATATGGTAGTGGTTTATTGAAAAACCTTTTGTGGTGGTCAAGATCTAACACTGAAGGTGGCGGTTTTGAAACTTAAAAAAGTCTCTGATCTAAAAATAAATTTGAGGAGGAGATAGAGAATGAAGATATGATGAATAATGTGTTTGGTTTGTCAAAGGATGGCCGAAAACGCCACGGTGGGTGGCTGGAAAGGATGACCGGAGAAGTTGCTCTAATCAAAATTTTGTTTGGTTCATATGAAAATGTATAATGAGGAGTACGAAAATGGTTTTTACTGTCACAAAAATGGTCTACCAGAGATGGTTTTTTTGAAGTTGAAATGTGAATTTTTTAAAGAAAAAATTTTTGTTTATTTTTAATTTTATGATGATGATGAAGGATGAATAAAGATGAAGATGAAGATGATGGAAGCACATGAAGAAAGTAAATACATTAGGTGTTGGTGATACACTATAAGATATGGTAGACCTTCTTTATCCAACGGTCTTCTTTTTGCAGGGGTTAAAATTAAATTAATAGGATCAAATTGACGGACATAAACAAAGGTAAAGGACCAAATTGTAGATTTTAATAGTTATGAGACCAATTTTAAAAAAAAGAATTAAGTTAAGGGACCTGATGTTCAATTAAGCCGGCCTCAATAATATTTTTTGACACACATTGTTTTTTAATGGCCTTGCTTGGCTGCCGGTAATAAAGTGATATCACTACATGTTGCCAAAGGCGCCAAATTTTTAAAAAATATTATTTTGACTAGTGAAAATACAGGCACTCACGTGTCCATCTTTCCGCTTTTTTAATTGCGCTAACGCGTGTAGATGATCAACAATATTTTATAGAAATTTTAAGTGTAAATTACAAACGATATTTTATATAAAAATTTTATAGAGATTAAAATTATAAGTATATATATTTGTGACTTTCAAATGTAACAAACTCAACAAACCATATTTATATTTTTCAATGACAACAATAATATAAAAAATATAACAAAAATTCTTTCTTTAAAAAAAAAACAAAATTCTTATCTTTTTTAATAACGTCAACAATATAACATTATTATAGAAAAATTTGTTTAAGGGTATAATTGAAATAACAAAAAAATCAGCCTAAAATCCTCGTCAAATTCCCCTATTTTCTTTATATATATATATATATATATATATATATATATATATATATATATATTTATATAGATGACATTTGGTGTTAAAATTTTCTTAGGGTGAGTTGCCATTTTAACTTTTCATCGGTCGGTATTATGCGGCAAATGTCGCCAATAGTAGTGTCCAAAATACCTTTTGTTATTTTGGGGCAAAATTTGGCTGCCAAAACAACCAGAGATTCCAAAATACTTGATTATCTCATAGTTTTAGAATACATTTTTTTGTGTGATTATGAGACTGATATGTACGCGACAAAAGCATAATTTTGAAGTAACAAATTACAAGTTCTTTTCAACCACTGTGGTGATTTTATTTCCCCTCCTTCGTTTTTTTTTTTTGCCCGGTTAGATTATTTTAAAGTTTTTTCGTCTTTGCTTTTCGTTTTAATGTTTACACTTGACTAAAAGAAAGGCAAATATTTAAAAAAGAAGTGGATCAAATTGCTTGGTAGTTGCTATATCATGCCCAATGGAATCATGAATCGAACCAACTCGTAAGAAGGACAAAAGGAACAGCAATTAGGAACGACCCAACTTGTAATTGTTAGACCAAGTTGATTTTGCAACCACTTTATGTTTACCAGCTAGTCATTCCCTTATATGATTAGATTACTTGTTTTTTTTATTATTTGAGTTAAAAAACAAAATTAAGCTAATAATAATTAAATAATACGAACATGTACTTTTGTCTTGGTTGTTTGTGGGGTTATTACAAAATACAATTATTCTTCCTGAGTCTGAAAAAATGATTAGAAACGCAAACAATGATGGGATTATGAAATAAATTACACAAAACTCGAGGTCAAATAGTAGTGTAGTACCTTATTATATGGAGTATAGCATAAAGAATAAAGAAGTTGTTACCTACTAAAGACTAATTATTTTAAGGTCTTGTTAACGAGTGTTTTAAAAATATTGTTTAAGAATTTCTAATAAAAAAATGTTTATTAAAAAAGTTAAATAGTTTAATTTTAAATGCATTGAATTCATTAATTTTTATAAATATTTACTATTTAAGGTCGTTAAAAAGTGTCCTTAAAACATTCGTTAATATTTTTTTATTTTAAATATTTTCTTTTTACTCAAGATGATAGTTTCAATAGTATAAGTTTAGTCTTGTAACATCAATAAGCAAAGTTGAAATCAAATAAAAAAAATTGCCACCTACTAAAAATGTTATTTATGTCTATAGTTTTAATCAAAATTATAAAAACTATTGTTCATAATTTATACGATTAACTTAATAAGATTCGTTCCCATCTAAATGATAGGTATTAATTAATAATAGTAGTAGTACTGCTACTATTACTTTGTTCCTATAAAACTCTCATAAGGGACTATTTTCTCCCTTTTTGTGCAAATTGTGACAAATACTAGAGTAAATTACACTTCCATTCCTTTAAAGATACTTGAATTACACTTTCCTCCCCTCTCATGTTAAAATATACACTCACATTCTCTCTTATTCAAAACATATTAGAAAACATTTCACTCCCCTCCCTTAAGAAAAACTTGAATTACATTCTCATCCCCTCTTATGTTAAAATCTACACTTTACTCCCTCAATAATTATTTTAATTTCTAATAATCTAGCAAAAAAATAATAATCATCTAACACACTTAAAAAAATAGTATTGCGGGTCTATTTTAATAATCAAAATTTGAATACATATTTTTTGCTATTTTTTATCCACAAATTGATTAACATATTATAAAATAGTAGTAGTTTTAAACTCTATTATAAAATATGAAACAACCCAAAATAAAATTAAAATATGTGAAAAATTACTAAAGACAATAAAGTATGGTTATTTAAAAGTTAATTTTATACTCTTTATTATAAAATTAATAGCAAAATATTTAAATTTAATTATCATTGACATTTAAATTATAAAGAAATGAATTTATTTTTCTTAAATGGTGGTTTAAAATTAGTATATATCATAAACATATTTATTTATGTTAAAATAGATTAAAGTGTAGTGCATATTTAATTGTTAAGGGAGGGGTTGTAATTCAAGCATCTTATAGGGGAGGGGAGTATAAATTTTACTTTTCAAGGGAGGGGGTGTATATTTTAACATAAGAGGAGAGGGGAGGGTAATTCAAGCTTATCTTACGGAAGGGGAGTGTAATTTACTCTAAATACTATGATGGACATATAAATTAATTATCTTCCTTGAAGGATAGTCCTATATAAGAATATTAATTTTTAAGAAATTTATTACTACTATCAACTTTCGTAATTTTCTTTATTTACTACACTTGATTCAATGGCAAGAGCTTAACCTTGTAACCTCGAGGTACATAGTTTAAATTCACTCGTGGACGATTGTAAATCGACCATTAATATCACTTTAATTACGACAAATTTCTCTCTTCCCATTTTTTTCAAAATATATCTTTAATTAGTAAACATGTCTTATATTTAGGATTGATGTAGTTCTAGCTTATTATTTAAAGGAAAACGCTAACATATGTTCTAAGGAGACAAATATTAAAGTACCAAAGATAAAAATTATGTCTTGGAAATTGTGTTATTTTATTTCTCAAAAGATTAAAATTTAGTTTTTTTCAATAAATATTTTTCTTTTGTAGAAACCTTAACATATGCCCTTAGGGAACATGTTAGCACGACCCTTATTTAAAAGCAACAATTATTATTTTAAAAAACAACAAATTCCTTAGCAAATTTTAATATTAATAAAATGACTCCAATGAGTTTGGAAAGATCATCTAGAGGCGAGGTAAAGATGTTAACATCGGGTCAATCGGCGAGTTTGGACAAATTCGAAGTGTCATATAGCCGAAACATGCCTTCTCGAGAAAATTAAGGATATGCATGATTTGTAACAAAATGGATGTAAAGGTTCTGACATCTCATAGTAGATACCTAAGACTACCCGCCAAGAGACACTGATCAAGGTAATACCTAGTTATATCATGATCTGTTATAAGATCTAGAAGGATTTTCTAGAGACATTGAGGCAATGTTAGCCCAATTTCGACGGGGAAAAAAATGAAAAGAAGCGGAAAATTCACAAGATTTGAGGTAAGAAAAAAACCCAAGGAAGATTGTGATCCATATGTTTCAATGAGCTTAATAAAACATTATTAGAGAACCAATGTTTGGAGGTTTATCACAAATGTGACATCATTTATGGCTAATGTTTAAGGTCATGTATTTCCCAAGATCAAACCAAATTATGCATAGAGGAGTATGATATGTGCTAAGGAGCATGTCGATCAAAATCTAGTCAGAGAACTAGCTCTCTGAACAATCAAAATTCAAGATATGGAGTCCTCCCTTGAATTGACACAAATTTAAGAATGTAGAAAAAGGATGTGATCTTCAATACTTTGATGACCATGAAGCCCAAAAGATTCTAAATACTCCCATCTCATGCAAATTTCCTAAAGACAAGTTAATCTGGCATTGTGAAAAGCACGTCCAATACTCGGTTAGATCAACATTTCACATGTTAAAGGAGGGAAAAATGGGATAGTTGGAGCATCTGTGAGAGGTAAGAAACTGTGGAAGCCTATTTGGACGATCCAGGCCCCTAATGGTGTCCGAATTTTCTTTTGGAAACTAGTAAAAACCATCCTACCAACAAGAGAGAGAGAGAGACTAAAGAGGAAATGAATTAAAATAGACCCTCAATTTCCTTTCTCTTGTGCCAAAAAACAAAGTCATGAACACATGTTCATGCATTTCCCTATAACTGTACTCTTTTTGGTTTGCTTCTCCTCTTGGTATCCACATTCCAAATGACTTAAACATGCCATTAACAACCAATACAGATAGATTCAGTCTCTGATGACTAAAATTGGCAAGTGTACCAAATCGTACACAAGTAATAAAATAGTAAGTTATCCTCTCCACATGGATTATCATTCAACTTAGCAATTTGTATAATTTATTAGAAGTAAAAGAAAATAAAGAGATGAAGTAGTTGTAGGGTTTTAATTGTCCTATAGTTAATGCGAGATTAGGTTGTTCTGATTCAGAATGATAACGACGATTAGAAAATCCTTAAATCCCATCTCCTTTCTTTGTTGGAATTAATGTGGTTAATTATTACTTTATGACTTGTCTTTGATTTACGAAAGTAGGATATGGCCCGATGATGTAGCAGTGGAAGTTTTAATTTTGTATCGTCACAATTTAACCAATTATATCACACTCTGTAGTTCTAACTTACTTCCTCTGTCTCAAAATAATAGTTGTTTAAGGTTTGTGCATGATTTTTAAGAAAATGATTAATTGTGTTGATTTCAATGGTAATTAGTGTAATTTACTAAAATACCCTTATTGATTGTAGTTAATGGAGTAGTTAATTTGGATGAAATTCATTAAATAAGAGCATAATAGTGAAAAAATAATAAATGTTGCATTGATATTCTAAAGTGGTAATTATTTTGAGACATATAAGAAATAATAAAGAGACAATTATTTTGAGACAGAAAGATTATACTAGTAATATTTAGTGCGAGTGGGTGCTTTAAATGTCTTACATTGAATGCCATATAATGTACCAAGTAAGTGTTTATAAGTGGGAGACATTCCTCAATTTACATAAGTATATAGCTAGATGCAACGTAAGTCAAATTTTAAGAATATCCATGCATATGATTATTTTAGATCCTCTGTGTGAGTTATTCTTTGTTCATTTTTTCTATAGAAAAATTGTGTGCTTTTCTAAAATGCCTTGGAGTCTTTCCTGGCATGCATTGTATGGTAGTGTTTATTCCAAGAAAAGGTTAAAAAAAGAGGAGAGATTTTGATGCTGTAACGTTCAAGGCCCGGCAAATACTTTCAACCGTCTTTTACGGAGAGGTAATACTATAAATTCACCATTCACGCCTCAGATTAAACAATAGACAGAAAGTTATTTGTATAAACCGTGTAATTCTTCATGTAACTACAAAGATTTAGTCTTCAAATTGGGTTTGAACAACAAAGATAGCAAAGTCTTTTATTCAAAATTTTAAACAATGTTTCATTCTTAGCCACTTCAACCTCAAAATTGTTTCTGTAAAAAAAAAACCTCAAATTCATTAATTAAGTTGAATGAGACTCAAATTACAACTTCAAGTATTGAAAAAGTAAAATATATCAATTTTCAATACATAAATTTTTATAAAAGCTTACTATTTAAAGTTATTAAGCAATGCCTTTAGGATAAAATTTATGTATTGGTTTGATTACTTACACATCTATCTTACTCATCATGAGTAGTTTAAGTTGACTCCACCATGCCACATAACATTAAAATAAGTTATTCATTTTTTACTCTATAGGTGAAACCCTTAAGAACTGAACCGTAGATCTCACCATCCAGAACTTGAGATCCTAAAGATAAGGGCATGAACCCCTAGAATAAGGCTGAACGCCCTAGACGTCCTCCAGGAGGGCGCAGGGCCCACTTTACAATCGCAAAGAACCCTAGGTGACCTTCCCTAAAGGCACCCTCTGAGGGCGCCCTCAACAACCTACGAGGGCGCCCTAGTCCTGGTTTTGGCCCTTTACGACTTGGGCCCAAAACCATGACCGGGTAGGCCCAAAAGAGGCTACAAATAGTAACCTTGGGATCACTCCCAAGGCACGACCTAAACACAGGACAGAGACCCTAGTTTCTAGAGATTGTACTCACTGACAGTACAGTTGGCGCCCACCGTGGGGCTACGGTAAAATTGACCTAGCCACCGTCTCTAAAAGAAAAACAGTCGATCCACGGCCCCCTGAAAGTCATCAGAACGCCGTGAATCCACCATATTTCCTAGGAGCAACCTCAAAGCCTTCGAATCCGCCGCGATTCACCCCTAAATCTACCCCTAACTTTCATCAAACATTCAACCCATTCCTTGTTCAAAACATCAATTTCCCTCTCTGAGATTCACAATCCTGACTGAGGACCTTCAGTCGCAATCTTTAAACCTTGATAACCGACCCAAAAACGACCATCGTCGCCATCGTTGTTCATGGACCCAAAGGCGGCAGAAGTGGTACAGCAACAGATCCGACAGCTTCACAGCCACGGCGAAGCATTGCAAGTTAACTCAATCGACTTGGATCCAAGGGAAGAATTCCAGAACGAGCGCCTTGAACCCACGGAGGATCTGAAGGAAGTCACAATAGGCCCGGAACCGCATCAAACAACCAAGGTGGGGACTTCTTTGGATCCCGCTGAAGAGCAAAGTCTAGTGGATCTCCTGAGAAAAAACTTAGACTTGTTCGCCTGGCAACCATCAGATATGCCCGGCATCGACCCTGCCATCGTATGCCACCACCTCGCCTTACGCCCAGGAGTGAAACCGGTCGCTCAGCGCAAAAGGAAATTAGGCGAAGAAAGGAGGAAAGTAGTAGATGAAGAGGTTGCCAAGTTAAGAGACGCCCGTTTCATAAGTGAAATCAAGTATCCTACATGGCTGGCCAACGTCGTCCTCGTGAAGAAAGCTAACGGAAAATGGCGCATGTGTGTCGACTACACCGATCTGAACACCGCCTGCCCAAAAGACCCATATCCCCTCCCAAATATTGACCACCTTATCGACAACGCGTCAGGGTACCAAACCCTAAGTTTCATGGACGCATACTCCGGCTACAATCAAATAAAGACGGATCCTCTCGACGCCCCGAAAACCACCTTCATGACCAACCACCACAACTATCACTACGAAGTCATGCCTTTCGGCTTAAAGAACGCCGGCGCTACCTTTCAAAGGCTGATGGACACCGCCTTTGCAGAGCAAATCGGAAAAAATTTGGAGGTCTATATCGACGATCTGGTAGTAAAAACAAAACATGACGAAAGCCATTCAAGGGACCTGGAAGAGATCTTCGATCAAGTTCGTGCGTATAACATGCGTCTCAACCCAGCCAAATGTTCTTCTGGGGTTCACGCAAGAAAATTCCTAGGCTTCATGTTGACCAGGCGCGGTATCGAGGCAAACCCTGACAAATGTCAGGCGATAATCAACATGAGAAGCCCCTCTAGCATTAAGGAGGTGCAGCAGTTGACAGGTAGGCTCGCAGGGCTCTCCAGGTTTTTATCGTGTGCCGGCGATAAAGCTTTCTCTTTCTTTGCCTCAATAAAGAAGAAGGAACTTTTCCAATGGACTGAAGAGTGCGAAGAGGCGTTCACAAAGATCAAGACGTTTCTTTCCAGCCCGCCAGTTCTGCATCGTCCAGATGCAGGCGCCGTCCTTTTCCTCTACCTGTCTATATCGGAAAATGCTATGAGTTCCGTCCTCGTACAAGATTCTGACGAAGGTGAGAAGCCAGTGTATTTTGTGAGCAAGGTATTCAAGGGAGCAGAACTGAGATACCAGAAAATAGAGCGCCTCGCTCTAGCAGTGGTAGCAACGGCGAGGAAACTGCGACCATATTTTCAAGGACATAAAGTTGTTGTCAAATCCAATTACCCCATCAAGCAAGTGCTGGGGAAACCAGACCTCGCGGGAAGAATGGTATCCTGGGCAGTGGAATTGTCCGAATACGACATTCAATATCTTCCCAGAGGCAGCATAAAGTCACAGGTTCTGGCTAACTTCCTAGTGGAATTTTCATCCCCAGTGGAAGAAATCGCCCCCTTTGTATGGTTATTATCGGTCGATGGCTCATCAAACCTCAAAGGTAGTGGAGCCGACATAGTGTTGGAAGGTCCAGGGGGCCTAATCATAGAGCAGTCGCTGAGGTTTGAGTTCAAGGCGAGCAATAACCAGGCAGAGTATGAAGCCCTGGTAGCGGGCATGAAGTTGGCACAAGAGATGGGAGCCGAAAACTTAAGAGCGAAGAGCGATTCCCAGTTGGTGACGAGTCAAATTACCGGGGAATACCAAGCAAAGGACAGTCAACTTATCAAATATTTAGCAAAGGTCAACAGTTTAGCCTCCACCTTCAAGTTCTTCGAGGCAATCTATGTTCCAAGGGAGCATAATTCAAGAGCCGATCTCTTGTCTAAACTTGCCAGCACCAAACGCCCGGGAAACAACAGATCGGTCATCCAGGAGGTGTTGGCGGCCCCTAGCACAGAAATCATGGAAGTAGGCGCCGTAGAGAATGAAGAGGAGGGATGGATGACGCCGCTTATCAAATACCTCACGGGAGCGTTTAATCCCAAGAGCGAGGAGGAAGAGCTACAAATACGAAAGAAGGCCTCGAAGTATTGCATGGTCGCTGGCAAATTGTACAAAAGGGGCAAGGCAGCGCCTCTGCTCAGGTGCCTAGGCGAAAACGAGACCCACCTCGTCCTCTTAGAAGTACATGAAGGAGTATGCGGGAGCCACATCGGCGGGCGATCCCTGGCCGCGAAGCTCTTAAGAGCAGGTTACTACTGGCCGACAATGATCCAAGAGAGCGCCGACTTTGTACGGAAGTGTGACAAGTGTCAGAGGTTTTCTGATAAGAAACACGCCCCTGCTTGCGAACTCACCTCGGTCTTTTCCCCATGGCCTTTTCACAAGTGGGCAGTGGATATTGTAGGCTCATTCCCATTGGCGCCCGGACAACTGAAGTTTCTCATAGTCGGAGTGGATTACTTTACGAAGTGGGTTGAAGCTGAAGCGGTCGCCAAAATCACGGCGGACAGAGTGATACGCTTCTACTGGAAGAAAATAATATGCAGGTTTGGGCTACCCAAAGTTATAGTATCAGACAACGGGACTCAGTTCGCCAGTTCCAAGGTGGTAGAATTCTGCAATCAACTCGGAATCCAAACGAAGTTTGTCTCAGTCATCCACCCCCAAGCAAACGGGCAAGCCGAATCTGCAAACAAGGTAATCTTGAACGGCATCAAAAAGAAGCTCGACGACGCCAAAGGACTTTGGGCTGAGCAATTACATGAGGTGCTCTGGTCATATCACACGACGCCTCACTCCACAACCAAGGAAACTCCGTTCACTATGGTATACGGCGCCGACGCTATGCTGCCCGTAGAAATTGACACGCCAACATGGCGTCGAGAAAACTTCTCGGAAGAGGCTAATGAGGCAAGCTTGCTATGCGGAATAGACATGATTGATGAGGTACGGGAGGCCGCCCACATTCGGGAATTCGCCGCAAAACAAAGAGCAGCCCGCCGGTACAATTCAAAAGTGATCCCAAGAGACATGAAAGAAGGAGATTTGGTCTTAAGACAGGTCGTCGCGCCCACCCGAATTGGGAAGCTACTACCCAACTAGGAAGGACCATATCGAGTCAGGGAAAAACTAGCACACGGAGCATACAAGCTGGAAGAGCTGAATGGAGACATGATACCACGAACCTGGAATGCGGCCAACCTACGCCATTACTACAGCTGAGTACTCCATCATTTTTATAAAAAAACCACACAAGACTGAATTACTGTAAAGTTTGTATTTTGCTTGCATTTTCTTTTGAATTGTTTGTATTTTGATTTCAACTAATGAAGAGGAATAAGGGAGCACTCTTTTCCCTGCAAAAGCTAGGGTTTTTAATGAGGCACCAATTTCCGTTTACTCTTATCTCTGCTTTGACTCCAATATCGCAGACAACGCCGAAACGAGATAGACAGCATCAACTTGCAAAAGGCGCGCCATATGATCCGTTAACCCCAAAGGGGTTGCCACCTAATTCCTTAACCCTAAAAGACAGGGCTCTAAGACGTCGTGAGCTTAAAATAAGATCGCCGCCTAATTCCTTAACCCCAAAGAGGGCTCTAAGACGTCGCGAGACGAAAATAAGATCGCCGCCTAATTCCTTAACCCCAAAGAGGGCTCTAAGACGTTGCGAGACGAAAATGAGATCGCCGCCTAATTCCTTAACCCCAAAGAGGGCTCTAAGACGTCGCGAGACGAAAATAAGATCGTCGTCTAATTCCTTAACCCCAAAGAGGGCTCTAAGACGTCGCGAGACGAAAATGAGATCGCCGCCTAATTCCTTAACCCCAAAGAGGGCTCTAAGACGTCGCGAGCCAAAAAGAAATCGCCACCTATTTCCTTAACCCTAAAAGAAAGGGCTCTAAGACGTCGTGAGCCGAAAACGAAAGCGTCGGTAGAGGCTCGAATAAAGCAATAACGCCGAAAAATTAAACGGTTTGACAATCTTTAGTAAGTCGAGAAAATAGACAAGTAATAGTTACCGCCCAAGATACATTATCATCATCGTCATTAAATAAAAGAAAGTCAAAGCAACATAGTACAAAAGAAGGTCAAAGCAACATAATACAAATAATGCATCGTTACGAATTCAAAAAGTTCAAGATAAAAGCAAATTAAAATTACAACAAAGACTATTGTTCGTCCACAAGGGCGCCATCTACAACTATCTTGAAAGAGTCCATAGACGAAAGGTCAGCGTCCGGATGAAGAAAGGCGACCTGCTCCTTTGCACGGTCAAACCCAGTCTCAAAGGACAGCGCCAGTTCTCCTTTGGCTTCCGAGACCTCAGCCTTCAACGCCACTTCCCTCTCAACTCCTGAGGCAACCTCATCCCTCAAACGCATGATCACCGCATCCTTCCCAGCTAGGTCGGCATCATGACCAATCTTCAGATCACTGATGCGTTCATCACACTCGGACCTCATCGCCTGTATAGTCTCCCTGACCTCCTTCTCCTTGCTCTCCTGAACTTCTTGTAATTCCTTTTCCAGCGACTTCACCTTGTCCAGCAAATTTTCTCCATTACGGACCGATTCTGCGTATTTGCAATCAACGGCCATCAAAAGCATAATAGACCGCAGACAGTTCACACCGATATCCCTCGTCGTAAAGAGAACGGGGTTCTGTATCCCAGCTGTCACATCGTCAGGATTACAAACCATTTTTTCTTTCACGTAGGCTTCATAATCAAAATCCTTGTCCCAAAAAGACCGAACCTCCCGGCTTGGACCAGTGAGTTCAGCGGCGGGACGAGAATGCGCCCGCTTGGACCTCCTCTCTTTCATCACCCCCTCTTCCCCATCTGGTGCTTTCCTCTTCTTCTCCTCCCGACCTTTTTCCTGCGCCACTTCAACGTCAACGTCGCCCTCAGGTTGAGCTTCAAGAACAACCTCAGCTTTCCTCTTAGACTTACGAAGGATAAGCCCGGAAGGATCGCCGGCATCCGACACCCCGCCCGATTTTTTGGCTTTCATTTCAGCCAAATACTTCTTCCTCTCCGCAGCGGTTAGAGGCGCCATTGATTCTGCAAGTCAAAAACCAAAGCCAACACACAAGTTAATAAAGGAAAAGGCGAGAAAGCTAGACAAGTAGGGTTACGAAATCTACTCACGCAAATAAATCCCTAAGCTATCAACATTTCCCTCCCGATCCAGCAGCTCCCGGATATCCATGGGCAGCATCTTGTCCAAGAAGGAGACGACATCTTTTTCATACCCACTCAAATGTTCGTAGTCAAACCCGGTAATAGAAGCTGGAGAACTCGTCCAACAGATGGGGAATTTTAATTCATTCTGTACACGCACGGCGGCGTCCTCACAATCCTCCCTTCCCCTCACCCTAAGGAAGGTTCGTCTCCAGTTCTTGTAATGAGACGCATAGGGCGGAAACAACCGTTTCCCAGGATGGGCGCCAACGGACACCCAGGACGACTTGTCCACTCCCTTAGTACCATAAAAACTAAAGAAGCAACCAGCAGAGGGTTCAAAGCCTAAACCCTCGCACGCAATCTCGAAGGCCCGGATGAACGCCCAACTGTTGGGCTGAAGCTGCGAGGGCGCCACATTTAACCACCTCAGAACGCTTACTTCGAAGGGCGTGAATGGATATTTCACGCGCAAATCCTCAAAGACCGCCGTGTACATGTAGAAGAATTCGTGCGCCGTACTCCTTGGCATCCGTAAGTAGACTTTCTCACCAGGGCGGCAGGGCTCAAGAATCACGTCCTTTTCGCGTCCCGTCGAAGAAACACTAATTCTGCCTCGAAACAGCGCCACTCGCTGAGGATCCATATACATGGACTCCGAGCGCATCATTTCGTTAGCAAAATCCCCTTGTCCTGAACTACTAGCAGATGCCATACAGGGAAGCTCTCTAGTGTGGGAGGGACCTGGACGAACAGAAAGAATAATACAATCAGATGAATTCCCGCTATCATCTTTCCCCTCACTGTCACTCGAGTCGCTCGAAAATTCTCCTAAAACGGAATGGCCATAATAGGCATTTTCGAAAGCAACCCAATCGGTGGTTCCATCCGATCGTTTCGCAAGTCTAACTGCCTCTCTCAATAACACATCCCTCTCCTCCGAATTAGCAGGAGATATTACGTTGCCCTCCCCGTCACACTCCCTGATAACTACCATATCCTAATTTGAACTACAGAAACGAAGCGCTAACGTTCAGAGGATGAATTCGAAAAAAGGGATTACCTGTTTTGAATGAAGAAAAGCAGCACGAAGAAAAGGACTAATTTGATTTTGGAGAGCGCGTTGATTCTGGGAACTGTTTACGGCTGGTGAAGGATATACGATTTTAGAATGAAAAAAGAGAAAGAAAGTGAAAAGGCAAAAAACTGAACAGGAGACAGGGTAAGTAGATCCGAGTACAGTTCAAAGTACAAAGCCTGGGAAAACGCGCAGATGACGTCACTTAAGTTGGCACGATTTCCGAGAACCGTTGCGATTCGAACACGTCAGCGAAAGCGAACGGTCGCCTCACGTCAGCCGTCAGATCTCATTAAGAGGCGTCCTCAACACGTAGTTTAACGGGCGCGGCGAGCTACCCTACTTAAAGGAGTCGTTTCTACACGCAGCTTAATCACTTCGCTTTGTACCAAGACCCGTGCTTGTTGGGCTAATATAAATACTCTCGTTGGGCTAGCGCCCATACTCTCGAAGGGCTAGTGCCCATTAAGGTACTCAAAACAGAAACATGGAGTTAGTACTCATGTTGGGCTAGTTCCCGTATTGAGCTAGTACCCATGTTGGGCTAGTATCCGTGTTGGGCTAGTACCCATGCAGGTTTAAACATCCATGTTGGGCTAGCACCCTTCGTGGGCGAGCACCCATGATTGGACATACATCCATGTTGGGCTAGCACCCTTCGTGGGCGAGCACCCATGATTGGACATGCATCCATGTTGGGCTAGTACTCATAAATTTTTTTCATAAAGCTTCGTCATCAGTAAGCCCCACTTGCCGGGCAAAAGGTCATAGGCAAATCCCCCGTTAACAGTTTAATCACTTCGCCTTGTCCCAAGACTCGTGCTTGTTGGGCTGTGAACCGTAGATCTCACCATCCAGAACTTGAGATCCTAAAGATAAGGGCATGAACCCCTAGAATAAGGCTGGACGCCCTGGACGTCCTCCAGGAGGGCGCAGGGCCCACTTTACAATCGCAAAGAACCCTAGGTGACCTTCCCTAAAGGCACCCTCTGCGGGCGCCCTCAACAGCCTACGAGGGCGCCCTAGTCCTGGTTTTGGCCCTTTACGACTTGGGCCCAAAACCATGACCGGGTAGGCCCAAAAGAGGCTACAAATAGTAACCTTGGGATCATTCCCAAGGCACGACCTAAACACAGGACAGAAACCCTAGTTTCTAGAGATTGTACTCACTGACAGTACAAGAACTTATCATATATCCCACATATTAACTTGTTATATTCATGTCACAAATTTATCAATTCTATTATTTGTGTGCATCCAACATTAATTCTGTCACATATTATTTTAGGAGGTGTGAATAAATTGTTTATCTAATAAATAAACTAGTATTTTAGGAGAGGAACAATAAGAGCAATATATATGGGTTAAATGGTAGGATCTATGATGAGTTCTTAAAGGTTTCACACAGAAAAAGTAAAAAATGAATAAGTTATTTTAGTGTGATGTGGCATGGTGGAGTCAACTTAAACTATTTAAGATGAGTAGAACCATTGGAGATGCTCTAAAATAGATGTAAGTAATCAAACCAATAATTCAATGAACACAATTCAATTCAAACTAATTAAATTGATTTTTATTATGTGCGGGTCCAAATCGAACCAAACCAAAAACCCAATTTCTGTTGGTTGGGATATCGATTTCTGGTAATTAAAAACTGATAAACTGAACCAAATAATTATATTTTAATATTATTTTTTTTCTTTTATTTCACACTATATCAATAATCAATAATGTTATCTTAAAAAAGTGTGGTATTTAAGTATTTTTTAATTATTATTGTTGTGAATTCAGACAAAATCACACCAATAAAAAAACTATGATGTGTGGAGCAAAGGAAGTAGTAATCAATAAGTAAAGTAGCCTCAAGCAACAACAACAACAAATAGACCTAATCTAAGTGTAGAGCAACACAACAAGCATATTCAAAGCAACAAAGATAAGCAAATAAAGAAGGAAAACAAACACGCCAAGATTGTTTACCCAGTTCGGTCCAATATGACCTACTCTAAGGGAGATGACAGCTCTCCAATCCACTAAGATGAAAGTGATACAAAGGGGTTACAAGAAATTAGCTTAAAAGCTCACAAAGAACAAAACCTAATTTTTACCAATTTTCAAGTCACCCACACCGTCAATGAATCCTAAAAGAAAACACTAAAGGAAGCTTTTTTTATCCTTCCAGTGGTGAAATCTCACTACCCAAGGTGATTACAATGTTTCTCAACCCAAGAGAACCTCACTACAAAGACACTCAACCCTAAAGTTACCTCCTTTGTATTTTCAAGTTTCTCTCTCTTCAAACTCTCTCAAAAAAAAAAATGAATTGTGAAAGTATAAATAGTACCATGTAACAGTCAAAATCGTGCCATGATTATCACAATCGTGTCACGATTCATATCGTACGACCCAAGGTACAACAACCTTATCCACAAATCGTGTCACGCTTGCCACTAATCGTGTCACGATTTGACTCCAAAAGAAACCATGCTCTATGCCAACGAAATCGTGTCACACCATCAAAATCGTGTCACGATTTTGAGCTTTCATAGAATCACAAATTTGAATTCAAATACAACAATTATATATCATTTTATTTTCATTTTTGCTTGTGTAATTGTTTTAATAGTATAAAAAATCTAAAATGTTTCATTAAAAGTTATTTTTTTACTTTGGAAAACTAGTTTCTTTAATGATAATAGCATACATCTATATGTTATCATCGGTTTAGTTTGATTCAGATTTTATGAGGAAAAAAAAAATCTAATCTGACTATTTTTTTATTGGATCTTTCAAAAAACCAAACCAATCCATTAAATAAGTACTAGTATTTGCTATAAAAAAACAACAGTGTACAAAATAGACAGAAAATGAGAGAGATTAAAAAAGAACAAAAAAAGTAACAAATTACTGACTACAACTACTGCTATATATACAATCCAACACAAGAAACAATAGTACTGTTACTATTACTATTACTATTATAAAACACAAAAGGTCAAACATACAAAACTTGGACTCAACCCTGTTCTTGCTGGATCTCTATATAGTCCCCCCCATCACAACTACATCAATCCCCTTCTTCCTTTTCTCTCTCTCTCTCTCTCTCTCTCTTCACTTTTCTTTAGCTTTTCATTTACCAACTGATATATTTTCCTTTTCACACCCTCCTTTCCACTCATATCCCACCAAATTTACAACTTTCATTCATCACTTCAATCTCATCATCCAATTCAATCTTTAATCAAATGTAATTCATTCATATTCTTATTCATATTCATAACTAATTGATCAATTTAACCTTTCAACTTTATTTCTTGAATTGATATCCTTCATCTTTTCCTAAATGGAAAATCAATTCTTTTCAAACACTAGTGTTCCATCACAACATCATTTTGATCAATCACAACCATCTTCAATGCCTACATGGCAATCACTTTCATCAGAACAACAGAACCAAGATTGTTTTTACACACCAATATGGGATAAGTCAACAACAGATCAATGTGTTAATCAATTTGATTCAGCACTTAGTTCAATGGTATCTTCACCTGCAGCTTCAAATTCCAACATGTCAAATGACAATTTTGTCATCAGAGAATTGATTGGTAAATTAGGAAACATTGGTAATTCTTCTGATGAGATCTCACAAACTTTCGTTGCTGCAAATTCATACATCAATAGCAATAAAAATATTTCATGTTACAACACCCCTTTGAATTCTCCTCCAAAATTGAACATCTCAACATTGGCCATGAATTCAACTGTTGCAGAATTCTCAACTGATCCTGGTTTTGCAGAAAGAGCTGCAAAATTTTCTTGCTTTGGAAGTAGGAGTTTCAATGGGAGTACAACACAATTGACTCAAAGTCAAAGATCTACTCCATTGTTGGAAAATGGAAAACTCTCTAGAGTTTCAAGTAGTCCATCATTGAAAGAACTTGGATCTCAATCTCAAATTGGTATACAAGAGCATATGAATTCTTCTGCTCAATTGCAGGATCAAATTGAACTTAACAATTCTCAAGAAGAATCAACAATCTCTGAAAATGGTGTGAAACCTTCTCCTTATGTGAATTCAAGGAAAAGAAAAGTTTCTTCCAAAGGAAAAACCAAAGAAACTTCAACTTCTAGTAACCCTCCAATAGTAAGTTAAAACTTGGATATTTACTTTATTTTATTTTACCCTCTTAATTAAATTAGTCATTTCATATTCTAAATCCAAAAGGGTCATTCTTGTTTTTGCAATATAGGCTTGTGAAGCTGAAGACTCAAATGCAAAGCGCATAAAAACAAATGAAAGTGAAAAAATTGAAAATGGTAAAGTGAAAGCAGAGGAAGAGTCAAAAGTTGGTACAAATAGTAATAATGGAGGTGATGAAAAACAGAATAAGAGCAACTCAAAACCTCCTGAGGCTCCAAAGGATTACATTCATGTCAGAGCAAGAAGAGGTCAAGCTACTGATAGCCATAGTCTTGCAGAAAGAGTAAGAATTTTCATTCCATAATTGACACTAACAATCATAGTTTAAAATTGCGATTACGCTGCAAACCTTTATATTGCCACAAGATGTGACAATGTGACAAAATGCGGTTAAAATTGTTGTTGCGGAGACCTCAAAATATGTTATAATACGACCGCAATTGCAGTTGCGGACCACAATTTAAAACCATGTTGATAATATACATGTTAGGCTTTCAATGTTGACATTGTGTAAACTAATTTTTGTGATAGGTTAGGAGGGAGAAAATCAGTGAAAGGATGAAGCTTCTACAAGATCTTGTCCCTGGTTGCAATAAGGTTGGTAATAATTGGTTAAATTCAGGATTTAGAATTTGATTGGTTAGTTTGTGTTTACTAATTTTTTGTTATGAATTATTATTCCTTGCAGGTCACTGGAAAAGCACTCATGCTTGATGAAATTATAAACTATGTGCAATCATTGCAGCGTCAAGTTGAGGTAAGATAATGATCTTTGAAATTATAAAAAATGACTGCATACATACTAATTTTATTTGGTTAAAATAATAAATGATAAAATGCTTCAAAAATTTATCAACCTTAGGAATTACATGATTTTTTTGTTTATATTTAAAATTGGATGGAATAAGCATATTATCACATGATGATAGTCATAATGTTAAGATTTCTTGCTCATTAAGTTTTTATTATTTTGTTTGAATTTTCTGTTTGCAGTTCCTATCTATGAAATTGGCCACTGTTAACACCAGGGTGGATTTTAGTATTGAGAGTCTAATCTCAAAAGATGTAAGTTTAAGGGCTCTAGACAATGGATTTGCTTTTTAATAGATAAATAAAAAGTATTGTTTCTTTTATTAACTTCAATTTGTTGATTTTTTTTTTTTTTTTGTAATTTCAGATGTTTCAATCAAATAATTCTTTGGCACACCCAATATTCCCATTAGATTCCTCAGCACCATCCTATTATGGGCAACAACACCAGCAAAACCCAGCAATTCACAATAACATTTCTAATGGAACTGTGACCCACAACTCAGTGGACCCATTAGATGGTGGTTTATGCCAAAACCTTGGCATGCACTTATCATCACTAAGTGGATTTAATGAAGCTGGCTCGCAGGTAATCTATTTCTTCTAGTTTATCTTCAATGCTTTCGCGCAATTGTTGATTTAGACCGTCGGATCGAGATGAGATTTACGTCTTGACTTTTGTATTTTAGACCTAATTTGTAAAGTCAAAATATGGACAGTTTGATCATTATTCAAAAATCTAAGTCGTGTGAATTATTATAAAAGTGAATTGTATTCCCTGCATGAATGCAGTTGCCAATCTAAACCGTCAAATCAAGATCAACGGTTCACATTCCAACTTTATATTTTAGGCTTAATTTGTAAAATCAAAACATGGACCGTCTGAAAATAATTGGAAAATTCAGATTGCGTGACTCTGTCAAATGTGATTCTTTGATTGAACCATATTCAATTTTTTTTACCTATCTAGTTTCATGTACTTTTTTAGTTAAATATTCTTAATATCTAATTATTTTCATTTTTCAGTATCCATTAACATTCTCTGAGGATGACCTCAACACAATTGTTCAGATGGGATTTGGACAAACTGACAATAGAAAAACACCAATACAATTTCAGAATTTGAACGGTAATAAACCAAACAGAAAAAAAAAAGTATATGTTAATGTGATATCATTTTCAATAGGCCTTAAAAAAAAATGTTGACATCAACTTGTTTTGTCCAAATGCAGGTACAAATCAACTACCCCTATGAAATTAAGCTTTGATCACCATTCATTACGCATGAATTGAAGCAAAGATGAATAGGAAGATTGATGTTGTACACATCAACAAGAAATTTAATTGGAACAACCCTATGTATTATTAAGCCATTATTATTATTATAATTAGGTCTAATAGAAGCCTCTTTTGTCTTCATGTTATCCCTTTCTTTTCTTTTTCCTTTCACTTTCCATGATTTTAATTTTTTATCTTGGGGGTGGTTCTTTCCAATATTTTTTTTTTAATTTTTGTAAAACTATTCACTGTAAAATCTTTAGGATCTTGATTCTGTATTCTGTTGGTGCAGATTCTCATTATTATGGCACCAATTGTGAGATATAGTGCTAATTAAAGGAGTTTTTGTACCACCTATCATTATCCCTCTTCACTTTGTCAATTATTTTATGTTTTGTGTATAATTTACACATCTAATCAATTCATAAAAAGAATTTTGATGGGTCTTCATCAAAATCTCATTATAGGTCATGTCAATTAACCTTATGCCAATATTTGTTGGTAACCAGCTGTAATATATAGTGTAATAGTGGGATCCTATTAATTTAATTTTTTTTTAATTTCATGATCATGACATTTGGTAATTAACTTGTGCTGGGGTCAACCATAATTTCTGGCATTTTCTTGATGTTTTTTACATGTAACTTTTTTAGGTTCACCAACAGCAGAAGCTTCTGTACCCTTTCACTATTTTTTTACTATATGAAATAGAAAAAAAACCCAAAAGGATAAAAGGAATAGATGATTAGAGATTAGAGTTATAAGTTATAACCACCCCTTTTAAAATAAAACATAATTTTTTTAACTAGTATTTAAGGAATCCCAGGTTGGCACAGTGTTGAAATTCTGACTAGGCCTAATGAATCATTGAGCTTTATAAAACTTTTATTATTGATTTTCTGAATAAGAAAAGGGGGTTTGTAGTGGAGTTCAGGTTTGGAAAAGATACTTTTGATTTATTAGACTAATCTTTTTATTTTTTGTTGATAGAGGTTGTTAGCTAAAATCCAGTTTATAAAGATTAACAAAATATTTATGGGTTCTGATCTTGACATTTTAATAGTGATGGGTCTATAATTGGTTTGCAGATTATTTTGATTTAATTATTAGTGGAAAGATGCTTTGAATGTGGTGCTGTTTACAGAACAGTTGCACATATTTAATATTTTGCCAGATTTTATTATTGTATAATATAGTTTTTTTTTTTCTTCTTTTATGGGTTCTAAAGAAGTTAAACAAATGCAAATGGAAAGTGGTAATCTGACACCCTTGTCTCCAAAAATTACAAACAGCCTAATCATATGGAAACGTGTCAAAGGATAGATTCCTATTCATAAAAAAAAATATGGATTCATATACAGTTTATGAAAAATGTGAACAATCATTAAACAGATCACAAAACAATTAAGAGTGTATTAGTTTAATAATTCAATTTGTACGCACTATGTAAAAAAAGTTTATATGTGTTTGTTTTATAAATATTTTTCATTTAAGATTGGTCCCATGGATTTAAGGATGGCTTAGTTTTCTTTTGGTGAATATAAAAGTTGAAGGTGAAGTTTAAAAGTGAATTGATATAAGAAAATCGAATATAAAAACCACTGATTTCTCTTTATAAATTTTGGTCTCTTCTTGCTTAGATTAATTGTTTAATAAATCAACTATAAATTGTCTATTGTTATTAATACAATTTATGTCTATTGTTATTAAATACTAATTAATTGATGAATATGTATTGAGTTTTGTTTTTGATTGAAATGTTATCGGTTAAATCATTTTGATAAGTCTTAAGAGGCTGTTGTCCTCGATCGTTTTAGTTATTAATAGTTGTCTCATTAGACGGTAATTTTAAGCTTGAAAAAGTCTATGAATGTTGTGTTTATGATGATTGATTTTGTCATCCAAAAAGACTCAGCGACGTAGCTTGTTGCTTGCTTGAATTATGTTCATTTGTAATTTTGGAATATGATTGTGATTTAGGTATAACTTAAAAACCTTTTCAATCAAAAAACATGAAAATAAAGCAATTTTTCCCAAAATATTTATACTCAGACCTGTTCATAGTCCTTTTAACACTTAATACTATTAATCTATAAAGAGATGGGAAGCAAAAGCATAACTGTCTTTGGTTGGGTTTAGATTGGCCATTGTCCTTAATTTTCTTAATTATGCCAATCTTTTGGTTAAGGAAATTTCTTTATCACATTAAAGATAGTCGGGACAGGTCCAAGGATATAGTGAAGCAAACTCTTGTTACAACATTATTGTTTTATCTTCATTTTTGTTAGAATCTTTTCAATTTCTCAAAATAACTTTTTTTTTTAGGGAATTTCTCAAAATAACTAGAAGTTGTTCCATTTAAAAAGAGATAAATACCAAAATGTTTGAATTTAAAAAGATAATAATAGTGTTATATGTAAATTTTGAGTAGCTATTTTCGGACAAGTTAAGCTCATTTTCTTCGAAAACCAACATTAAAGAAAGTGTCAGGATCCGTTGACACCAGGTGTCAACGGATTCATTGACATCAAATCTCAACCGTTGATTTTATCTAATCAAAGGATAATTATAATGTCCATATTCTATTTTGAATTAAAAAAAAACAGTTTTGCTTTAAAACAAGAATTGACTACTATTTTGAAGATCAATACGAGAAAAATCAACAGACAAACGATCAGGATCATTTGAAATTTCGATTTGCATCAACGCCGACCCAAATTATTTTTAGGCCTAAAGCAAAATTTAAATAGAGGTTTTTTAAGTGTGTTGAGGAAAAATAACATAAAAATTAAGAATTTTTTTCATAGGTTGAAAGTAATTTTATTTGATGTGTGTCGGACGCTAAATGTGGATGTCTTGTTAGTCGGAATTCAAACATTGGGTTGTCACATAGTGAAAGTCTTACCCCCCCCCCCCCCCCCCCCCCCCCCCCACTATAGTCAACCCCATTAGGGCAAGAATGTTTTTTTTTTGAGAGGAAAAGACTATAGCATTTCATTACTTAAAATGTGTTCAATACAATCTGGTATATTAACCAAAATCTGGAAACTAGCTGATAATGTGGCCACCTTAGCTAACTCATGGGCAACCTCATTTGCTTGTCTCCGAACAAACTCCACACTAGAGTTTTCATAATATAAACCGAAAAGAGTTCTACAATTATGGATAATGCTTCTAACTTTATGTAGCATCAAGTTGAGTGGATAAGAAGTTGTCAACAACTCCTTTCGCATCAAGCTCGAAATCAATAGGTCAAAGTTGAAGCTCGCGAACCAATTCTAAGGCCGATAATAAATCGAGAGCTTCTCTTACGTGAACATCACAAAGAGAGCCAATCCATTCAGTTTTAGCCAACACAAAATAATTTGAGTCATCTCTTATACACATACTAATGCCAATCCTATTTAGATGTCTGGAGAAGGATACATCAATGTTGCATTTGAATCTCCCTTCCAAAGGTTTATTCCATCTTGGATATTCAATAGATGTTAGCAGGTGGTCGGCGAAAATCCTTAGCTGCTAGCCAGTCCTGAAGTAAAACCTTTGCGCACTCAAAAACAAAACTTTGTGCATCTATCACCTCATTCGAAATCTTATTATTCCTTTGCTTCCAGATACTCCACAAAAGACAACAAAATAGTGTCGCATCACCACCATCTAGAACCTATAAGATACTAAAAATAGTTTGAGAACTATCTTGACCTTGATTAATAACATTACTCATAGCATGGAATGCGTCACACATACTCCAGATATTACAGCTGCTAGGACAACGAACAAGAGATGAAAGTTGTCCTTTATCTTTGAGTCGCATACGCGTTGGTAGACAATTTCTACAAATTCGCCAAATAAGGGTTTTAACCTTTGGGGGGATTTTAAGCTTCCAAAGCAAATCCCAAGAACCTTGCACCTTGAAATGATTAACATCAAACAACTCCTGCATACATAACCGATAAGCGTTACAAACAGAATACTCACCATTTATTTCTTTTGTCCATACAAGACGATCTTCTTCCACCGTAGAAAATAGAGGGGTATTGGTGATTTGTTCAACAATATTTTGATTGAAAATCGATTACAAGAGAGGTACATTCCAAACTTTCTCATCTGGAAGGATACAATCTGATTTGTCCGGTAAAGATGTTATCTAGACGAAGATAGATTGTCTAACAGTTGACAACGGATTGATGTGGATGAGGCTTCGTTGTTGGAGACCTCGCTGGAATCCATGGAAGAAACCCTGTTGCCGGTGAGACAGAAGGGGGTGGTACCTGCACATGCGCTCCGTGATAAGTCATAATTTATATTTTTTTTTGGGTTTCCTTTTATGCAAGTTTAGTTGTTTTTCTTTATTTTCTTGAGCTATTTTACTTCAGTACCTTTGTTTTTCTTTTTAGGCAAAAATAATGATGAGCAAGCACTTTGGAGCAAAATCTCAAAAAGTCAGGCAAGAAAAGTTAAGTTTCAAGGCAAAAATGAGATGGCAAGGTCGTGCCATCATTTACACTGACCGTGCGCCCATCCTGGGCAGATCGTGCCATCCTAGGCAGTGGGATCACGCACGATCGTGCATTCAAAGAGCATGATTGTGCACCTGTCCAGTTCATCAGAATTTGGCGTTTTGGAATTTGGCTCGACCATGCGCCCATATGGCACGGTCGTGCGCATGCAGTCAGAAATAATGATTGAAAACTCTTGGTTTTTGCCAATTATTGTTGTGTAATTCGTGGTTAATGCTTTGTCTAAGGCTTTAGGCTATAAATAGGGCTCTAATTAGAATTGTTTCTCATCTTGGAATGAGTGTAAAGTTACTATAGTGAGATTGTAACTCTATCTTGTTCTAAGCTCAAACATTTCTGCACTTTTACAATTCCTTGCAATTTATTTTATTGTTCTTTACATTTCTGCGCTTTACTTTTCCGCAATTTTACAATTCCTGTCATTTACATTCTTGTCTTTACAATTCATGCAATTTATATTTTGTCAAGTGTCTACAATGAACTGTTGTGAGTAGACTTGTCTAGTCTTGGGATTGTTGGAATAGTCTAATGACTGGATCCTAATCAAACCAAACCTAGACTCTATTTTATATGAAAAAACCATTTTCCTATCTAATCTCATCGTTTTCTAAACTCAATAGCAAGTGTTGAACGAAGTACCAAACAGAGAAGTTCAACAACTATTATTTCATCATTTCAAATATCAAGTGAAATATCGAACGAAGAAGCTTGATATTGGATCAAATGAGATTAGACAAGGTGTCACAAAGCTTGATGGCAAAAAGACCAAATGAATAGCTTTGTGAAGCCTTGAGGCCATAAGACTCGTACTTAATGGGTCTCATATTGCAATAAACCATGAGAATAGGCGTGGTTGCTATTGAGATACATTCATGTAGCTCGAAAGAGACCATGAATTACCTTAGAGAATCTTGTCTTTGGAAAATGGATCCAATATAGAATAGAGAATAAGCTTGACCGATTATGTTCTGTCATTAGATATACCAATAAATCCCAAGACACTTTTTTATTTTATTGAATCAAAACTAGATATTTTCCAATTCAAAATTTTAACTTGTTCAGCTAACATATTCTGAAAATATAATCGGCACTTACTAAACTCCTTGTGGATCAATATTTTTATTACGCGATATTAACCGTGCACTTGCGGTAAATATCAAGTTTTTGGCGCCGTTGCCGGGCAGTTTTTGTAATATTGATTTGCTTTTCATTAACAACTAGACCGAACTTTTTCTTATTTCAACTATTGTATTATCTCATTCTTTGAATGCGAAGAACCCGAAGTCTTGGTGATTTCATTCCCGAGATCGAAAGGTTCCTCCACCGAAGAAGAAGAGAACCACTCGGTAACGCCATGGTTGCGGAACGTACTATTAAAGAGTATGCTACACCATCTACCGATGAGCCTCATGCTGTTATCGTGTATCCGGCCATTGAAGCCAATAATTTTGAAATAAAACCTGCACTACTTAACTTGGTGCAGCAGAACCAATTTTTCGGATCACCCACTGAGGATCCGAATTTACATCTTTCAAACTTCTTAAGACTCAGTGGAACTTTGAAAAATAACGGAGTGATCCAGGAGGCTATAAGGTTGCATCTCTTTCCTTTTTCACTAAGGGATCGAGCAAGCGCCTGACTTCACTCCTTGCCTAATGCTTCTATAACAACATGGGATCAACTAAGGGCTGCTTTCTTAGCCCGATTTTCCCCCCCGAGCAAAACAGCTCAACTAAGGGATCAGATTACTACATTCACTCAGAAAGATGGGGAATCTCTCTACGATGCGTGGGAGCGTTTCAAAGAAATGCTTAGGCTTTTCCCCCACGATGGTTTGGAGAAATGGTTGATAGTCCATACCTTTTATAACGGTCTTTTATATGCAACCAAATTGACTGTTGATGCAGCTGCAGGGGGATCACTCATGAATAAGAACTACACAGAAGCATACAACCTCATAGAGAACATGGCTCAAAACCACTATCAGTGGTCGAGTTAAAGAGCCATCACAGCTGTTGCACCGTCTCCCTCTAAGAAAGAGACAGGTATGTACAAAGTTTCTGCCCTTGATCATCTTGCTGCTAAGGTGGACGCAGTTTTCAACAAATTTGATAAATTAAATGTAAGTGTTGTCACACCTTCTCCTTCTAGTCCACCTTGTGAAATATGTGGTGTCATGGGTCATGCTAGTGTTGAATGCCAACCAGATGTGGCTGCTGAAAGTCCAGATCAAATTAATTTTTCTCAATATCAAAGGAACAACCAAAACTATGCTTTTAAAAATCCTTTTGGACAGCAAGCAGCACCACCAGGCTTTGCAAACAACAATAGAGTCCCTCAAAAATCCAACTTAGAACTCTTATTGGAAAATTTCATTATAACTCAAACTAAGCAAAACCAAGAGTTTAAGAACCAAACCGGATTTTTGAACGACTCTCTCATGAAACTATCCACAAAAGTTGATTCGATTGACACCTACATTAAAATGCTTGAGACCTAGATTTCTCAAGTAGCCCAACAAGTGGCCTCTTCCTCGAAAACGCCCGGAATATTTCTAGACCAGCCAGAAACCAATCCCAAAGCCCAAGTTAATGCTATTACTCTTAGGAATGGTAGGCAGTTAGAGGGACCTCAAAGCAAGATCAATGAGGTTGAGGAAGAGAGTGAGAACTCTAGAACTGGAGGAGTATTTGAAAGACCATTTGTGCAAAATAAGCCAAAAATTCTGTTCCCACAAAGGCTAGTCAAGCCTAACTTAGACGCACAGTTTAAAAAGTGGACCGTAGATCTCACCATTTAGGCCTTGAGATCCTAAAGACAAGGGTTTGAACCCTTGGAGTAAGGCTGGGCACCCTCCAGGAGGGCGCAGGGCCCACTCAACAGTAATAAATAACCCTAGGTGACCTTCCTAAAGGACACCTTCAGGGGGCGCCCTCAACAGCTGACAAGGGCGCCCTAGTCATGGTTTTGACCCTTTACGATTTGGGCCCAAAACCATGGCCAGATAGGCCCAAGTCGAGGCTACAAATAGTAACCTTGGGATCATCCCCAAGGCAGGACCTAAACAGATTCTGAAAACCCTAGTTTTCCTGCATTGTACTCACAGCCAGTACAGTTGGCGCCCACCGTGGGGCTACGGTAAAACTAACCTAGCCACCATCTTTGAAAGAAGGCAGTCGATCCACAGCCTCTGAACATCACTAGAACGCCGTGAATCCGCCGCGTCCTTCAGGAGCAACACTAAAACATCCGAATCCGTTGTGATTCAACCTTAAATCCATCCCTAACTCTAATCAAACGTTCAACCTGTTCTTTGTTCAAAAAACTGATCCTCTCCATGAGATTCGCGATCCTAATCGCTAATCTCCAACCACCAATCTTAGTCTTCATAACCGACTCAAACAACTGTCGTCGCCACCGTTGATGACGGACCCAGCAGCCTTAGAAGCCCTACACCAACAGATCCGACAGCTTCACAACCATTACGAAGCCTTGCAAGCAACCATGGAAGGAAAAGAAGCCAACAGCAGTAAGGCTCACCAAGTAAACACAATCGACTTAGACCTGAGGGAAGAGTTTAGTCTTCAATCGTCCGGTACTCAAGGTTCTTCTGATGGTATTTTTTAGGACCATCCCGGTCTTAACCCCTCTAGTGAACGTGTAGTAGAGCTTCAATCTGATATACACGAAAAATTAGGGGAGTTGATGATTAACAAGGGTCCCGACGATGTTCTGGCTGCGGCCGAAGCTTTACATGCGGAAAGCGGCGATATCGAGTTTCTTCTGCACCTTTTAGATGATTTGAAGGCTGGGGGAATTGGGAGTGAAGCCTATAGGGAGGCCCTCAATTCTTTAGTCACTAAAGCTTCTAGTGATGCAGCGGGACCATTGCAATTAGGATTTCAAGACGCAACAACACCTATGATGCAAGGAATAATAGACTTACATCACGATATCTTTTTCTTCCTGATTCTGATTTTGGTTTTCGTATCACGGATCTTGGTTCGCGCTTTATGGCATTTCAACTATAAAAAAAAATCCAATCCCGCAAAGGATTGTTCATGGAACTACTATCGAGATTCTTTGGACCATATTTCCTAGTATCATCCCGATGTTCATTGTTATACCATCATTTGCTCTTTTATACTCAATGGACGAGGTAGTAGTAGATCCAGCCATGACTATCAAAGCTATTGGACATCAATGGTATCAGACTTATCCAGAACGAGCGCCTTGAACCTACAGAGGACCTGAAAGAAGTCACAATAGGCTCAGAACCACATCAAACAACCAAGGTGGGAACTCTCTAAATCCTGTCGAGGAGCAAAGTCTGATAGATCTTCTGAGGAAAAACTTAGACTAGTTCGCCTGGCAACCATCAGATATGCCAGGCATAGACCCTGCCATCGTATACCATCACCTCGCCCTACACCCAGGAGTTAAACCGGTTGCTCAGCGCAAAAGGAAGTTAGGCGAGGAGACGAGGAAAGCAGTAGATGAAGAAGTCACTAAACTAAGAGATGCCCGTTTCATAAGTGAGATCAAATATCCTACATGGCTGGCCAACGTCGTCCTCGTGCGTCGATTACACCGATTTAAACACCGCCTGCCCAAAGGACCCCTATTGCCTCCCAAATATCGACCACCTGATTGACAACGCCTCAGGATATCAAACCCTAAGTTTTATGGACGCATACTCCGGTTACAACCAAATAAAGATGGATCCCCACGACGCCCCAAAAACCGCTTTCATGACCAACCACCGAAACTATCACTACGAAGTCATGCCTTTCGGTTTGAAGAATGTCGGCGCTACTTTTCAAAGATTGATGGACACCGCCTTCGCAGAGCAAATCAGAAAAAACTTGGAAGTCTATATCGACGACTTGGTGGTAAAGACAAAGTAGGATAAAAGCCATTCAAAGGACCTGGAAGAGATCTTCGATCAAGTCCGAGCATACAACATGTGCCTCAACCCAGCCAAATGCTCTTTCGGGGTTCACGTCGGAAAATTCTTGGGCTTTATGCTGACCAGGCGCGGTATCAAAGCAAACCCTGACAAGTGTCAAGCGATAATCAACATGAGAAGCCCCTCTAATATCAAAGAAGTGCAGCAGCTGACAGGAAGGCTCGCAGCGCTTTCCAGGTTCTTATCTTGTGCCGGCGACAAAGCCTTCTCATTCTTTGCCTCAATCAAGAAGAAGGAACTCTTTCAATGGACCGAAGAATCCGAGGAGGCTTTGAAGGTGAGAAAAACACACAAGAAGGGGGGGTTGAATTGTGTGGGCAAATTCTTTTCTTTCTCAAAAACTTTGGTTAAGTTCAGATTCTGATAATGATCAATTCTGAACAATTTTTAGAGTTGTTTATGCAGCGGATATAAAGTAAATGAGAGAGGGAAAGAAAGACACAAGAGTTTTTATACTAGTTCCTTCCACAAACAGGAAGTAGTCTAGTCCCCATGTCACTTACAAGGGATTTTAACTATAATCAACTGATTACAATTGCTCAAAGCACACAGCTAAGAGACTTCCAATGCTCAAGCACCTAGCAAGAGACTTCTAATGTTCAAGACACACAGTCAAGAGACTTCCAATGCTCAAGACACACAGTCAAGAGACTTCTATGCTCAAAACACAAAGTTAAGAGACTTCCCTGCTCAAAGCACAAAGCTAAGAGACTTCTAGTTGCTCAATACACAAAGTAATGAGACTTCTGGTTGCTCAAGCACACAGGCTTTGAGACTTTGGGTTCAAACATATTTTACAACAGAAAAACAGTTTGAGTTGAACACTTGATATACTATCAGTGGTGTTCACAAAATACAATTCAGATGAGACTCTACACTTAAGGAATTCTAAGATAAACAAGTTTGTAAGAATTCCTAAGTTGTTTGATGACAGACACGTAAAACAGAGTATGAACTTTCTGGTTTTTGCAGTCTTGTATTTCTGTACAGAGTCTTGTGATTCTTCTTCAAATCTTCACTCTTTTATAGAGGATAAAAGAGCTGTTGAGATTGCCCAGATTTCCAGCAAAGAGCCATTGCAAGTAGAGGCTATGTCCAGCTGAAATTGTGTGCGTAAGTTGCAGAAAACAGAGCACACAAAATTTGAATAGTTTTCCTTAAAAGCTGGAGAATGTTTCTTTGAAGGAGGCAACTGTTCCATTGAGCTGTTCTGACTTGTACAGGCATTAAATGCTGACAGTGACGGTTGCTTTTCTTAAGAGTCAGACTTCAGAAGCTTCTTTAGGAACTATTCATCAGAAGCTCTCTTCAGAAGCAGGTCTTCAGACGCACCCTTCAGAAGCACTGTTCATCAGACGCTCCCTTCAGATGCACTGTTCATCAGACGCACTTCTTCAGACGTTGACTTTTGTTGACCTTCAGACGTAATCTTCAGACGTTGACTTCCGTTGACCTTCAGACTCAGTCTTCAGACACACTTCTTCAGACGCACCTTCAGACTGAGTCTTCAGAAGCTGCTTCAGACACAGATTTGCTTCATACTTGCAACATAAGCTTCAATGCTTTCCTTCTTGCTCTTAGCTTGTTCTTCCAAAACCAATGTTAATTACCAAACTTTAAGTACATGGTTCTGCACACTTAGAATCAAGCATTAGCAATTCCAATTTTCTTTTTAACACTTTGTTATCATCAAAACCCAAAAGAGAGTTGTTCATACATTTTGTTCCAACAATCTCCCCCTTTTTGATGATGACAAACACAAGTATTAATAGAAAATTATTGTTAATTTAATTAACAATTTGACTGCAGGGTATGAGGTTTGCAAGCTCCCTCTGAGTCTGATCCAGGTTAATTAAATTCAGTTTAGATCAAAAAGGTGAGAATTTCAGAATTGTTGTTAACTTTAATTAACAAGTTGACTCAGGATGAGGTTTGCAAGCTCCCCCTGAGTCTGATAATCCACAAGGTGAGGTTTGTAAGCTCCCCTTGATTTTTATCCAAGTTAATTAAATTCAACTTAAAACAATAAGATGAAATTATCACTCAAAATTATAAATAACAAGCTGACTTCAGGGTATGAGGTTTGTAAGCTCTCCCCCTAAGTCTGATAATCCACAAGATGAGTTTTGTAAGCTCCCTGAGTCTTATCCAAGCTATTTAAATTCATTTCAACTCAATAAAGAGTAATGTATCTCACAAAAATTAAAGCAGAGGCTAAGAGATAATAAACTGTTCTCATAAGTTAATTTTAATCAGAAATTAACTTATGTTCTGAGCTCAGGAGCCTTAATACTTGTTTACTTTTACTCCCCCTTTTGTCATCAACAAAAAGAAAATTTCCAGAATTTTAAGAAACAAGAGAGTTTAAAATGTGAGATAAAAATGTTCAGAGCATTTTTGTTCAGTACAATATGTCCAGTATTGTTCAGTACCACTTAACTGGTTTTAGGAAACTGAAAACATATCATTTTGTTCAGTACTACTGAACTCTTTCAGAAAACTGAAAAACAGAGCATTTGGTTCAGTGCTGCTGAACTCTTTCAGACAAAACTGATCAGAGTTTTTGAAAAATGGTCTGAAAAACTGAACATGTCTGATACCAAATTGAGCATTTATGATGAATATATGAAAGTGTGTCTGTGTTTTTGTTAAAACATTTCAGAGCTGAAAACAGAAAAACACATTTGCATATTGATGACTTTGGGAGGGACAAAGTGTAACTTTCAAAGCTTAATTCATCATTGCCCAGAGTTATAACTTATCAGATTTTGGCCAAAAGTTAGTCTTTTGTTGCACCTTATGTCTGGAGTTATAACACTCAGACTTGTTCAGATACATTGGATATGAATCCTTTAATCTTGAATAAGTCTTAGTTTTAGAAACTGTGTTCTTCAGAACCTCAATGGTCTTGACCCAGATTTCTTCAGAACCTGAGACTTGAAGGTCTTTGGTTCTGAGTTGTTTAGAGTCTAAACCATTGAACACTTTGGTTCTGATTTCTTCAGAACTTTGGACTTAAGAGTCTTTGATTCTGATTTGTTCAGAATCTTGGATTCAGAAGTAAAAGGTTCTGTTCTGTTAAGAACTCTAGTTTTGCTAGCTCCTGACACAAGGCAAACTTCAGTTTGACCTTTCTTAATACAATCAGAAACAAATGACAGATTGGCTTTCTTTTGTTTGCTTTCCCTGACATTCTGGTTTTGAAAAGGTTTTGTATAAACTGGTTTATTAAACACAGCCTTTTGAAAATTTGAGTCTGAATTTTCCAGATTCTGAGACTTGATTGTCTTAGGTTCTGAACTCTTCAGACTTTGAACCTTTTCAGATTGAAAATTTGTTTTCCTCATAGTCTTAGACTTAGAACCTTTGGGTTTAGACTTTGGCAAAGTTTGAAATTCTGCCTCCATCTTTCCCTTAGGTTCAGAAGCTTTAGATTCTGAGCAGTTCAGAACTTCAGACTTAGCAGTCTCAGTTTCTGTTAAATTCTGTTTCTCAGAATTGTCAGATGCAGGTACAAAACATACTTTAGAGCCTTTCATAATATCTTCAGAACAAGATGGAAGGTATGTTTCATTTGAAAAATTAAATGAATCATTTTTTAAACCAATTCCTTCTCCTTTGTTTATGCTGATATTATAAATCATAGAAGCAACTTTGCTTCTGTTGATTCCAGCCAAAATAAAATCTTGAAGAGCAATTTCATGTTCACTAGGAACTTCATCAGGTTTCTTATGAACCATTTCTCTGAGCTCTTTAACTTCTTCATCAATATCATTGATATGATTCTGAAGTTGAAGATTCTCATCAGCCAGCAAGTTATTTTTCTTTTTCAAAGTTTTAAATTGACTTAACTTGCTTCTGAGGTGGTTCATAAATTCCTTAACTGTATCAATAAGTTCAGAATGAGTGAGTTCAGAATATACCTCATCTTCAGAGTCTGAACTTGATTCTTCATCAGAAGATACATTTGCAACCAAATCCAAATTGGCTTCTTCCTCATTTTCTTTGTCAGATTCTGATCCAGATTCCTCATCAGATGATACTGTTGCTATCAAACCCTGGTTAGCTTCTTCTTCATCTTCATCTTCATTTTGGGAATCTGATTCTTGGTCAAGATTACTCCAAGTAGCCATAAGACTTCTCCTGAATTTGTCTTTGAAGTTGCCTGACTTTGAGTTGTTCTTTCTGGATTTGTAGCAACCTTTCTGTTCTTCCTTCTTGGAACCAGATCCTTTGAAGTTGCTTCTGTTAGAAGATTTATTTTGTCTCTTCATCAAGTACTGAATTCTTTTAGAAATCATTTCCAGCTCCTCAGCTTCTGAATCTTCTTCAAAATTTCCCTCAGGAGATTCTTCATCAGATTTTGAAGCTTTTAGAGCTTTTAATGACTTTCCTTTAGATTTCAGTGCTATAGACTCAGACTGTCTAACAGATTTATCTTCATTGAGTCCCAGTTCATGCACCATGAGAGAGCTTATAACATCTTCAATACTTAGAGTATTTAAATCTTTAGCTTCCTCAATAGCAGTCACCTTAGGTCTACATTAAGATGGCAGACTTTTGAGGATATTGTTCACATGATCAGCAGTAGTATAGCTTTTCTTCAGAATCTAAAGTCCAGAAACTAGAGTCTGAAATCTTGAGAACATAGTCTCAATATTTTCATCCTCCTGCATTCTGAACAGCGCATACTGCTGAACAAGAATATTAGCTTTTACTTCTCTAACCTTTTTGTTACCTTCGTTGTTAGAGCAAAGGGATTTGAAGATGGCTTTGGCTGTTGATTTATCACTCAGCTTTTGATACTCAGTGTGAGGTAGAGAATCCACAATGATATCTCTAACATTGTGATGCTTTCTGTAGATCTTCCTTTCAGCATCACTCAAGCCTCTTCTGTTAACAGCTACACCTTCTTCATCAACTGGAATAGAGATTCCATCTTCTATAATATCCCATAAGGAATCATCAATTCCAATGATGTGGCTGTACATCTTGGTTTTCCACCATGAGAATTTCTCAGGATCACCAGTAAACATTGGGGGTTTATTGTGTGAACGAGATTTTCTTTCATCTGTACCATAGTCATATGATACATAAGTACCAACACCTCTTTGATTTCTGGGAGAGCGTGGAGGGGAACTACTGGAAGCCATGTTTTTCTCAGGATCTCACTGACTCACTGTTAAGTGATTGAATATCAGAACCAGAGCTCTGATACCAACTGAAGGTGAGAAAAACACACAAGAAGGGGGGGTTGAATTGTGTGGGCAAATTCTTTTCTTTCTCAAAAACTTTGGTTAAGTTCAGATTCTGATAATGATCAGTTCTGAACTATTTTCAGAGTTGTTTATGCAGCGGATATAAAGTAAATGAGAGAGGGAAAGAAAGACACAAGAGTTTTTATACTAGTTCCTTCCACAAACCGAAAGTAGTCTAGTCCCCCTGTCACTTACAAGGGATTTTAACTATAATCAACTGATTACAATTGCTCAAAGCACACAGCTAAGAGACTTCCAATGCTCAAGCACCTAGCAAGAGACTTCTAATGCTCAAAACACACAGTCAAGAGACTTCCAATGCTCAAGACACACAGTCAAGAGACTTCTATGCTCAAAACACAAAGTTAAGAGACTTCCATGCTCAAAGCACAAAGCTAAGAGACTTCTAGTTTCTCAATACACAAAGTAATGAGACTTCTGGTTGCTCAAGCACGCAGGCTTTGAGACTTTGGGTTCAAACAGATTTTACAACAGAAAAACAGTTTGAGTTGAACACTTGATATACTATCAGTGGTGTTCACAAAATACAATTCAGATGGGACTCTACACTTAAGGAATTCTAAAGAATTCCTAAGTTGTTTGATGCAGACACGTAAAACAGAGTATGGACTTTTTGGTTTTTGCAGTCTTGTATTTCTATACAGAGTCTTGTGATTCTTCTTCAAATCTTCTCTCTTTTATAGAGGATAAAAGAGCTGTTGAGATTGCCAAGATTTCCAGCAAAGAGCCGTCGCAAGTAGAGGCTATGTCCAGCTGAAATTGTGTGCGTAAGTTGCAGAAAACAGAGCACACAAAATTTGAATAGTTTTCCTTAAAAGCTGGAGAATATTTCTTTGAAGGAGGCAACTATTCCATTGAGCTGTTCTGACTTGTACAGGCATTAAATGCTGACAGTGACAGTTGCTTTTCCTTAAGAGTCAGACTTCAGAAGCTTCTTCAGGAATTGTTCATCAGAAGCTCTCTTCAGAAGCAGGTCTTCAGACGCACCCTTCAGAAGCATTGTTCATCAGACGCTCCCTTCAGACGCATTGTTCATCATACGCACTTCTTCAGATGTTGACTTTTGTTGACCTTCAGACGCAGTCTTCAGACGTTGACTTCCGTTGACCTTCAGACTCAGTCTTCAAATGCACTTCTTCAGACGCACCTTCAGACTCAGTCTTCAGAAGCTGCTTCAGACACAGATTTGCTTCATACTTGCAACATAAGCTTCAATGCTTTCCTTCTTGCTCTTAACTTGTTCTTCCAAAACCAATGTTAATTACCAAACTTTAAGTACATGGTTCTGCACACTTAGAATCAAGCATTAGCAATTCCAATTTTCTTTTTAACACTTTGTTATCATCAAAACCCAAAAGAGAGTTGTTCATACATTTTGTTCCAACAGGCTTTCGCAAAGATAAAGACATTTCTCTCCAGCCCGCCCGTTTTACATTGTCCAGATGCAGGCGCCGTTCTTTTCCTATAGCTGTCTATATTAGAGAACACCATGAGTTCCGTCCTCGTGCAAGATTCTGACGAAGGTGAAAAGCCAGTTTATTTTGTGAGCAAAGTATTCAAGGGAGCAGAACTAAGATACCATAAAATAGAGTGCCTCGCTTTAGCAGTAGTGGCAATGGTGAGAAAATAGCGCCCATACTTCCAAGGACACAGAGTTGTTGTCAAATCCAATTACCCCATTGAGCAGGTGCTTGGGAAGCCAGACCTCGCAGGAAGAATGGTGTCCTGGGTAGTAGAATTATCTGAATAAGACATCCAGTATCTTCCCAGAGGTAGCATAAAGTCGCAGGTTCTCGCCGATTTCCTAGTAGAGTTTTCGTCCCAGGTGGAAGAAATCGCCCATTTCGTATGGCTATTGTCAGTTGATGGATCCTCAAACCTCAAAGGCAGTGGAGCCGGCATAGTGCTGGAAGGACCAGGGGACCTGATACCTCTCACAGGATCGTTTAATCCCAAAAATGAGGAGGAAGAGTTACAAATACGAAAGAAAGCCTCGAAGTATTGCATGGTCGCTGGCAAATTATACAAGAGAGGCAGGGCAACGCCTCTGCTCAGGTGCCTAGGTGAAAACGAGACCAACCTCGTCCTCTTAGAAGTGCATGAAGGAGTATGCGGAAGCCATATAGGTGGGCGATCCCTGGCCGCAAAACTCTTAAGAGCAGGTTACTACTGGCCAACAATGATCCAAGACAGCGCCGACTTTGTAAGAAAGTGTGGCAAGTGCGAGAGGTTCTCTGACAAGAGGCACGCCCCTGCTTGCGAGCTCACCTCAGTTTTCTCCCCATGGCCTTTCCATAAGCGGGCAGTGGACATTGTGGGTCCATTCCCATTGACACCCGGACAACTCAATTTCCTCATAGTGGGAGTTGATTACTTTACCAAGTGGGTCGAAGCCGAGGCGGTCGCCAAGATTACGGCGGACAGAGTGATACGTTTCTACTGGAAGAAAATAATATGCAGGTTTGGGCTACCCAAAGTTATCGTATCAGACAACGGGACCCAGTTCGCCAACTCCAAGGTGGTGGAGTTTTGCAACCAGCTCGGAATCCAAACAAAGTTCGTGTCGGTCATCCACCCCCAAGCAAACGGACAAGCCGAATCTGCAAACAAGGTAATCTTGAACGGCATCAAAAAGAAGCTCGATGACGCGAAGGGACTTTGGGTCGAACTGTTACATGAGGTACTTTGGCCATATCATACAACGCCACACTCGACAACCAAGGAAACCCCGTTTACTATGGTCTTTGGCGCAGATGCTATGCTGCCCGTAGAAATTTACACGCCAACATGGCGTCGCGAAAACTTCTCGAAAGAAGTTAATGAGACAAGCTTGCTATGTGGAATAGATATGATCGATGAGGTATGTGAGGCCGCCCACATCCAAGAGTTCGCCGCGAAACAAAGAGCAGCCCGCCGGTATAATTCGAAAGCAATCCCAAGGGACATGAAGGAGGGTGATTTGGTCCTAAGGCAGGTCGTCGCGCCTACTCAAATTGGCAAGCTACTACCCAACTAGGAAGGACCATATCGAATGAGAGAAAAGCTAGCACACGGAGCGTACAAGCTAGAGGAGCTGAATGGAGACACAATACCACGAACCTGGAATGCACTTAATCTGCGCCATTACTATAGTTGAGTATTTCATTATTCTTGCAAGACGAACCACGTAGGACAAAACCGCTGTAATATTTGTATTTTTAAATCTTTGTATTTTTTCAACTAATGAAAAGGAATATGGGAGCACTTTTTTCCCCCGCGAAGGCTGGGGTTTTTAATGAGGCACCCATTTCTGTTTATTTTTATCTGTGCCATGACTCCGATATTGCAGACATCATCAGAACAAGATAGACAGCGTCAAATTGCAAAAGGACGATGCCGCCTGAATCCTTAACCCAACGAGGATCGCCACCTAATTCCTTAACCCCAATGAGGGCTCTAAGACGTTGTGAGCTAAAATGAGATTGCCACCTAATTCCTTAACCCCAATGAGGGCTCTAAGACGTCGTGAGCTAAAATGAGATCGCCACCTAATTCCTTAACCCCAATGAGGGCTCTAAGACGTCGTGAGCTAAAATGAGACCGCCACTTAATTCCTTAACCCCAATGAGGGCTCTAAGACGTCGTGAGCTAAAATGAGATCGCCACTTAATTCCTTAACCCCTACAAGGGCTCTAAGACGTCGTGGGCTAAAAATGAGATCACCACTTAATTCCTTAACCCCAAAAAGGGCTTAAAAACGCCGCGAAAATAGACAGGTCCACACAAAAGTGCCTCGACAAAATAATAACATCGAGAATAAAACTGTTTGACAATTTTCGAATGATCATCACCCACGAAGCATTTCCTAAAAACATCACCGTTAAAAAAGAAAAGTTCAAGCTAAGAAAAATGAACAGCACAAAATACCAACGCATCGCCACAAATTCAGAGAGAAGCGTTAGGTTCAAAACAAAACATAAATTACAACAATAAAGATTATGGTTCGTCCACTAGGACGCCATCTACAACAACCTTGAAAGAATCTAGAGACGAGAGATCGACGCCCGGATGAAGAAAGGCAACCTGTTCTTTTGCACGGCCAAAACCACTCTCAAAGGACAGGGCTAGCTCGCCTTTGGCTTCTGAGATCTCAGCCTTCAACACCATCTCTCTCTCGCCTCCGGAGGCAACCTCACCCCTCAACTGAATAATCACCGCATCCTTTCCAGCTAAGTCGACATCGTGACCAATCTTCAGATCACTAATACACTCATCACATTCATACCTCATTGCCTCTTTAGCCTCTTTGATCTCCTTCTCCTTGCTTTCTTGAATTTCTTGCAAATCCTTCTCCAGCGACCTCACCTTACCCAATAGCGTTTCTCCATTATGCACCAAATCTTCATGTTTGCAATCCACGACCATCAGGAGCATAATAGATCGCAAACAGTTCACACCCACATCCCTTGTCATAAAGGGAATGGAGTTCTGTTTCCCAGCTTCCACGTCGTCAGGATTAAAAGCTATATTTTCCTTCACATAAGCTCCGTAATCGAAATCTTTGCTCCAGAAAGATTGGATCTCCCGGCTGGGACCAGCAAGTTCAACAGTAGGACGAGAGTGCGCCTTCTTGGATCTCTTCTCTATTATCAACTTCTCCTCCCCGGCTGGCGCCTTCTCCCTCCTCTCCTCTCGACCCTTTTCTTGTGCTACTTCAGCGACGACGTCACACTCAGGTTGAGCATCAAGAGAAACCTCAGCTTTCCTCTTAGACTTGCGAAGAATAAGCCCAGAAGGGTCGTTGGCGACCAACACCCCGGCAGATTTCTTGGCCTTCATCTCGTCCAAATAATTCTTCCTCTCCGCAGCAGTCATAGGCGCCATCGTTTCTACAAGAACAAAATACAAAGACCAACACATAAGTTGCTAACAGAAAAGGCAAGAAAGCCAATCAAGTAAGGTTACGAAATCAACTCACGCAAATAAGTCTCTAAGCTATTGACATCCACCTCCCTATTCAGAAAATCCCGGATATCCATGGGCAGCATCTTGTCCAAGAAACAAACGACATCTTTTTCATACTCACTCAACTTCTCGTAAGCAAACCCGGTAATGGAGGCCAGAGAACTCATCCAACAGATTGGAAATTTTAACTCACCCTATACCCTCACTGCGGCGTCCTCGCAACCCTTTCCCCCCTCGTCCTAAGAAAAGTTTGTCTCCAATTCTTGTAATGGGAGGCGTAAGGCGGAAACAACCGCTTTCCAGGATGGCCGCCGACGGACACCCAGGACAACTTGTCTACCCCCTTAGTACCATAAAAACTAAAGAAGGAGCCAGCTGAGGGTTCAAAGCCTAGTCCCTCACACATTATTTCAAAAGCCCTGATGAACGCCCAACTGTTGGGCTGAAGCTACGAGGGCGCCACGTTTAACCACTTTAGAACACTTACTTCGAAAGGCGTGAAGGGATACTTCACGCCCAAGTCTTCAAAGACAGCTGTATACATATAGAAGAATTCATGAGCAATACCCTTTGGCATCTGTAAATACACTTTTTCACCATGGCGACAGGGCTCAAGAATCACGTCTTCTTCGAATCCCGTCGGGGAGACACTAAGTTTGCTTCGAAAGAGCGCCACTCACTGAGGATCCATATACATGGACTCCGAGCGCAATACTGCGTCAGCAAAATCCCCTTGTCCCGAACTACTAACAGACGCCATACAACGAGTTTCTCTCATATAGAAAGGACCTGGACGAACAGAAAGAACAACGCAATCAGACGAATTCCCACTATCATCTTTCCCCTCACTACCACTCGAATCACTCCAAATTCTCCTAAAACAGAGTGGCCATAATAGGCACTTTCAAAAGCCACCCAATCGGTGGTTCCGTCCGATCTCATCGTGAACCTAACCGCCTCACCCAATAACCTATCCCTCTCCTCCGAATTGGCCGGAGATATTACGTTACCCTCCCTATCACACTCTCTGATAACCGCCATGTCCTACCCCTGAAATACAAAAATGAAAACCTAACGTACAAAGGATGAATTCGAAATAAGATTACCTGTTTCGTATGAAAGCAGCAAGGAGAAAAGGAATGATCTGGGTTCGAAGAGCACGACGATTCTCGAAGCTATTAACAGTTTGTGGAAGATATACGCTTCTGGGGAAAGAGGAGAAAGTGAGGGAAACGAAAAGGAAAAGACTGAACAGGAAACAGGGAAAGTAGATCCGGAAAGCAGTTCAAAGTACAAAAGTCTAGGAAAATGCGCAGATGACGTCACTTAAGTTGGCACGATTTCCAAGAACCGTTGCGATGGGAACACATCAGCGAGAGGGAACGGTCGCCTCATGTCAACCGTCGGATTCCACTAAGGCGCATCCTCAACCTAAACCTTCAAAAGGAATCATGCCCATGAAGGGCTAGTTCCGGCGCAGCGATCTAATCTAATCAAAGGAGCCATTTCTACACATAGTTTAATCACTTCGCCTTGTCCCAAGACTCGTTCTTGTTGGGCTATGAATACTCTCGTTGGGCTAGCACCCACTAAGGCCCCTAAAACAGAAACATGGAGCTAGTACCCATGTTGGGCTAGTATCCATGTTGGGCTAGTACCCATGTTGGGTTAAACACCCATGTTGGGCTAGCACCCATCTTGGGCTAGCACCCGTGATTGGGCTAGCATCCATGTTGGGCTAGCACCCATCGTGGGCTAGCGCCCATGATTGGGCTAGCATCCATGTTGGGCTAGCACCCATTGTGGGCTAGCGCCCATGATTGAGCTAACATCCATGTTGGGCTTGTATTCATAAAAAAATTTCATATAGCTTCATGATCAGTAAGCCCCATTTGCTGGGCAAAAGGTCATAGACAAATCCCCCCCCCGTTAACAGTTTAATCACTTTGCCTTGTCCCAAGACTCGTGCTTGTTGGGCTGTGGACCGTAGATCTCACCATTTAGGCCTTGGGATCCTAAAGACAAGGGTTTGAAGCCTTGGAGTAAGGCTGGGCGCCCTCTAGGAGGGCGTAGGGCCCACTCGACAGTAATAAATAACCCTAGGTGACCTTCCTAAAGGACACTTTCAGGGGGCGCCCTCAGCAGCTGACAAGGGCGCCCTAGTCATGGTTTTGGCCCTTTACGATTTGGGCCCAAAACCATGGCCAGATAGGCCCAAGTCGAGGCTACAAATAGTAACCTTGGGATCATCCCCAAGGCAGGACCTAAACAGATTCTGAAAACCTAGTTTTCCTGCATTATACTCACAGCCAATACAAAAAGGTTGTTGCTCTATTGAAGAAGATCTACATTAACATTCCTTTTGCTGATGCCATGTCTCAAATGCCTCTTTATGTAAAAAATTTGAAAGATATTTTGTCTAAAAATAAAAAAATAGAGGACGATGAAACGGTGGCATTGACAAACGAATGTAGTGTAGTTCTTCAAAACAAACTGTCGCCTAAGCTGAAGGATCCCGACAGCTTTTCTATTCTGTGTGTGATCGGAAATGAGAAAATTGAGAGAGTTCTATGCGATCTAGGGGCTAGCGTGAGCTTATTGCCTTTGTCGCTCTATAAAAAGTTTGGCATAAGAGATCTGAAACCCACTAAGATAACCCTGTAGTTGGCCGATAGATCCATCATACATCCTGCCAGAATTCTTGAGGATATACCTATTAAGGTAGGATAAATTTATATCCCGACAGATTTTGTAGTGATGGATATGGAGGAAGATTCACATGTCCCTATTCTCTTAGGAAGACCTTTCTTGGCCACTGCTGGTGCGGTGATAGTTGTGAAGAATGGGAAGTTAGCTTTCCATGTAGGTGATGAGAAAGCGGAGTTTGAGATTGCTAAGTTAATGAAATACCTTGTCTTTTGCTTCAGGACAAGCAAAAATTCAAGCTTGGGGGTGTTTGATAAGTCATAATTTATAGTTTTTTTTAGGGTTTCTTTTTATACAAGTTTAGTTGTTTTTCTTTATTTTCTTGAGTTATTTTACTTCAGTACCTTTTTTTTCATTTTTAGGCAAAAATAATGATGAGCAAGCACTTTGGACCAAAATCACAAAAAGCCAAGCAAGAAAAGTCAAGTTTCAAGGCAAAAATGAGATGGCACGGTCGTGCCATCATTTACACTGACCGTGTGCGCATCCTAGGCAGATCGTGACATCCTAGGCAGTGGGATCACGCACGGCCATGCGTTCAGAGAGCACGGTCGTGCGCTTGTCCAGTTCATTAGAATTTGGCGTTTTGAAACTTGGCACGACTGTGCGCCCATATGGCACGGTCGTGCGCGTTATGCAGGCAGAAATAATGATTGAAAACTCTTGGTTTTTGCCAATTATTGCTGTGTAATTCGAGGTTAATGCTTTGTCTAAGGCTTTAGACTATAAATAGGGTTCTAATCAGAGTTGTTTCTCATCTTGGAATGAGTGTAAAGTTACTATAGTGAGATTGTAACTCTATCTTGTTATAAGCTGCAAACATTTATAAAATTTCTGCAATTTTACAATTCCTTGCAATTTATTTTATTGTTCTTTACATTTCTGCACTTTACTTTTCCGCAATTTTACAATTCCTGTCATTTACATTCTTGTCTTTACAATTCATGCAATTTATATTTTGTCAAGTGTCTACAATGAACTCTTGTGAGTAGACTTGTCTAGTCTTGGGATTGTTGGAAAAGTCTAATGACTAGATCCTAATCAAACCAAGCCTACTCTATTTTATATAAAATCCATTTTTCTTTCTAATCTCATCGTTTTCTAAACTCAATAGCAAGTGTTTTAAGCATTTCTGATAATGTTTTCTATCCCCTCTCTAAGGTAATTCGAAAACTAGTTTTTTTAGTTAGTCCTTGTTATGATCTATTGTTTTTTTCCTGTCCCATTTTCTCCCGTATTTTTTCCATGCTTACTTGTAACATAAATCTCCTTTACTATTTATAATGTGTAACAACTGAAGAAAAATTCAGTTTAACTGACACATGGGCCTTTCATTTGCCTAATTTTAAGTTAAATTGTGTAGTTCAATTGTCATAGTCAGATACTGAAATCAATGTCCCTAATAGAAGAGGAAAGAAATATGTGGTATCAATGAAATGGCTTTAGATTGTCCTTCTAAAATGACGAGAAAAAGAGGCCCTACCAAAGAAGAATGTTTGAGAGATTTGTAAGGAACTAAGATGATCATTAGGGTAGGTGCTCTACTAAGTAAAGTTGTCACTTGCCACTTTTCATTGGGGGCCCCTTTCTTTTACCTTAGGCATAAGGGTACAGTACAACACGCATTTGTTTTGGGCTTTTGAAAGAAAAAAAAAAGGTTTCTTATTTTTTTTTTCTATAGAAAAAGAAACCATTTTAAAAACCACCATAATTAAAGTTTTTGATATTTCTATAAATCTATTATGATATTGCCGCAACTTTGAACATTTGAATCGACAATAAGACTAATCTTCAGTTCGACTAATTAAGCATGATTTTTTTTATTTTCAACCTTCGATATGGGTGACTCTGTTAGGATTTGAACCCGAATTTATGACTCTTCTCTTTAATGTGAGCAAGTTGTACATCACATTTTTTGCGTAGGCTTAAGGGTGTAATAATATTTTTTGGCTTTTGTCAATGTTACTTTTTTTTTGGTTTGAAAGTTGCTCTTCACCAAAAACGGATCTAGGATTAAGTTTTTTGGTGTGGTAAAAAGAATAGTGTCAAAAAATTTGTCCAATAAAATTTAAGACTATGTACTATTTCACCTAAAAGAACAGTTTTAGTAGTTTTATTTGGGCTAGTTTTATTAGTTCAAGTTGATCTATAGCCCTGACAATTGTTAATTGAAACAAAATAAACCATAAACTTCCTCTAACATTTTATTTTTAAAGACATCCTTCATATGTAAAAAAAATTGGGAAAATTTTGGTGTGGCTATATCCACACCAAGCCATATGATAGGTCCGCCCATGCTCTTCACGCTTTCAAAATTTCTCTTTATTTCTATTTTTTGTAAGTGGTGTTGGCCGAGCGGCACTTAAGTGTCGTTTGCCTCTTCAACGGTAGTTAAGTATCGTTCCACAATTTATAGATCGATCACATCACTTTTTAAATCAATTTAACCAATTTAAAAAGTCTATTTTTGTCGTTGAGGATGCTTTGATATTTTTGAGGTTGCTGTGAGAAAAAATGAAAACGTAAATAGTAAGTTTCCTTTTGTCAACCGTCTATTATTTTCATCCTCTACAACTGTAAGATTTTTTGTTGCTATTTTTCTACATTTCAATGCCTCTCACAATCAACTACCAATTTATTTTCTCTCTTTCTACCTCAATGAAATTTAAGAAAAATTATGTTTATAATTTCAGTTAACATCAATACCCATTTTCGTCCCTCAAAAAAAAAAACAATACCCATTTTCTTTTGTCACTTAAATTTGATTGCACGCTTTTGCTAGCTAACTTTTGTTTAATAGTACCTTGTAGACCTCACAAAATTAAAAGTATATAAAAATTGTAACAAAACTAGATTTAATTTTTGAAAAAGAAAATGCTAATGAGAAGTTGAACCAGATAAGATGGTTAAAGGTTCAAACCCCCTACAGAACATATGAAAAAAATTAATTAAGAATGAATAACTCTTTTTTAATGACAAATGTTAGTATTTAAATTGTTATATTATTAGTTTTTTCTCCTTACTTAAACTACCTCCAACTTGAGTTTGCATTTTCCATAATGCAAAAGTAAACCATTGCGGTCAAACACATCATAAGATAATTTATTTATTTTTGGCAGATCAGCATAGGATAAATTTTACAAAGAGACGTACCTGACAATTGACAAACCAAATGAAGAAAATGTCATTCATTCGTGTTTTTTATTTGTGGTAACTATCGTCTACTTTAGGGCTGGACAAAAAAGAAACAAACCGGTCCAAACTGCCCGAACCGTTTAGCCCGAACCGATTCGGTCGGGTTATTCGGTTAAACCGGGTCATGGTGGTTTATAAAACTGGTTTGGGCTGGATATGCTTGGGTCGGTTCGGTTTGAAATCACTGGCCCATCGAAAGCCAATACCGACCGACCCAGTTAAACTTCATAGCCACAGTTGCCACAGGCCCACAGCACTTGAGTTGAATGAAACGATGCGTTGCTTGCGTACACACTTCACACCGTTCACACACTTCAACTTCACACCGTTCACACACTTCACAGTACTATAACATGCACTTGTCTTTCCAAGACAGAAGACCTTTACTTGACCTTTCATTTATTAACTATTAAAACTCATAAGATCTTCTACTTTCATTTCTTCTCACTAGAGGTCCTCTCTGAAAACTCTACAATCCAATACATCTCTAATTCTCAATCTCCTCTTGTTCTTCTTCTCTTCACCTTGTCTATTTCAACCTTCCATCGTCTCTCACAAGCGCTCCCCATCTTTACCATTACAAAGCAATAGTTGTAAGAATCAAGAATAAAAGAAGTGTTTGTTGTTGTGATTTTTCTGGGTTTGACAGTGTTTCAGTTTTGTTTTGGATTTTTTTCCCTTTAAAGTTCTAACTTTGGAATGATTCAATAACCGTTTGAATCCACCCACCAAAACCGACACCGATTAAACCGTTAACCGACCTAACCGGAGACACCTACGGACGGGAATGGGCTGAGTTCCTCCACCCACGGTATTGTTCGGATTGACGATTTCAGGCCGAAAACCGTCCGAGTCCGACCGTTGTCCACCCCTAGTCTACTTTACTTGCCTCTAAGCGTTGTCACAGTTAATTGTGTTTATGAATTATTAGCGAAAAGTCAGGTACTAACATATCCGTCTTTTCGTTCTTTTTATTGTGTTAACACGTATAGATTATCAATGATATTTTATAGAAATTTGCGTGTAAATTACAAAGGATATTTTATATAAATTTATATATATATATATTTGTGACTTTCAAACGTAACAAACTCAACAAACCATATTTATCTTTTTCAATGACAATAATAATATAACAAATATAATAAAGATTATTATCTTTTTAATAACACCAACAATATAACATTATTATAAAAAAAATTTGCTTAAGGGTATAATTGGAATAACAAAAAAACTAGCCCAAAAACCTCTTAAAAGAGGTTATTTTCTTTATGGAAAATGTTAATCAGTGCCCCCGAGACACTCTTTAAGGATCATAAGTAGAAAATATTTATGAAAATAAGTATAATCAATGCACTGAAAATCAAAATATTTGACTTTTGTAAAAAATAATTGCTTATTTTAGAATGGTTAAAGAGTGCTCCAGGGGCACTAGTTAACAAGACCATTTCTTTATACATAGTATAGATGAGGTTTTTGTCAATGAAGTTACCTGTTTGTATTTAGACAAATTAAATTACTCCAAAGATCCTTTATTTTATTTATTTGTAACACTTCAGTCTTTTATCTTTTATTTGTCCGATTAAGTCCTTTAACTTTTAAAACATCCACAAGTAAATCCTTTTTTTCCTTTTTTTATTTAAGAAAATAATAAGGTGGCGAACCACATAGGATTATTTTTATTTTTTTTTTCATTTTTTTCATTATAAGTTAAGAAATTCAGCAACTTGATGAAGATCTTCATCACTGTCTTCATATCTTCATCACCTACTTGCTCAAGTAAAAAAAGAAAAACAAAAATTCTACTAAAAAACATATTTAAATAACAAGAATTTTATTATTATATTCACCTCCATTTTCTTCTAAACTATAAACAATTCCCCAAATTCTCAATAAATCCTAAAAGAAGCAAAAACCCAAATTTCATAATCTTCTTCTTTCTTTCTTCAATCAAAAAGGGTCTTGTTAACTACTGTCCCTGAAACACTCTTTAAGAATTTCAAAAGAAGAAATTATTCCATTAAAAGTCAAATATTTCAATTTTCAATGCATTGATTACATAAATTTTCAAAAAAATTTACATTTTAAAGGTCTTAAAGAGTGTCTCGAGGGCACTTCTTAACATTTCCCCATAAAAAAAACCCATACTTCTTTGTACCTATTTATTTTCTCTATTCTGATTTCTGATATCTTTGCATCAAAAACACCAAATTAAATTTTTAGGGTTTTCCAAACCAATTTGAGTTCACAAAATTTTTTCTTCCAATTTTGAATGGGATATGAATTTTATGGTTGGTTTAGATTGTATATGGGTGAGAAAAATGGATTGGTTTTAAACAGAAGTACCATAACTGCTACTGATGTAATGTATACAATTCTGCAACAAGTAGAGAAGCATGGGACAGTGAACACAACACATTTTTTTTTTTTGGGTTGTTGAGAAATTTTATAAACTCAAATATTTCTTGTGATTTATTGAGAATTAGGGGATTTGACCTTTAAGCTCTAAAGCCCCGATACTCCAAAAATGGTGAAGAATCGTGTCCGACACGTATCCGATACTGATACGTCTCGATACGTTTCGATACGCGTATTGGAGAAGTATCGACCAATTAATATTTATTTTTTTGAAAAAAAAAATGACTGATACGTGTCGGATACGGCTAACTTATACTCCGATATAACTTATGTTCCGACACCGATACTTCTCTTACATATTTCATTTTAAAAAAAAAAACTAAAAGAATAAGAAACAAAAATACATTAAACTGACAACGCTATCAAAAACATTTGTCTCTTCTGAACCCCAAAAAATAGGGTTTCTCGTCAACCACTAAACGGTAGTTATTATCTTCTCTCTAATGCTATGTTTCTTCTGTTCTTCTCCCTATAATATATTCTTCTCTTCTTTTGTTCTTCTCTCTAATTTGGGAAAATGTTGTTTTTAAATTATTTGTTTTCAATCTCAAATAGTGTTAACTATTAAGTAGTCAACATCATACAATGATGTTCTTTTTTGATAGTACTAATGATGTTCTCCATAAATTGGATAGTACTAATGATGTTTAGCTATATTTAAATTTGTGCAGAAAAAATATGTAATTGTCACTTGTTTTGATCATTTTTATTGATGTTGATGTTTGTTTATTATCATTTTTAGTTATTTTTATACATTGTGCACTTATACTATTAGTTTTAAATTTAATTTTTTAATAACGTATTGAGGTTGTATCGTATCGGGAGTTTTGAAAAATTTCCCGTATCGTCGTATCGGTATCGTATCGTATCCGTATCGTGTCAGGTATCGGGGTGTAATATCCTGCTCAGATATAACTTTTATCGATATTAGATGAATTAAGAGAGAGTAGTGGCATAATTGTAATTATGAGAGGAAGGGGTATTAATAGAGATAAGTATGAATAATTCTTCATTATTGTCATTTCCTTCTCTCACTAAAAAACATATTTTATCTCCCTCTCTCTCTAGAATTCGGTCAAGAGGATCAGCAGCTGTGATCTACCAGATTTCTTCCCTGATTTCTGGAACTGTTAGCAAGCAAGTTTTGGGAAAAGTTGAAGTAAGTGGAAGCTTAAGGAAAGTTAAGAAAAAGCCAAGCTAGGGTTTTTGGTAAAGGAAGCTTGTCAAAGATCAGCATAATTCTAAGTGAGTTCCTTAGAGTAGCAATATCCTTTATGGGTTATATTGTGTGAGGATTGCAAATCAATTTGTAAGATTGTAGGAAAAAGGATAGTTTTCCCCTATTTTTGATTCTATGCTTGATCATGTTTAATCCTTGATTACAGCATGTTTTAAAGTTCAAAAATGAGTCACTCGCATGTTTTCAAAGATCACTGGGCATTTGGGTATCAAAGTTTTAAGATTGAAACACGTTTTCAGAAAAATTCTAAGTTCTGCTACAGTCGCAGAGCGACCAGGAGTTTGCTCTGCGAAGTAGTAGAGTTTTGCTACTGCCTATCTTTGCCTAGACTTCGCTCTGCAAAGTAATCAGAAGCTGAGTTCGCAGAGCAAAGCTTTCAGACGCTCTGCGAAGCTTATGACTCAGGATTACCAGGTTCTGAAGGTTCAGACTCTGAATGTTCAGAGTCTGAAGGTTCAGACGCAGGTGATCGCAGAGCGACGCCCAGGGTCGCAAAGCGAAGTTACCCAGAATGGCATTTTATTTTCAAACTATTGTACCATGCCAATGATCTTTGAAATGCTTTGGGGTAAAGATACTTATGAACCTTCAAGGATTAATATAGGATAAGGATAGGTATCATACAGAGAGATGGGTATTTTATATCCATAGGATTTCAGGTTAGTTAAGGGATAGTTTCAGGATACCCTTAACCAGGTAGGTGCATTTATATGTACATCAGGGCGTGCCTCAGTTGTTCACGTCAGAGTGACACTGAGGGTACACGCATCAGTTCAGGATAGAATGTACCCTAGATATGGTACAAGGTTTTTATTAGGAAATATACATATTGTGTGTATGTGTGTGTGTGTGTGTGTGTCTATATATATATATATATATATATATATATATATATTGATAAGTCACAGGTACGCTTCAGATTTATTCTGAATAGGTCAGCCCGTTAGGGAACCTTCATGACGACTCACGTATATGTTCAGGAAATATTAGGATAATGTATATTTTATATACCAGGAATAATATTAATTATTATTATAAACTTTGTGTCTTCTGGGTTCTCGCAGTTAGAGAGCGCAGGGGGTTCCAGTCATTGCTGGAATGGGAGGAACTTTCCGCGAGGATAACCACACATAAGTTTAGTGTGTCTTCTGGGTTCTCGCAGTTAGAGAGCGCAGCGGGTTCCAGTGTATCTGGAATGGGAGGAACTTTCCGTGAGGATAACGACACACACAGGCAAGAGGAGTCCGATGATTAGCCTATTATAGGAATTTTCACCGGTTATCAGGGGAATGTGCTTCGGGGTTACTCCACTCGGGGGCATTCCATAAAATGAACTTAGATAATAATGTTTGTTACACGCTAACATCTAACATAATATGTATCAGTTTATACTTTATTATGTTATCAGGCAGTAAATACATATCAGGCAGGTATCAGGTGGTGATCTTAGGTGTCCCCTCAATCACCAAGTTATCAGGTTATAGTCTAGTTTTTATGACTATGCAGTTATCAGGTTCAGGCAAGTATAAACCCTTTATGGGTAAGGTTAAGAATTGGCGATCATAGGAATCCCCAAGATTGCCAAAGTAGGCATGGCGACCCTAGGTTCCCCGAGGTTGCCACAGTAGGTTGGGTGAAGCTCACTGAGACATTATGTCTCATCCCATTCCTTCTGATGCAGGTTCAAAGGTAGCACACAGCAAGGGTAAGGAGAAAGCTTTGGACTGATCGTGCTGGTTTTCTATTTGTTTCAGTTAACCTGTATTCAGATGTTGTATTATGATGTATAATACCAGAGATGTTTTGTATTATCAGATGGATGTATTAATACATTGTTATGTAACTTTTTCAGTTAAACTTTTTATATTGTAAATTAATGCATCCAGTACGAAATTTAATACTCGTATAAGATCCTAGGCAATCTTTATATGGGTGTTACATTTGGTATCAGAGCAGGTCGATTCAGATCGTGCCTTGGGTCATTAAAATACAATCCAAGTATTTGGACCTTTTGGATCCAGGACATTATTCTAAATGTTATATCTGGTTGAAACTGATCACTTTGACTTGTATATGACAGCTAGGATAAGATGTCTAGGAGAAGAAGAGGACCGGGAAGGCCTAGAGCTAATCAGGCTAATGAGGAAGCAGGTGGAGACCCTAACATGAATTTTTGGGCTCAGATGATGCAACAGCAGCAAGCGTTGCAACAACAATATCAGGAGCAACAGGCTCAGAATGCATTACAGCATCAGCAAATGATGCAGATGATGCAACGACAAGTTCTACAGGAGAACCAATCTCATCATCATTGGATGGAAATGATGCACCAGGGGCAAGGTTTCCATCAGTAGACTCTACCGCCTCCAGTTGTTGGAAATCCAACTTTCCGGGAATTTAATAGGAGTCACCCTCCCGAGTTTAATGGAGAGGGCGATCCTCAGGAAGCCAAGAGGTGGCTTAAACAGATGGAAAAGATCTTCCGGATGACTGAGTGTTCGGAAGCTGATAAGATATTGTTTGCCACTAATCAGTTCAGAGGCGTAGCAGAAGATTGGTGGGAATCCACTCAGCGCAGAATGATGGCAAATGATGTTGAGGTAAATTGGATGAACTTCAAGGAAGCAATTCTTGAGAAGTTTTTGCCTTTGTCTTTTAAAGTGAAGAAAGAACAGGAGTTCCTTGAACTAAAACAGGGTGGCATGTCAGTCACGGATTTTACTAAGAAATTTGAAGAATTGTCATACTATTCCACCCATAATGATTATGCCAGAAATGACAATTGGAAAATGAATCAATACAAGCGAGGCTTAAGAGGTGAAATTGATACTGCAGTGAGCCTCCAGAGAAATACAAATTATGATGAATTAGTTCATGATAGTTTAATTGCTGAAGCGGGTTTTGCCAAGACCGGTAAAGAGTAGTGGCAGAATTGTAATTATGAGAGGAAGGGGTATTAATAGAGATAAGTATGAATAATTCTTCATTATTGCCATTTCCTTCTCTCACTAAAAAGCAGATTTTCTCTCCCTCTCTCTCTAGAATTCGGTCAAGAGGATCAGCAGCTGTGATATACCAGTTTTCTTTAATAACACCAACAATATAACATTAATATAAAAAAATTTGCTTAAGGGTATAATTGGAATAACAAAAAAACTAGCCGAAAAACCTCCTAAAAGAGGTTATTTTCTTTATGGAAAATGTTAACCAGTGCCCCCGAGGCACCCTTTAAGGATCATAAGTAGAAAATATTTATGAAAATGAGTGTAATCAATGTGTTGGAACAAAATGTATGAACAACTCTCTTTTGGGTTTTGATGATAACAAAGTGTTAAAAAGAAAATTGGAATTGCTAATGCTTGATTCTGGTGTGCAAAACCATGTACTTAAAGATTGGTATCTAACATTGGTTATGAAAGAACAAGTTAAGAGCAAGAAGGAAAATATAGAAGCTTGTGTTGCAAGGCTGAAGAAAATCAGCATCTGAAGAAGAGCTTCTGAAGACAGCGTCTGAAGAAGAGCTTCTGAAGGATGCGTCTGAACAGTGCGTTTGAAGGGTGCGTCTGAAGACCAGCTTCTGAAGGGTGCGTCTGATGAACAGTGCGTCTGATGGGTGCGTTTGAAGACCAGCTTCTGAAGGCAGCGTCTGATGAACAGTGCGTCTGAAGACCAGGTTCTCAAGAAGTGCTTCTAATGAACAGTGTCTGATGCCAGCTTCTGAAGTACTATGTCTGAAGGGAGCTTCTGATGAACAGTTCCTGAAGCCAGCTTCTGAAGAGAAGCTTCTGAAGTCTGAATCAGCAGTCAACGTTTGCAACTGTGAACAACTCTTTACAAACCTTGTCTCCTTGGATGAAACACGCAGCCAGGTGTTAAGGAAGCAATTCAAATTAAATTGCTCTATTTTCTGAGTTCACACATACTGTCACAACAGAAGGAATTTATGCTGGTTGTAGCTTCTATTTGCAACGGCTCTTTTGATGACATGGCTCTTCTCAACAGCTCTTTAATCTTCTATAAAGGATTGAAGGATTGAAGATGAAGAACCAAGACTCTGTCCCAGAAACGTAACACTCTGTTTTGCGTAACTATCAAATTCTTAAGAGTCTCAACCTGAGTTGTATTTTGTGAACACCACTGATTGTATATCAAGTGTTCAACTCAAACCTATTTTTGTTGTAAATATGTTTGAACCAAAGTCTCTAGCCTGCGTGCTTGAGCAACCAGAAGTCTCATAACTTTGTGTATTGAGCATAGAAAGTCTTAGACTGTGTGTCTAAGCAGGGAGTCTCTTACTAAGTGTTTGAGCAACTAGAAGTCTCTTGCTTGAGGGCTTGAGCATTGGAAGTCTCTTGCTTGTGTGCTTGAGCAATTAGAAGTCTCTTACTAAGTGTTTGAGCAACTAGAAGTCTCTTACTAAGTGTGTTGAGCAAATTGTAATCTTTGTGATTATAGTGAAAATCTCCTGTTAGTAACAAGGGACTGGACTACTTCCAGATTGTAAAAGGAACCAGGATCTCTCATTTACTTTATATCCGCTGCATAAAACACTCTAAAAATAGTTCATAACTGATCAATATCAGAATCTGAACTAACATAAGTTTTTGAGAAGGAACAAGAAATAGCCCACACAATTCAACCCCCCCCCCCCCCCCCCCCCCCCCCTTCTTGTGTGTTTTTCTCACATTCACAATGCACTGAAAATCAAAATATTTGACTTTTGTAAAAAATAATTGCTTATTTTAGAATGGTTAAGGAGTGCTCCAAGGGCACTAGTTAACAAGACCATTTCTTTATACATAGTATAGATGAGGTTTTTGTCAATGAAGTTACCAGTTTGTATTTAGACAAATTAAATTACTCCAGAGATCCTTTATCTTATTTATTTGTAACACTTCAGTCTTTTATCTTTTATTTGTCCGATTAAGTCGTTTAACTTTAAAACATGCACAAGTTAATCCTTTTTTTCCTTTTTTTTTATTTAAGAAAATAATAAGGTGGCGAACCACATAGGATTATTTTTATTTTTTCATTTTTTTCATTATAAGTTAAGAAATCCAGCAACTTGATGAAGATCTTCATCACTGTCTTCATATCTTCAACACCTACTTGCTCAAGTAAAAAAAGAAAAACAAAAATTATACTAAAAAACGTATTTAAATAACAAGAGTTTTATTATTATATTCACCTCCATTTTCTTCTAAAGTATAAACAAATCCCCAAATTCTCAATAAATCCTAAAAGAAGCAAAAACCCAAATTTCATAATCTTCTTCTTTCTTTCTTCAATAAAAAAGGGTCTTGTTAACTATTGTTCCTGAAACACTCTTTAAGAATTCCAAAAGAATAAATTATTCCATAAAAAGTCAAATATTTCAATTTTCAATGCATTGATTACATAAATTTTCAAAAAAAATTACAATTTAAAGATCTTAAAGAGTGTCCCGAGGACACTTCTTAACATTTCCCGATTAAAAAACCCATACTTCTTTGTACCTATTTATTTTCTCTATTCTGATATCTGATATCTTTGCATCAAAAACACCAAATTAAATTTTTAGGGTTTTCCAAACCAATTTGAGTTCACAAAATTTTTTCTTCCAATTCTGAGTTCAAACCTATGGATGGTTTAGATTGTATATGGGTGAGAAAAATGGATTGGTTTTAAACAGAAGTACCATAACTGCTACTGATGTAATGTATACAATTCTGCAACAAGTAGAGAAGCATGGGACAGTGAACACAACACATTTTTTTTTTTTTGGGTTGTTGAGAAATTTTATAAACTCAAATATTTCTTGGGATTTATTGAGAATTAGGGGATTTGACCTTTAATTAAGTTTAGAAGAAAACGGAGATGGACATAATACTAAGATTCATGCTATTGGATGTGTATTTAAGTAGCTATGCTTTTTGGTTTAAGGAAGAAGATGAAGGTATGAAGGAGAAGAGAATGATATTCATAATCCTTCTGGGTTTCTTTATTTTTAATAAAAAATATATTTTAAAAAAAAGATTATCATACATGGCCTTCCAGCTCAACATTTTTTAATAAAAATAAAAAAATAGGTTTTATTTGTACATGATTTAAAAGATAAATGACTTAATTGAGAAAAAAAAAAGATAAAAGACTAAAATATTACAAATAAATAAGATAAATGACATTTGGAGTAATTTTGCCTTCTATTTATTATCATGCTTACAAAACTAGAACCTTCTGTCTTATTTTATGGTCATTTTATGTCTTTTCAATATAATCATGACAACAAAACGGTACTGCTGATAGGATATGGATTTAGAGAAATGACATGTGAAGAACATTTTTTAATAATTTTTGTGACAAATTTTTCTCATACTTTTATTATACTTTTATTTTTTCTTTTATTTCACCTATTGTTATTGTCCAATAAAAAGAGAGTAAAAAAGCTGTCACTAAAAGTTGTTTAAAATTGGTTGTCAAAATATCATTCCTCATAGATTTAATAGATTTCGATTTAGGCTTAAACTTACAAGATTTGTCCAACTTTATTAAGTGCGCAGTTTCTATCTTTCATAAATAATTTAGATTTACAAAGGCACACACATAAATAATAAATAGCATAAAAAGAAAAATTATCATGTCAATAATAAAAAATATTTGCTCCCTGTAATATTTTTTTGTTGCTATTTTACTTTTTATCAATTGTGTGTACGCTTAAATCTAAATTATTGAGACTTATGACCATACAAGTCTTTCTCTTTAAAAAAGTATTTGATCGAAGTTTATAGATACTTCTTTCATTTATCATTTTATTATGTTGGCACACATGCTTTCATTTTATAGGTGATGTAACACCCATACTAATTTTATCTAGAATATTAGCATGCGCATTAAACTGATACTGGATGCATTAAAATTTTCAATAATAATAATATACAATTGAATGAATACAATTTTGCTCGTTTATACAATTAATCAAGTACCACTAAATATACTTTTACAAATGTCTGATAAACTCCCGAGCTGGTACATGACGAGCAACTGCACTCCATTCAACGTCTCCCTGATGAACTTCATCATAAACCTCTTGCTTACCTGCGTACCTACATCAGAAGGATTGGGATGAACCTACTGTTGGCAACCTCGGGGAAACCTAAGGTCGCCATGCACTAAACTGTTGGCAATCTCGGGGAAACATATGATCACCAAGCACTAAACTCAACCCATATCGGGTTTATACCTGCATGTGCCTGCTATACTGTGTAGTCGTGAAAACTAGACTACAAACTGCTAACTTAGTGATCGAGGGGAAAACTAGGATCACTCTCTGATAACTGATACCTGCCTGAACATAATAAAGTATTTTCCTGATATTATGTTAGAATGTTAGCGTGTAACAAACTTTATTATCTTAGTTGATTTTACAGAATGCCTTCAAGTGGAGTAACCCCGAAGTACACTCCCCTGATAACCGGTGAAATTTCCTATCTGAGGCTATTCACCGGACTCCTCTTGCCTGTGTGTGTGTGGTTATCCTCGCGGAAAGTTCCTGCCCGTTCCTGCTGTATCCGGAACCCCTTGTGGTCTCTACCTGACGAGAGCACAGAAGACACACAATTTAACCTGATAATTAATTAATTAATTATTCCTGATATTATCCTGAATTGTTACGTGTACCTTTAGTGTCACTCTGACGTTAACAACTTAGGCACATCCTGATGTACATATAAATGTACCTGTAACTGGGAAAACCTAGTACCACTGCCTAAGGTATACTCTAATCTGCCTGGTTAAGGGTATCCTGAAAATCTAAACCCTTAACTTATCTGATACTAATCTTATCTGAATCTTTGAATGTTGAAATACATTCCTAGTACTCTCATACCCTTAACTGAACACATCTCTATTCTTGCTTACCTATTATAGGTTCTAGACATATCGTTGTCATATGTCATACATAAGGGCTTATTATCCCATTTGTAATAATTTTTTGCTCATCTAACCTTTACCCTTCGTGCCTCTAATGCATTGCCTATTCCTTGTTCACTTATACTTTCATCCGTTGGAAGCCTTTCGGATATATCAAAATGACATTTTCTTAGAAATTAGGGTTTTTGTTGAAAACTGTTGAGAAACGCCTCGCCTAAGCGCACATAGCTCACCCAACGCAACTCAACAAACCAAGTTGGTTCTGTCAAGCACGCTGTAGCGAGCAGATCCGCGCTGTAGCGAGGAAACCTGCGCTGTAGCGAGCTAGTCCAGAACGAGAATTGTTCCTCTCGCTGTAGCGAGCTCCAGCACTCTGTAGCGAGCTTGAGAGTGCTTGCTCAAAACATGATTTTTCACCATTTTGATCTATCCAATCTTACCCAAGCTTCCCAACAGTGTTAGGGATGATTTTCTAATGCAAATTGATTGTTTAAAACATAAATTAACAAGGAATTAGCAAGCAAAAGGAATTAGGGCACAAATATATAACTTTTGCTCTTTAGGTAACACACCCAAGGAGAGCTCTAAAACTATTGGAACTCACCTGAATCATTGCTTTGATTCCTTGCCAAGCTTTTTCCCTCAAACCCTAGCTTGATTTCTTCCTTCCTTCCTTAATTCCCCTAACTTTTCTTGTTCCAACAATTCCCATAGGTGAGCTTGCATGAAGATGGAGTAATTGAGATGGAATTTTAATGAATATTGGAGAGATGAGGGAGAAAGGCGTGAGTGTAGAGAGAGGAAGGGAGAGGATTGATTTTCTAGAGAGAAGGAAGAATGAAGAAATGAGGGAAATTTGGGGGTAAATGGCTTTACAGCCTAAACCCTCAAAATTAGGAAAACGTCATTCCTTAAAATATCTCTGACACATCGTCTCACCACTGATAAATATCTGAGTCTTAAGCGGGATATTACAGGTGATTTGAAGAACACTCGGTCTCTTGAAGTTTGATTGGATATTATATTTATCATCCAATCATTCAATGTACCTTGAACTCTAGAGTAATTCATTTTAAAATTGTTGTCATCGTGCAAAATTCATTGCTGTCGCGGTAATTTTTGGATATCAAGTTATTAGTTAGCATTGACTCGCAATTTTAACCTCACCACCGATCTTTTATTTTTCCGAGGAAAAGGGAGAAAATTCAAAAAAAACCCTAATTTTTTAGAGATCAAGGTCCGGGGGTTGGTTACACAAAGGGAAGGTATTAGCACCCTAAACATTTATAGTACTCTATAAGAACCTCTTGTTTTTAATTATCTTTATGCTAAATTGATTATTTGTTTGTAAAGAAATACTTAAGTGTGAAAAAGACTAGAGTGATGAGATTAAAAGAAAGGAAAATGTTTTTGTTATTTTGTTGATTTGGAAAGACAAAGTCTTTTGCCTACATACCCGAATGGGATCAAAATCATGTAGTTCGGGGTAAAAAGCCGAGTGATTGATTTTGATTGATTTTAAGATTTTGAAAATGTTTAAAAAAGATAAGAGGCCGAAAAGGCATAGAAGAAATAAAATGTGAGTTTGATTGATTTTAAATTGAAGAAAAAGTTTAAGTGATTAAAGATTGATTAAAATTTGATTAAGAAAGAAAAGACACTTGGTTTGAAATCCAAGGTTGATTTTTTTTTGAAATTTTTGATTATATGAAATGTTTTTGATTTTGACTATTTGACTTTTTTTGAAAATTTTGATTAATTCCTAAGGTCCAGAGACTAAAGTAGCTGAGATAAACTAAAGCGCACCAGATTCCTCAAAATGACGTTGGATCAAGTGAGGGTCATTTTCCTTGGATACGGTCATTATTTTTGCGTTTTTATCGTTTTTGACATAAAGCGGAATAAATAAATGTGAGTGTCGGTGCGATATTCTCATTTATATTTACATTGTTCCTAAATACATTCTAATAAAATAAAAAAGACAAAATAATAAATAAAATTGCAAATGCATTAAAATAAATATGCTAAAAAAATAAATAAAAAAATAAAAATGCATGAAATGCAAGACAATAAATAAATATGTTGCATAAAATAAATAAAAAAATAAAAATGCATGAAATGCAAGACAATAAGTAAATATGTTGCATAAAAGTAAATGAAAAAATAAAAATGCATGGAATGCAAGACAATAAATAAATATGTTGCATAAAGTAAATAAAGAAAATAAAATGCATGAAATGCAAAACAATAAAAAAATATGTTGCATAAAAATAAATAAAGAAAATAAAAATGCATGAAATGCAAGACAAAAAATAAATATGTTGCATAAAAATAATGCATGATGTGCTGAAAATTAAAGACAATGAAATAAAAATGTATGAAGCTAAATAAAAAAATAACTAAAAAGAAATAAAAAGAAAAAAGAATGGGAGAAGATAGAAGAGGGGGTGCAGTAAGCAAAAGGAGGGGTATGCACATGTGACATGCTTAGACTTGGAAGGATAAATGTATTGCGTCTTAATTTCTGCCTTCGCAAGATCGCCCAAATAATAGCTTTTACCCACCACCACCTTTCAAATTGCTCATATCTCATTTTCCAATTCAATTATTTCATGTTCGTTCATTCATTCAAGATTATATTTTTACTAAAAGAGTATTATCTTCATATTTCACTAGACGCTAACACAATCTGCCTGTTTTATTCATTTGGTAGTCTAATAATATTTTCTACGCTTGGCTAAAACAACGTCAACTTCATTTTTTACTCACAAACAAACATTAACTAAACTCCTTTTTCATTATTCCTAGGTGTTCTACATGTACCTTCCCTATTTGAACCGGGCACTATCGCATTCACCTCTTATTTTTTAATAAACATGCAAGAGTTTCCTGCTCTGAATTGTGGTTGATGGAGATGTCCCACTACATAATAATACAAATGTAATAATTTATTTATGAAGAATAATGTAAAATAAGTACGCAATAAAACAACACAGATACATGTAATAATAAATATTTATCATTGATGTTTTCTAATTATACAATAAATTTAAACAAATACATGTAATAATACATATCTACGTAATAATTTTTCTATAATTATGCAATAAAATCACACAAATACTAAACTCCCACAAGTACATTTTATTCAACACCCAATTTAGCATCTATGCCTTGCTGTCAATACTCATGAGTTTCAACATCTTTCGGCCCCAATTTCTGCAAGTTGATTACATGTGGATTACATACCAAGTCACAAATAAAATAATCATACTATTGTAATAAATAAATAAATAATCTATATTATAACTTCAACCTGACATCATATGCAGAGGCAAGGCATTGTTCAGAAATGAAAATGCACTAGAGAATCAATAGCGATGGAATACTCACTTTACTGTCTCAGGAATCCAACTTTTCTGATATAAATAATCTCCATCACTCAAATCTTCATAAATCACCACATCCTCATACCTCGGTGCCACATGGTCATACCTTGGTGCCCCCTGCTTGTTCATCTGCTTGTTCATGTAAAACTAAGTTATTGATTATTAGCAAACACTAGTAAAATTATATAAATTATAAATCCATATTTGGATTATCTAACCAATTAAGTACCAGTACAATATTGCACTACTTAATGAAATATGAACAAGTAACAATTAAAAGTATTTTTGCTGATTGAAATAAATTATATAAATATACCCCAAAAAAAAAAAAAACTACCCAATTTTCAAGGTTAGATTGCTTTGATATACAGTTGAAAGAAGTGACTTTCTATAAGATAAGAGACAGCATCCATACCCTCTCCTCTTCCCATTGTTTCGCAATCTGTTCATAATAAAGCAACTCCTCGTCGCAGTCTGAAATGCGTGCAGCGCAAGATAACTTCAAGTCCCTTGCATCTTTTTTCTCATCGTCACTAAAGGAAGTATCATCCTCTATGAACTTTACAGCCTGCATTATGGTTTCAGTTTAAGAAAATATACATGATAGAACCCGCAAAATGAACAAGGTAATTTTGTATATTAGTTTACATAATAGTTACCTGTTTAAATCTTTTGGAAGCTCTATCATACTGCCCAAATTTAAACAGTTCAATCCCATCGTGTAGCTTCTTACGAGCAGCTTCTATCTTCTCTTCAGTGTTCATTTCCCAAGACTCCTTATCCTAAAACGAATAATGAACAGATGTATAAATGAATAAATAAAGTGGCAATGGAATCCATCCAATAAATTTTGTTGAAAGATGGAATTCAAAAGGGAAAAAAAAAAAAAAGGACTGATGTCATTCTTATTTAAATCCTGCTAACAAATGTCTCAAAATCACCAAGGAATTAGAAAAGTGTAACGATTAGCTCTGCTGGCCAATGCTACATTTTTTCTAAGGAGTAACTTCCATGATTAGAATCCTTATCCATCAAAACTTTGAACGGTTAAGCATTTGCCTAATTAATATAGTGCCAAGAAAAGCAACTTTCTAAGTTAACAATAACAAGTCTTCTTTGCCAAACGAGGAAGAAGACAACGAAACCACAATTTTAATTATGTCAAGAAATTCAATGCAGGTTTGATAATAAATACAGATAATAAATTATTAACACAGAGAAATGAAATAAGGTAGAGAAATTATTCTCTCCTTGATTTAAGGTAGAGAAATTATTGTACTTTCACTATTTAAACCAGCGAAAGGGCTGAAGAATAAATTACAATCACATTCACCTCTTGTTTTCTAATATGGTATCAGCAGCTCTAGGTTCCTCAATCTAGGGTCTGCAATGTTTATTTTCCCACAACGCGTCTTCCCAAATCCGGTTAGGCTCTGATGGAAATTGGAATTTGAATAAAACATAATATGGATTTATTGATAGAGAAATGTTGAGCAGAGCTCTACAATGGATGAAAAACTGAAAAAGAAATGATAACCAGAGTATTTCTACTCCTAACCAGAGAAGATATTTCTCCTAACAAACTCTAAACAATATTCTCCATGAGTTACACAATACCCTCCCCTCTCTTTTATAATAGAAATATCCCTAGAAATTAGGAACTATCCTAACTGATTTTGTTCCCTCCCCTTTCTTATATGCTTCTAGAAACTTCTAGAGAATGTGCACGTGAGACCAGCATTATGATTCAATGATTGGACCCTCTTTTATGCTTGCTGTACCCCATGTTCTATCCTTGCCTTCACCTAACTATAGCCTTGTCCTCAAGGCTACATTAGAAGAGTGAATTCCAGGTTCCCAACTTATGGTTTGTTTGTTCCCCTCCCATTTTGTGACTTTTCTTGCCGGTCTGATGCTTCCTACAGTCTTGTCAAGTTGTGACTGCATACTGAGGCTATCCTGCCAACTGTTTACAACCATTTTTTGTAACTTGATAGTGTTATGCAGAGGTTTTATAACAGCCCTCCCAGAATGCTTCTCCTCTACCAGCATCTTATCCTTAGAAAAAGTTTCCTCGAGCTTTATCAATACACCTTTGCAATAAAAACTAACTGATCTTTCATTCCAATAAAAATTTACCTTGCCCAATCCTTGTAACCAAATTCACTCCCAAGATAATATCAATTTCTTCTAACTCTTAAGACATAAGCTTCAATTCTGGTGAAAAAACTTCCAATTTGAAGTTTCATCCCTTCCATTTTCCCTTCAGCCATAGTTTGATTCCCATTACCCAATTTGACACATGTGGCCTTACTTCTATCAACATGAAGCTCTAACATGGATGTTATTTGAGGAGAAATGAAGTTATGACTTGCTCCAGTATCAATCACGACTCTCACAGCCTTATTTTTTATCATTCCATCGAGTTGTAAAGGTGAAGAGAGGAAACCTTGAGTTTTACCTTCCTTTGTTGAACTGAACAGTACCATGGTATTGCACTCTACTGTTGTCTCTTCATCACCTTCTTGTAATTCGATAGCAATGATTTCGCCGGCGTCGTTCACAGTTTCTTCATCACCCAAAATTACCAATCAGAGTTGTTTTTCAGGCCATTGATGCAGAGAGTTGTAGCGTTCTCCGCAGTGGAAACATAAACCCTTCGCCTTGCGATCCATTATCTCAGAGGAGGGAAGATGCTTTATCCCTCTATTACGGTGGTCGCCTTGGCTCCTTTGTCGATTGTCATCGCTGTTTGATCTAGACAGGATTGAATTTGCGCCTGAATTAGGAGGGTTGGTATCGGGTGAATTTCCTTTGATTGGGTATGACCCGGTTGATCCACTACCTGACCCGTTTCGGTTTGGACCTGGGTCAAAGTTTGACCTGTTTCCACCCTTTCTGCTTAACCCAGATCTAGTTTCATTTGACCCATTTCTTTTTCCTTCGTGTACAGCTTCTTCCCCTTCCTTGAGGAACCAGTGGGCCCCGTAACTCCGTTTGGACATCTGATGCCATTTTCATGGCCTGAATACGCGAACGAGCGCTGAGAGTTCTCACCTTCAACTGTATTTCAGGCTTCAGACCACCCACGAAATAACCCAGATACTGATCTTGAGGGAGTCGAACAACTTGCGAGGAGATGTACTCAAACTCAGTGATATACTCTTCCACGTCCCCGATCTGCTCCAAATCCTTCAACTCTTCAAATGGATTATCAAACTGCCTTCCACCGTATCGTTCGATTAGAGCTTGTTTCAGTTTTTCCCATGTCAAATCGTCCTCTGTTTCTCGCAATAGGTTAAACCAATGGATGGTAGAACCCTCCATACTCAGCTTTGCGAGCTTGACCTTCACCTCCTTTGAAATTCCTTGAACTTCGAAAAAAGTTTTGGCGCGAGTAATCCATCCCACTGGATCATCGCCGTCGAACGACGGGAGTTCCACCTTCTTCCCCGTCATCTTAAATTCCATCACTGATTCGTTGACCGAGTTGACAGAAGACGACGTTGTTGTCTCCGGCGGAGGTCTATTCAACATCTTTGCTAAATCCGCCATAATAGATTGACAGAACTCCTCCAGGGCTTCACGCATCGAACCTTCCATGGCCGTAACTCGCAGCTCCAAAGCATCCATTAAGTCAGACATTTTTGGCGGCATTCGGTATCACTAGCTCCTCTCGTAATCCGGCAGGTCGGACCAATGATGGAAATTGGAATTTGAATAAAAGATACTATGGATTTATTGATATCAAAGAAAACGAGATTAAAGAAAACGGAATTTAAGATACAAACACATCAAAAAAAAAAAAAAAAGAATTTTAGAAAACCATTTTTGTTTTTTTGAGAGGAGGAGGAGGGGTATTCGGATATATTTTTTTGTATTATTTTGGCGATATGGCCGAGTGGTAAGGCGGGGGACTGCAAATCCTTTTTCCCCATTTCAAATCCGGGTGTCGCCTGATCAATAAGAGAATTCAAATAGTTTATTTTGTTTTGTTGATATAGAAAACTTTTTATTTTTGACTTAATGAAATGGGGGGTAAAATAAAACAGGTCTTTTTATTCGTACCTAATTAGTACGATGCATTTCCTTACTACTCCCAAGGATATTTTTTATTTATACTTAATTTAATATTTTTCAATTCTACTAGAAATCAAGTAAGAACTTGTTAGATGTTCTAATTGGATGTTTCGTCAATGGTGGTATGACGGAATCCTTGTACAAGACTCCTACCAGAGTATTTCTACTCCTAACCAGAGAAGATATTTCTCCTAACAAACCCTAAACAACATTCTCCATGAGTTAGACAATACCCTCCCCTCTCTTTTATAATAGAAATATCCCTAGAAATCAGGAACTATCCTAACTGATTTTATTCCCTCCCCTTTCTCGTATGCTTCTAGAAACTTCTAGAGAGTGTGCACGTGAGACCAGCATTATGATTCAATGATTGGACCCTCTTTTATGCTTGTTGTACCCCATGCTCTATCAGGCTCTCATGGACGCTTCCGATAGATGGCGGCAACTCCTCACCGGATCAACCAACTACGATGACTCCTCCACAACAGATGACGGAGCAAGGCCGCGGTAACAGCGCTGAAGGATGCGGAAATGGCGGATCAGGCCACGTCGACAATGGTGGTGCTGGTCACGGTAATGGCGTGACAACAATGGAGACGGTAGTATTTTGGCCCCCTATGTTTCACAATCTTGCGATTTTGACACCCTATAAAAAATAATAACAATTTTGCCCTCTATGTTTAGCCTCTTGCACTTTTGGTCCCCCTGGTCCAATTTTGACCCAGTCAACGCACACGTGGCACCTCACTTAAGTGATTGGGATGCCACGTGTGTAATTTTTAATTTAAAAATAAATAAAAATGCCATGTGTGTATTTCTTTAATTAAAAAAACAAAAAAATAAAAAATAAAATAGTAAACAACAAAAAAGGAAGAACACCCTACAAAACCCAGAACTCTTACATCTCCTTCTTCTTCTTCTTCGATTAGATTTACTCCCTCCATCATCATTATCAACAACACCACCATTACCACCAATATCATTAAATATCAGGAACAAAACCAGTAGCATAACCTTTGGAATATTTACTCGATTTCCCCATGATTTGTGATTGAGAGTACTTTCTGGATTCCTTGTCCAGCAAAATCTATGGGAACAGTTGGTGGCATAAGATGAAATTTCAACAATTGCACATATCAACTACGACACAACAATCTATGCAAAAACCAAAATTCTCAGAAGCAGGAATCAAGTCTTATCCTCCAAATTTTGATGCAAAATATGATAAAACCCAGTGATGGGTGCACTTGTCTCATACCCAATTGACCAATTTCAGTTTTTTCGACAACAATTTTCTCTCTAAACCAAAAAAATCTAAACTTTATCGAGCAATTAACAACACTCTTCCTCTATCTTCTATTTCTCGTTTTACTGTTCACACCTTCTATTTCTTCAGCTTCTTTTTTCAATGGCTATTTGAATTTGTGGTGTTTGATTTGGGGGTTTTGGTACAAATAAGGATTGATTTGGAGAAGAAGATGAATGGTGTTAAGATGAAGAAGATGGATAAAAGTGAAGATGGGTTTGTTGAGTATCACCATCGTGTGCTTCATCCATTTTTTTAAAATTAAAGAAATGCATACATGGCATTTTTATTTATTTTTGAATTAAAAATTACACTTGTGGCATCCCAATCACTTAAGTGAGGTGCCACGTGTGCGTTGACTGGGTCAAAATTGGACCAGGGGGCCAAAAGTGCAAAAGGGGCTAAACATAGAGGGCAAAATTGCTATTGTTTTTTATATGGAGCCAAAATCGCAAGATTGTGAAGCATAAGGGGTCAAAACTGCAATTAAGCCTAGTATTTTTTAATAATTTATCTTTGCCGTTATCACACAGTACTAAGACTTACAATTATGTACCAACAGAAAATGGTCATAATTCATTACCTGAACCTACTTGATGAACATGAGGAATCTGAGCCTACATTTTCTCATGAAAAAAACAATGAAAATCTTGCAAATGATGGACTAATTGAAATGCCACAAAATGAAGAGTCATCTAAGGAAAACAAGTTCGAAGTAGGAAACAAGACTTGGAAAGGAAAGTTCTTTGTGAGGAAGAACCATAAAGAAGGCGATGAATACACATCTGAACACTGCCATAAATCTGAACCGGGGAATAATCAACTTCCAAAGAAAAGAAAAGGTAAATCTATCTGTTTCTGAGAGTCATATTAGGTACCCTAATATTGATGATCCCATAGCTATTAGAAAACTTATTAGATCTTGCACCCCTTATCCAATTTTATATCAGACTCAAACTTGTCTTCATCTTTTTCTACTTTCAACTCACAATTGTCTAGTGTAGAAATTCCAAAGAGTGGACATGATGCTCTAGAAGTTCCAAAGTGGAGGGTAGATGTACTTTAAGAGATGAAAGCTCTTGAAATGAACAAAACTTGGAATGGTATGACACTACCAGATGGTAAGAAGAAAAAATGGGAGTGTTCACTGTGAAGTTATGACACTACCGGATGCAAATGGGTGTTTACTGTGAAGTATAATTCAGATCGGTTGGTTGAAAGATATAATGCTGCTTGTGGGCGTAGGGTTTCACTCAGACCTATGGCATTGTTGACTACTCAGAGACATTTGTTATTTGCTCTTGTGGCAAAGTTAAACACTGTCAGAGTACTCTTAACGGTTGTTGCTAATCTTGATTGTACATGAAGAAACAAGGGTACATTCAAGGACAAGTTGACCACACCTTGTTTACAAAGTTCTCCAATAAAGGGAAGTTTGGTGCCTTAATTCTTCATGTTGATAATACAGTTGAAATGGCAAGAGTAAAAGAGAAACTAGCTGCAGACTTTGAAATCAAGGACTTGAGATCCTTGAGATATATTCTTGATCAAAAATACATTCTAGATCTATTGAGAGAATCATGAATGAGTGGTTGTCCACCTGCAGATACTCTCATGGATCCTAATTCAAAACATTGCGGAGAGGGGAGTCTTCTTGTTGATAATGAAAGATACCAAAGATTAGTTGGTAAACTGATTTATTTGGCACACACCAGACAAGAAATCGCCTTCTCAGTCAGTGTAGTCGGCAAGTTTATGCATTCTCCTTTTGAGGAACATCTTGACACTGTTTCTAGAGTACTAAGATATCTTCAATCAAATCCATGAAGGGGCTTATTCAGTAAAAACTAGCAAAAGGTGTGTCTCTATCTTCACCGATGCTGATTAGGCAAGTTCAATGACAGACAAAAGATCAAACTCTGGATATTTCAGCTATGTTTGTGGCAATCTTGTGACATGGAGGAGCGAGAAGCAAGGAGTTGAAGCAAGAAATAGTGCAGAAGACGACTATGGCTCAAGGTATTTGTGAAGGATTATAGATCCATAGAGTCCTTGAAAAACTTAAGATGAGAATTGAGCTTAAGTTGTTATTAACATAGCTCATAACCTAGTTCAGCATGACAAGACAAAGCATAATGAGATTGACGGACATTTCATAAAGGAAAGATAGATGATGGGATCATATGCCTACCTTTTGTGACTTCTAGTCATTAAATATCTTAATCAAAAGTTGGGCAAGACCTATCTTTGAGCATTTGATAAGCAAGTTGGGCATGATAGGAACCAACATGTGAGTCAGTATCTTTGCTTGCTCATCTATGCACTAACTTGGGAGGGGGTGTCAGAGAATTTGTGCCTATCTTTAAATTTCTTTTTTTATTATGTCTAGGTGTTTCTAGGTGCTCTAGATGTTTCCAATTGTTTCCTTTTATTTTTCCTTTGTATTTATCGTCTCCATGATTTGAGGTAGCGAATTTATTGTACCTTCACTATTTAAATCAACCAAAGGGCTGATGAATAAATCAGAATCGTATTCAACTCTTATTTTCTAATAAAAACTTAAAGGCATAGACCTGTTTTGTTTTGAATCTTTATTTCTCTTCTTAATCTTCATATTTTTGTTAAACAACAACTACTAGCATTCCTTTTCAATGAGAATTTTATTAACCAATATTTAAATACATCAATGCAGAATTGCAAATTATCATTATGTTGTTTATATACCTTTTTGAACGATACTAGCTCAACCTCATAATACAAGGTTGAATAAGGAGGAACCACTGCCATTTCCTGCTGAGTCTCTAATGAACCAAAACCATATCCATATGTAATAGTCAACAACGCTACCTCGCCCTTCTTCATGGCCATTACAGCTCTATCAAGCCCTTCAATTACTTTATCTGCTCAATACAACAAACAACACTTCGTTGGTACAAAAACAAATTAATTGTGAGTGGGCAAACATTGGAAAATTCAATTTACCCTCGTCTGTTTTAAATTCAAACAGCTCCGCTTCAACATCACCGTGGCCTTTCTTCAAAAATATAGTGCCGTCTTGCAGCTTACCAATTAGTTTCACTACACAAATGCAAAATGAGAAAATATATGACATCGGAACCCATACAATAAATCTTTTAAAAGAAACAACCAAAAAAAGAGCCATCATTAGCATCAACGATGATTTACATTTTACAACATCTCCCACATCTGGACACTCGTATCCTTCTCCTTTCTTAACGACCACCTTGGTATATCCAAATTCTTTGGAGACAATTTTCCAAGAAACCAACTCAAGAGTAATCAGCAATGTTGCATTCGGAGGAACTGAACCTTCATCGCCGTGAGCTGGCTTGCCCTTCTCACCAAATCCATCTATGACACAATGACACAATATGAGGATTACAATTGAAATCCGTGAAAGAAATCCCTTCAATAACAATAATGATGTATCATTAGTTGTTTTGCAAAATTGTTTTACAAAAAAATTTATTTTCTTATATTTAAAAGTTTAAAACTAAAAAACAAAACAAATAAAACTTGATTTAGAGGGTATGTTAGGATCACAAGCCTAATTGGTTGTCGAATTTTTATGGAAGTTTCAAATCTTATACTTCACCAATAACAAGTTAAGAAAATGTTACACAAGGGTAATATGTTTGCTACGTCCTCAAAACGTGAATTTGGTTAATCATTTTAGGCAAAGAAGAGTTGGTTGCTGATGATGGAAGTTTGAGATCGCATGCTTTAACGAGCTAATGTTCGAAGTTATGGAACTTTGGATGTTAAATCTGGGAATATAATATTAGTTTTCAGGTGTAGATGATAGTATGATAACCTTTGCAAGTTTGCTACTTCTTCAAAACGTGAGTTTGGTCTATCATTTTTGGTAAGAAGAGTTAGTTACTGATGATGGAAGTTTGAGATCGCATGCTTTAACGAGTTAATGTTTGAAGTATGGAACTTTGGATATTAAATATGGGAATATTGAGAATGGGAATATTGTTTCTCAGAATGTAGTTGGATAATTGAAGTCAATAACCATGCTAAGAAATGTAAGTAATATACACTTTTTTATTGTCTAGAAATTATTCTTTTTTTATTTACTTTTTTATTTAGGTGATGATCTTTTTTTTATTTAATGATATAAAATAGACTAATGAACTATCTAAACAAATAAAACTTTGATTTAAAATACAGTTTTTCAAAATTATTTAATAAAACGTATTATTAAAACTAAAAAACCAAAACACAAGCAAGCAAATCATCTCATGTTTTTCGTAGACAACTTACATTGTGGCTTCACAGTCAAATTCACTATTTCTCCCTTCTCCATGGTCTTAACAGCCTTTGACAATGCAGGACAAAAATGACCATCCTCGACTGTGAACTCCACTCCATCTGATATTTTTACAAGAGTTCCATCATCAAGACGTGCTTCATACTTAACTGCAATACCACAAAGGGGAGCTAATGATCAACACCAAGACAGATAACAAAGCCATCCAACAAAATATTAAATAAGTTAGAAACATCAACATGTATACCTAAAACAACATCAGGATCGTTAGGGTTTTCTCTTTCCTCCCCATCCTTCAGTGTCATTTTTAACAAACCACCATCCTTACATATATCATTCACCCCAACAGGAAGAGATCTAGATTCACCATTATCTACCTCTGGTGGGATGATGAAAAAGCTCTTTACACCTATGTTCATGGTTTTAATGCTATGACCACGCCGTGTGCCAAATTGCCCTGCAAGCCAAAGGAAGCTTTTGTTTGTCGAACAAGGATTACACATTTTCAATTATAACACGTAGTAATATATAATTTGGAAAGAAAAAAAAAAATACTTTACAAATTACATGTAAAGTTTCCTTTGTAATGGTAACATCAATGCACAAATGTGATCAGATATCGTCGAGGAATCCATGTAAATTTGGACAAGGACACGTAAAGCTTACATTGGCTTATCTTATGACCCGGTTTATATTGAAAACAATTAACTACAGTTAGTGTTTGATTACCATGGAGCACAGACATTTAAGATGAAAGGTGCAGGTATCTAACAAGTGTACGACGCAAAGATGATTTGCATGTTCGTGGTGGAAAAGATAAAGATGAATGAAGAAATACTAGAGACAGACAAATAAGAATAGATCAAATGTTTAGATACGAATTTCTCAAATTATTATCAATATCGATGATTCAGTGTTCGTGTATGTATCCAGCTTCATAGATATTAACTTATTTGGATTTGTGTTTATGTTAACAGTCTATTTTTGTTATGTCATGGTACATTACACATTACTGACACAAACTTACATATCTTTCTTTTTATGCACACAAACATAAATATATCAAATCAAATGGAAAATAGAGAAGTTAACAATTAAATTAATATCAAAAGAAAAGGACACCAAATATATATATATATGACAAAGTATGAATAGGGAGCAAAGACAACAATAGCTGTTTATGTTTAGATTTTTAGACTAAGACCCAATTTCATCCCTAAGAATTTGTTGGCGTATCAGATCAAAGGGACCAAATGGGGTCTTTGTTCATATTTTAAGTTCAACCAGTGTTTCTAACATCTGTGAATCAAGAGACCAAAATGAAACAGAGTAGTTTAGCCAAAAAAAAACAAAATATAATGAATCAAAAACCCGATAGAAACGTGGTCGTTCCATTGCACTCACTCACCTCCTAGTCCGGGCGTGCGATCGAAAGTATCGATGCTGGGTTCAAACTGCACATCAAAACAATGAATACAATCAACGAAGAAGAGAAAGAGAGTTTTTGTTCAAGCCTCCCTGCTTACCAATTACCATTCTCTTTCCCTTTGCAGACCAATGCTCGCTACTACGCGATTTAACCCTTCCCTTCCTCTCTTGGGCTTGGCTGGGCTGGGTTGCTGCCCTTCTAATAGGTAAGGGCAGTGATCTATGATTATTTCTTTCGTTTTTCTTTTCTCACCCTCGTTTCTTCTCACACGCCCTCCAATATTCCTAAAATGCCTTTCTTTAGATTATATAATTCAAATTCCTTTTTTCTTTTTTTTTTTTGGATTTTCAAATTAAACATTCTGAAAACTATGTCCATTATAACATAGTCCACTCTCACATGAAATTTAAGAAAGAAAATTGTAGAAGATAATTAATGAAAATGTTGAAAAATACAATGTTATTTATAGCCATAGATTTGGTCCAGTCGGTCCTTTTAGCCAAACAGGTTAGATTTCCCCCCGTTGTAGTACCCTATATCTAGTTTCATGTTTACATGTACTCGATAAGTGTTCATGGTTTTGAGGTATGGTTTACAAATGAATCAAACACGTCAATTTATAAAAGTTTTTGTGCAATGTGGACCACATAAACTGACGATGCAATGAGTGCCACAAAAAAATCATGTACTTGACTGGTTCGGATTATAAAATCCAAAATGTCTCAGACCCTCCAAAGTACAAGTTTTTAACATAGTTTGTGAGTAGTTCAGATTATATAATCCAAAGTACTACGAAAATAACTTTGGATTATATAATTTGAAATATTTCATAATATGGACGGTGGTTTGGTCAACAAGTATGGTTGGTTTATGTTCTAGAAAGAGTGAAGTGAGAGACAAATAATAACATAACATTAATGACAATAATTTTATTTCATCAATTCACATTAATTTTCGCTTCCCTTATCAAAATAATTATAATGACTTAATTCAAAAATAAAGAATAACAAACGTTGAATATATATTTTTTATACCACTAGTTCAAAATAAAAATAAGTTATAATATGTTGAATCCAAGAATAATTCTAAGACGAGTTTTTTCTGAAAGAACTCTAAGACGAGTTAATTTTATTTTTTTTACAAGCCAAGAGAAATGTTAGGTATCAGGGAGCATCTGAAACATCTCAACTAGGTTGACACCCAACAGAGACTCCCTTCCTCTACCGTCTTCCCAATACATATTATTAAAAAAGGAGAAAAAATATATACAAGAGGGGGGACTAGGCCAAAACCCTCGTAAAGAACAAAAAGGAAATAGAAAAAAGGACAAGAAAAGGCTAAGGAAATATGAAAGCAGGCAAACCATTCCTGTCCCTAGAAAAATCTGCCAGCAATGGAGAAGGCAAGGTGTTAAACCAAGTAGTGGCAGAAAGCGCATGTCCCATCGCAGCTAACTTATCAGCACAACAATCTCCTTCACGAAAAACATGAGAGCAAACCACCAGAAGGTCTAGTTGAAAATAATTATGCCACCGATTCCTTAAACTGAAAGGAACAATACTCGGATTCTTGAAAGCATTTACCGAACCAGAAGAATCGCATTCCAACCAAAGTATATGCCAATTATTACGCGCAACAAACTCCATAGCTAAAATTAAACCCGTAAGCTCCGCCTCAAAAACTGAAACACCCCCTAAGTTACTAGCAAAATAGTCCAAAAAGGCGCCTCTATAATCACGAAAAATTCCACCACAGGAAGCATTAGAAGTAATAACAAAACCATCTGTGTTAGCCTTTACCCAATTAAATGTAGGAGGCTTCCAAACAACCGGGATAATGTCTTTGAAGCGCTGGTAAGAAGGGGGAATCAAAAAATTGTCCAACAAGGTAACATCATCAGATAAACAATTACCCGTGGACACAGTCCCTGACAAAGAAATCATAGAAGAAAGTTTCGCCTTTGCAGCATGAAGGGAAATTGCCTCAGAGCTAAACCGCAGAGCATTCCTAGCCAACCAAATAGTATGTATGAACAATTGCAGAAACAAAAACATCACGCACCTAAGAGCTACCTCTCGACGGAATTCACGCCAAAAGGGAAACAACTGATTCCAACGATATGAGGCGGTTCAACTTCAAACTGAGCCACTACCATAAAGCCACATCAAAATCACAAGATAAAAATAAATGGGACGAAGTCTCATCCTGCTTATAACAAAAAATACAAATGGAAACCAGAGTACTCCCTATTCCTCAAATTCTCATATGTGGGGAGCTTAGATCGCATCAAACGCCAGAACACAAAGGAGTGAGATGATGGAATGCATGGTCTCCAAATAATGGTTGCCCAATCGAACTGAGGGAGAGAAAGATTTAAAAACTGAAATGCAAGCCTGGCAGATAGAGTACCATCCGGAGAGTGAATCCAAACATGCTGATCTAGCAAAGGAGTAACCGGAAGCGTAATGTTCAAGATGTTGGCAGCAATGTTTGGGTTAGCTAAGAGAGGACCTAGAATCTGCCACCTACCATCAGCAATAACCGAAGAAAGCTTGGCGGAAAGAGAAGGATAAACAACCGGCGGAGTGTTGAAAATAGATACCAGAGAGGAGCCCAACAAATTATCCAACCATAAATTAATGTTATTGCCATTACCAATCAACCAAATCGAGTTGTCCAGGACCACAGTCAAATGTTCCTTAACACCCGGCCAAATAGAAGATTTAAAATGGAGGTTGTGCGGCACACCAAAAACAACAAACATATGCTTAAAAAGGCGAGAGTATTAAGTGTTGGAACAAAATGTGTAAACAATGCCTCTTTTAAGTTTTGATGATAACAAGGTATTAAAAAGAAAATTGGATATGTTAATGCTTGTTCTAAGTGAACAGGACCATAGACTAAAAATTATTCAAGTATCAATCAAAATTTGGTTCTGAAGGAAACAAGTTAAGAGCAAAGGAATTTGTAAGAAGCTTGTGTTGCAAGTCAGAAGCTGAAGGATCAGAAACTGAAGACTCAGACTCTGAAGTCTGAAGGATCAGAAGCTGAAGGATCAGACTTTGAAGTCTAAAGGATCAGAAGTTGAAGACTCAGACTCTGAAGTATGAAGGATCAGAAGTCAACTGGTGTCACTGTCATCAAGGACAAAGTACAACCACGACCTCTGCAAACTTGTCATAATCAGAAACGTACTCTGCAACTTTATATCCTTGGAAAAAACATCCAATCATTTTAAGGAAAGGATTCAAACGATATTCTTCATGGTACTTAGTCCATATCAAGGAACAAATCAATGTTGGATCAAACTTCATATCAAACGACTCTTTTGATGAGTTGGCATCTTCTCAACGTCTCTATTCCTTACCTCTATATAAATGACTGAAGACTTGAAGAAATTAGAGGAGACTCTACCAATTTGAAATGTGCCAATACTCTGCAAAATTCAAATCTCATCAACCACTTACAATTTCTCAACAACTTTCATATCTTAGAAATTCTTAAGTCTTAGAGTGTGTAATCTGTGATGTATTTTGTGAACACCACTGATAGTATTGTTGGAACAAAATGTGTTAAACAACTCTCTTCTAAAGTAAGGGGGAGATTGTTGAAACATTATGTATAAACATATCTTTTTTTGTTGGTTTTGATGATAACAAAGTGTTAAATAGAAAATTGGTTATTTGCTAATGCTTTGTTCAAGTGATTTCAGAACCTCGTGTTTAAATGATTTGTAATTGACAATGGTTATGGAAGAACAAGCTTAGAGCAAGAAAGGAAAGCTTAGAAGCCTTGGTTGCAAAGCTAGAAGAAAACTGGGTCTGAAAAGTGCTCCTGAAGAGGTGCTTCTGAAGTGAGTCTGAAGGCAGCTTCTGATTGAAGGTGCGTCTGAAGAAGTCAACAAAAGTCAACGTCTGAAGACCAGCTTCTGATCCGTACAACTGAAGCAGCTTCTGATGCACTGTTCACTCAGAAGCTTCTGAAGGCTGATGTGGCAGAAAAGGAGTGGTTACTATGCGCATTTGATGCCTGGATGTGTCAGAGCAACTCAATGGAACAGTTGTCTCCTTGACTCAAACATTCCCCAGTTTTTAAGGTAGGCAAGTTCAAAAATGGCTGCTGCTCTATTTTCTGGAAAAATTTCAGCACACATTTTCAGCTATGCTAGCTCACTACTTGCAACGGCTCTTTTCTCAAATCAAGCAAATCGTCAACAGCTCTAATTTCCTCTATATAAGGAAGAAGATTTGAAGAAGAAACCGTCTAAGACTCTTGAAATCAAATTGCTGAACCTGTGCTCTGTTTTGCTGTCAAGTTCAAAAACTCTTAGAAATTCTTTCAGTTCTGTAACTTAGAATTTCTTAAGGTTAAGAGTCTTAACCTGTGTTGTATTAAGAGAACACATCTGATATTTTATCAAGTGTTCAACCCAAACTCCTTTATTTGTAAACCAGTTTGGTCCCTAAAGTCTCAGTCTGTATACTGAGCATTTGTAACCTCATTCCTTTATGGTTTGAGTCAGAAGTCTCTTGACTTAGTGTCTTGAGCATTGGGAAGTCTCTTGACTTAGTGTCTTGAGCACTGGAAGCCTCTTTCTTTGTGATTGAGCAACTGGAAGCCTCTTTCTTTGTGATTGAGCAACTGGAAGTCTCTTCCTTTGTGGTTGAGCAAATTGTAATCAATTGATTATAGTGGAAATCTCTTGTTGGATAACAAGGGGACTGGACTACTTCTCACATTGAGAAGGAACCAGTATAAATTTTGTGTGTCTCTCTTTCTTTATCCTTTTACTGTTTTATCCGCTGCACAATACTCTTGATAATAGTTCAGAACTGATTCATATCAGCTTCTGAACTTAACTTAAGTTTGTGAAAAGAAAGAAACCAAGTTTTTGGAGTCCACACAATTCAACCCCCCCTTCTTGTGTGTTTTTCTCACCTTCAGTTGGTATCAGAGCTCCGGTTCTGATATTAACACTTAACAGTGTGTCAGTCTTGATCCTGAGAAAAACATGACATCAACTAGCAGTTCCCCTCCACCATCTCCCAGAAATCAAAGAACTACAGCATTTAATTATGACTATGGTACTGAAGAAAAGAAATCTAGGTCACACAATAAACCTCCTATGTTTACTGGTGACCCAGAAAAATTCTCTTGGTGGAAGAGTAAAATGTATAGTCATATTATTGGAATTGATGATTCATTATGGGACATCATTGAAGATGGAATCACAATCCCAGTTGATGAAGAAGGTGTTGTTGTCAACAGAAGAGGACTCAGTGATGCTGAGAGGAAGATTTATAGAAAGCACCATAATGTCAGAGGCATTATAGTGGATTCATTACCTCACACTGAGTATCAGAAGCTGAGTGACAAGTCTACAGCAAAGGCCATCTTCACATCCCTCTGCTCTAACTATGAAGGTAACAAAAAGGTTAGAGAAGCTAAGGCAAACATACTTGTTCAGCAATATGAATTGTTCAGAATTAAAGAGGATGAAAATATTGAGGCAATGTTCTCAAGATTTCAGACTCTGGTTTCTGGACTACGGATTCTGAAGAAGAGTTATACCACAACTGATCATGTGAACAAACTCTTGAGAAGTCTGCCATCCAAATGGAGACCTAAAGTAACTGCTATTGAGGAAGCTAAGGATCTGAATACTTTAAGTATTGAGGATCTTATAAGCTCCCTCAAGGTGCATGAACTAGGACTCAATGAGGATGAGTCTGTTAGAGAATCAAAATCATTAGCTTTGAAATCTAAAAGAAAGCCTGCTAAAGCTTTGAAAGCAATTGAATCAGAAGAAGAAGTTCCTAAGGGAAATTCTGATGAAGATTCAGATGCTGATGAGCTTGCAATGCTTTCTAAAAGAATTCAGTATCTAATGAATAGAAAGAAAAAATTCTCTAACAGAAGCAGTAACTTTAGAGGATCTGGTTCAAAGAGGGATAACCAGAAGGAAAGCTGCTACAACTGCAAGAAGCCTGGACACTTCATTGCTGACTGTCCTGATCTTCAAAAGGAAAAATCTAAAGAGAAAGCAAAGAAGTCCAGCTCAAAGTCCAGTAACTTCAAAAATAAGCTTAAAAAGAGTCTCATGGCAACATGGGATGATCTGGACAATGAGTCTGAATCTGATGAAGAGGAAGCAAACTTGGCCCTAATGGCAACTGCATTTTCTGATGCAGAATCCTGCTCAGATTCAGATGAAGAAGATGAGGTATATTCTGAACTCACTAGATCAGAGTTAATTGAAACTGTTAAAGATCTTATGAGTCACTTAGAAAGCAAGTTAGGAGAAATTAAATCCTTGAAAAAATAAAACTAACTTGCTGTCTAAAGAAAATCTTCAACTTCAGAATCAAATATTTGAATATGATGAAGTAGTTGAAGAACTCAAAAAGGAGGCTCATAAGAAACCTGAAGCTATTCTTAATGAACATGAAATAGCTCTTCAGGATTTCATTTTAACAGGAATCAATAGAACTAAAATTGCCTCTATGCTTTATAATATGGTCAGAAACAAAGGTGAAGGTATTGGCTATGATCCATTCAAACCCTCAAATGAATCAAACTCACCTTCTGATTCTGGAAATATTCTAAAAGGCAATGGTATATGCTTTGTGCCTGCTTCTGATAACTCTGAGAAATTGAAAATATCAGAAACTGAGACTGAGTCAGAAGTTCTGAACTGCTCAGACTCTAAAGCTTCTGAACCTAAGGATAAGATGAAGGCAGATGTTAAAACCTTGCCTAAATCTAAGTCTAAAGGTTCTAAGCCTAAGAGTAAGAGAAAATCAGACTTTAAACCTAAAAATGTTCAGAGTCTGAAGAGTTCAGAACCTGAAACCAGTAAGTCTCAGAGTCTGAAAAGTTCAAACTCAAATTTTTCTAAGACTGAGTTTATTAAAACTTCAAAATCTATTGAACCAGTCAATGCAAAACATTTTCAATCTCAGAATGTTAAGCAAAGCAAGCAAAAGCAAGCCAATTCATTTTCTGCTTCTAAATGTTTTAAGAAAGGCAAAACTGAAGCTTGCCTTGTGCCTGAAGCTACCAAAATCAGAATTCTGAAGAGATCAGAACCAGAATGCTCAATGGTTCAGACTCTAAAGAACTCAGAACCAAAAACCTTTAAGGCTAAGGTTCTGAAGAAATCTGAGTCCAAACCTTTGAGAACTCAGGTTCTGAAGAACTCAGGTTCTGAATGTCAGACTTATTCCAGATATAAGGATTCATATCCTAAGTATCAGAACAAGTGTCTGAATATCATAACTTCAGACACAAGATGAAAAAGCCAAAACCTTTCAGAACTAACCCCAAAGGACCCATGAAAATCTGGGTACCTAAGTCTAAGATCATTTCAATTGCAGATATGCTTAACATCCAAAGAAAAGGAAAGGTCCTGGTACCTGGACAGTGGATGCTCGCATCATATGACAGGAGACAAGTCTATGTTCCAAACCCTTACTCAGAAAGAGGGAGGAACTGTGGGGTTTGGAGGAAGTCAGAAAGGAAAGATCATTGGTACTGGTAAGATAGGTAATTCTTCCATGTACATTGATAATGTTTGGCTGGTAGATGGACTTAGACATAATTTACTTAGCATAAGTCAATTATGTGATAGTAATTATGAAGTCCTGTTTAATAAGAACACTTGCACTGTAATCAACACTGAAAATAAGTCTGTAATGTTCAAAGGCAGCAGGAAAAACAATGTTTACAAAATAAATCTTTCTGAATTGGTTCAGCAGAAGGTAGTTTGCCTTCTGTCTGTGAGTGATGAGAAATGGGTGTGGCACAAAAGGCTGGGACATGCTAACTGGAGACTCATCTCTAAGCTTAGCAAGTTACAGCTGGTTAGAGGCCTACCCCAGATTGATTATCACTCAGATGCACTTAGTTTTCAAAAACTTCTTTTAAACCTAAGAACATTGTTTCCACCTCAAAACCTTTAGAACTCCTTCACATTGATCTGTTTGGTCCTGTTGGGACAGCTTCAATTAATGGGAAGAAGTATGGACTTGTAATTGTTGATGATTACAGTAGGTGGACTTGGGTTAAGTTCCTTAGAACCAAAAATGAAACATATGATGTGTTTTTCAAATTCTGCAAACAAGTACAAAATGAAACTGATTTGAAAATTTTGAAAATCAGAAGTGATCATGGTGGTGAATTTGAAAATGAACCTTTTGAAAATTTTTGTGAAGATCATGGAATTCTCCATGAGTTCTCATCTCCTAGAACTCCACAGCAAAATGGAGTTGTAGAGAGAAAGAACAGGTCTTTACAAGAAATGGCCAGAACCATGATTCATGAATCCAAAATTGCTAAGTACTTTTGGGCAGAAGCTGTAAGCACAACATGTTATATTCAGAACAGGATCTATATAAGACCTATTCTGAATAAAACAGCATATGAACTATTTAAAGGAAGAAAACCAAGTATTTCTTATTTTCATCAGTTTGGTTGTACTTGCTACATACTAAACAATAAAATCTACCTAAAGAAATTTGATGCCAAGGCTCAAAAGGGTACCTTTTTAGGATACTCAGAGAGATCTAAGGCATACAGGGTGTATAATTTTGAAACACATGTTGTTGAAGAAGCTATACACATTAGGTTTGATGATAAGAAGCCTGGTAATGAAATACCAGAGCTGGTTGAGAGTTTTGCAGATGTCAGAATCTCAGAAGAGCCTTCAAAAGCTGAACCCAGTTCAGAGTCTGAAGGAAATCCAGAATCTGGGAATGATGAAGATTCTGAGCAATTCTATGATAATGGTACTTTTCCTGAAGCTAATCAAGACAAGAATGGTTCTGAACAAGCCCCTGGTGGTTCTTCAGCAGCTAATCCACCCAGAACCTCATTTAAGTACAAGTCTTCACATCCTGAGGAGCTGATTATTGGGAATAAGAGCAGAGAGCAGTCCAATCAAGACCAGATCAGCATTCACTCATAATGAGTCTATGCTTGGTCTGCTGTCCATGATTGAGCCCACAACAGCTGATGAAGCACTTGCAGATGATGGCTGGATTGTAGCAATGCAGGAAGAGCTGAACCAGTTTCAAAGGAATGATGTCTGGGATCTGGTTGCAAGACCTGATCATAAGAACATCATTGGAACAAAATGGGTGTTCAGGAACAAGCTCAATGAACAAGGAGAAGTGATCAGAAACAAGGCTAGACTAGTAGCCCAAGGGTACTGCCAGCAAGAAGGAATTGACTACACAGAAACTTTTGCTCCAGTTGCAAGACTGGAAGCAATCAGGTTACTTCTTTCTTATGCTGTTAATCATGATATCATCTTGTATCAAATGGATGTTAAGAGTGCTTTCTTAAATGGTGTAATTTCTGAAGAAGTGTATGTAAAACAACCTCCTGGTTTTGAAGATGTTAAAAATCCAGATTATGTTTTTAAACTTAAGAAGTCTTTGTATGGTCTGAAACAAGCTCCCAGAGCTTGGTATGAAAGGCTAAGCAACTTCTTAATTAAAAATGGTTTTGTAAGAGGTCAAGTTGACAATACACTCTTTAGAAAAACTGTTAAGAAAGAAATCTTAATTGTGCAAATATATGTTGATGATATCATATTTGGTTCTACTAATGCTTCTCTTTGCAAAGAATTTTCTAAGTTAATGCAGGATGAATTTGAAATGCGCATGATGGGTGAGCTGAAATTCTTCTTGGGAATTCAAATCAACCAATGCAAGGATGGTGTCTATGTTCATCTGTCCAAATACACTAAGGAGCTTCTGAAGAAGTTCCAGCTGGATGATTGCAAACTGATGACAACACCAATGCATCCTACCTGCACCTTAAGCAAAGAGGACAATGGCTCAAAAGTAGACCAGAAGCTGTACAGAGGTATGATAGGTTCTCTTCTATACTTAACTGCTTCTAGACCAGATATTTTATTTAGTGTATGTCTGTGTGCTAGATTCCAGTCAGATCCTAGAGAATCTCATATGACTGCTGTCAAGAGAATCTTTAGGTATCTGAAAGGAACAACTAATTTGGGACTTCTGTATAAGAAATCCTTAAATTATAAGCTAGTTGGATTCTGTGATGCTGATTATGCTGGGGACAGGATTGAAAGAAAATCTACCAGTGGAAACTGTCAGTTTCTTGGTGAAAATCTGATATCCTGGGCTAGCAAAAGACAAGCAACTATTGCTTTGTCAACAGCAGAATCAGAATACATCTCAGCTGCAAGTTGTAGCACATAACTGCTCTGGATGAAACATCAATTAGAGGATTATCAGATTCATGCAGATAATATTCATATTTATTGTGATAATACTGCTGCAATATGTCTGTCTAAAAATCCAATTCTGCATTCTAGAGCCAAGCACATAGAAATAAAACATCATTTTATAAGAGATTATGTTCAGAAGGGTGTTCTAGATATTCAGTTCATTGATACTGATCATCAATGGGCTGACATATTCACCAAACCCCTAACAGAAGAAAGATTCAATTTTATTAAAAAGAATCTGAACATGCACTTTATCTCTTGAAAAATGTGCTTGAATCTGATTGAAAACCTTGATTCTGAGTTTATCATAAGCTAAGACTTATCAGACATTCATTTTTGAAAGTCTGACTAAAGTTAAGCCCTGAAAAACTTCAGAGTCTGAAGGTTCAGAACCTGGATTTTCTGACTTTTGAATCTGATATAAATCTAATGGTTGGTCAGAATCTGATAAGTATAACCATGGGCAATGATGATTAAAGCTTTGAAAGTTTATACTCTATCCCTCCCAAAGTCATCAATTTGAAAATATTTTCTGTTTTGGTATCATTTGCTTTAATTTCAATTGGTATCAGTTTATTTTTAAATGTTTTAGCACAGACACATTTTTCTTCAAATGCCCAAAGTGTATCAGACAATGTTCAGTTTTTAGAACTTATTTTATATTGGAATCAGCACTGAACCATTTCATTTGGTATCAGGCTCTGAAATAAAACTTTCGTTTGGTATCAGGCTCTGATATAACCTCTCAGTTAGTCTATGATATGATCAATTTTGTTTTAAAATTGAGTTAGACTTGCTCTGATACCTTCTTGTATGTTTTGCTTTGATACTGAACAATTTTTACTGAACAACCATATCTGAACACAGAATGCTCTGATCAGAAGCTCTGAACTTTTTTTGCTTCTGAACAACATTCTATTTTCAATGCAATGTCATATACTCATTGAAAATCAAGTATGCTCTGATGCTCATCTTTGCTGCTTGATTATCCATATGATTGCATAAATATCTCACATGTCTCTCTTAAGAACTCTTTTCAATGCTCTGATACACCTATTTTCAAACTCTTTCAAGAACTTTTTGTTGATGACAAAAGGGGGAGTAGGTAAAACAAGTATTAAAGCACCTGAGCTCAAAAATATAAGTTAAATTCTGTCAATGTATTAACTTATGAAAGGGGGGTAAAAGGTATTAAGACCTGAGGCTCTGAACATAAGTTAAAGCTCTGATTGAATTTAACTTATGAGAACTGTTTTTAACTCTCAGCCTCTGAACTCAATTTTGTGAGATACATAACTCTTAGTGAGTTAAAATGAATTTAAAATAACTTGGATAAGACTCAGGGAGCTTACAAAACTCATCCTGTGGATTATCAGACTTAGGGGGAGAGCTTACAAACCTCAGAACCTGAAGTCAGCAAGTTATTCATAATTCTGAGTGATAATTTCTCTTAATTATTTTAAGTTGAGTTTAATTAACTTGGATAAGAATCAAGGGGAGCTTACAAACCTAACCTTGAGGACTGTCAGACCTAGGGGGAGCTTACAAACCTCTCCTGAAGTCAGCTTGTTAATTAAACATAACAACAATTCTGAAATTTTCACATTTATGATTTTAACTAAACTTAATTAACTTGGATCAAACTCAAGGGGAGCTTACAAACCTCACACCCTGCAGTTAACTTGTTAATTAAGTTAACAACAATTTTCTGATTTAATACTTATGTTTGTCATCATCAAAAAGGGGGAGATTGTTGGAACAAAATGTGTTAAACAACTCTCTTCTAAAGTAAGGGGGAGATTGTTGAAACATTATGTATAAACATATCCTTCTTTGTTGGTTTTGATGATAATAAAGTGTTAAATAGAAAATTGGTTATTTGCTAATGCTTTGTTCAAGTGATTTCAGAACCTCGTGTTTAAATGATTTGTAATTGACAATGGTTATGGAAGAACAAGCTTAGAGCAAGAAAGGAAAGCTTAGAAGCCTTGGTTGCAAAGCTAGAAGAAAACTGGGTCTGAAAAGTGCTCCTGAAGAGGTGCTTCTGAAGTGAGTCTGAAGGCAGCTTCTGATGGAAGGTGAGTCTGAAGAAGTCAACGAAAGTCAACATCTGAAGACCAGCTTTTGATCCGTACAACTGAAGCAGCTTTTGATGCACTGTTCATGCAGAAGCTTCTGAAGGCTGATGTGGCAGAAAAGGAGTGGTTACTGTGCGCATTTAATGCCTGGATGTGTCAGAGCAACTCAATGGAACAGTTGTCTCCTTGACTCAAACATTCCCCAGTTTTTAAGGTAGGCAAGTTCAAAAATGGCTGCTGCTCTGTTTTCTGGAAAAAGTTCAGCACACATTTTCAGCTATGCTAGCTCACTACTTGCAACGGCTCTTTTCTCAAGTCAAGCAAATCTTCAACAGCTCTAATTTCCTCTATATAAGGAAGAAGATTTGAAGAAGAAACCGTCTAAGACTCTTGAAATCAAATTGCTGAACCTGTGCTCTGTTTTGCTGTCAAGTTCAAAAACTCTTAGAAATTCTTTCAGTTCTGTAACTTAGAATTTCTTAAGGTTAAGAGTCTTAACCTGTGTTGTATTAAGAGAGCACCTCTGATATTTTATCAAGTGTTCAACCCAAACTCCTTTATTTGTAAACCAGTTTGGTCCCTAAAGTCTCAGTCTATATACTGAGCATTTGTAACCTCATTCCTTTGTGGTCTGAGTCAGAAGTCTCTTGACTTAGTGTCTTGAGCATTGGGAAGTCTCTTGACTTAGTGTCTTGAGCACTGGAAGCCTCTTTCTTTGTGATTGAGCAACTGGAAGCCTCTTTCTTTGTGATTGAGCAACTGGAAGTCTCTTCCTTTGTGGTTGAGCAAATTGTAATCAATTGATTATAGTGGAAATCTCTTGTTGGATAACAAGGGGACTGGACTACTTCTCACATTGAGAAGGAACCAGTATAAATTTTGTGTGTCTCTCTTTCTTTATCCTTTTACTGTTTTATCCGCTGCACAATACTCTTGATAATAGTTCAGAACTGATTCATATCAGCTTCTGAACTTAACTTAAGTTTGTGAAAAGAAAGAAACCAAGTTTTTGGAGTCCACACAATTCAACCCCCCCTTCTTGTGTGTTTTTCTCACCTTCAAGTATATCAAGTGTTCAACTCAAACTTATTTGTTAGATTACCTTAGAAGTCTCTTAATTTGTGTTTGAGCATTAGAAGTCTCTTACTTGTGTGTTTGAGCATCTGGAAGTCTCTTGCTTTTGTGCTTGAGCAATTGTAATCCTTTGATTATAGTGAAAAATCTCTTGTAAGTGACAAGGGGACTAGACTACTTCCGGGTTGTGGAAGGAACCAGGATAACGTGCTCGTCTCTCTCTCTCTCTCACATTTACTTTTAATCCGCTGCGTCTGAACTCTGAACTTAGCTTCAGACTCTGATCATACATCATAAGCTGAACTAATTCTTAGTTTTTGAGAAAGAAAAAACCAACACAACTCAACCACCCCTTCTTGTGTTTTTCTCACCTTCAGTTGGTATCAGAGCTCCGGTTATGATATTCAATCACTTAACAGTGTATCAGAAAAGATCTTGAGAAAAACACGTCTTCAAATGAATCTGGTGGTTCCTCTCATCCTGCTCCTAGATTGGAGCTGCAGTATCATATGACTCACTACAAGAAAATCAGCTTTTTGCGAGTTAAAAAGTGGATTTGCGACAGTTCAAACAGTCGCAATTTGACCTTTGCGACGGTTCCTGAACAGTCGCTGAATTGTGTGTCGCTAAGGTCATTTTGCGACGGTTCACAGAACTGTCGCTAGAGGTATTGTGACTGTTCAAACAGTCGCAAAGTGTTTGTTTTTTGTTTGTTTGAAGAGGTATTGCGACGGTTTGAACTGTCGCAAAACACATGATTTTTGCATTTCTGAAGGGCCATTGCGATGGTTCCAACAGTTGCAAATGACTGATTTAAAATTTTGAATTTATTATTCAGCGACTGTTCAAACAGTCGCAATTATTTATTTATTTTTGAAATTGAGAGGACCTGATTTAAATTGAGATCTTATTTGAAGACAATCTCAAATAAATATATTAATAAAGACTTAAAATGCAAAAATATATAGCTATACATACGTAAATCTCATTTATATATTAATTCAAGAGTAACAAATTCGATCCATACATCAACTTAACCAAAACAATAGATAAAGTACGTAGTTTTAACATTCAAAAACCAAAACAGCAGTGGCTGAACATTCAAAACAACAGTATCAGAATTAGAAGTCTATAAAATATCTAAATATTCCCTAGTGATGTTGCTTCAATGATCCTCAAGGCGGTAGCTAAACTCAGATAATGTCTAGAGGAATGTCTACCATCTATTGCTGGATCTAAATTTGATGGCTGGAAATAAAAACAAATAAGACAATGGTTAGCAATAATAAAAACTGCATCAGCTTTCACATTTACAATCTGAACTGCTACAACATGAACTGAACTGAACACAGTCATAACACTACTATCAGAGAAACATACTCGTAGGTTGTTTGTGGCCTGAATTAGAAAAATAGACAATTGGGTTCTGTGAAACCAATGTGGAGCTGAAAAACACCCTCATGCAATCTACATTTGTGGAGATTCCAACTCAGACAATGGAAGCATAACAACTACATTTTGCGAACATTACCAAGAAATATCCTAACTTATTTCTACTAGCTGGGTATCCTAACTTATGAATCACTAAAAGTTAATGCGATTCCATTGTTTAAGTGTTATTATTCAAACAATAAGAATGCAATTTTACCTCTTTTTGTCTATAATTTTGCATTTGCATTTGCATTAAGAAAGCAAATGACAAATATTGAGTGTTATCCCAAGTCCTATAGAACACACATATCCAGCATGTTCCTTTCCAAACACTTTTTCAAATATTGAGTGTTCTGCATTTCAGCTTGCAATTGTTCCTGCATATGCAAAATACCAAATATAGCTAAATATTACTCGCAGAATGTCACTTGAGGTTAGAGTGCCCCAAAAATTAGGACAAACACATGCACCACAAAACAAAATAACATTTATATAAACCAAACAAAATAAAGTCAATGTAGGTGTATGTTCAACAAACATATATATAGAAATTCATGAGACACAATTCAGCAAAATGAAAATCAATGCAATAACATATGTGATCAAATCTGAAGATACAGTTGAATCCAATAGACACAATTCAGTAAAAAATCTATGTAGTAACATATGTGATCATATCTGATATGATTATTACATATGTGCAGTGATATCCCAGCTTGGCCCTAAAGGGAAAAGGAAGACAACGACAAAAAGATAGCATATTTTAGGATAAAAACAGCAGATAGATTAATAGAATTTGAATGCGAAAGTAAAGGAGACAGACAATTCTGGTTAGAGGGAATCTAGTACGTGTTCATTGCTGCAACTTAGAAGAACAAGACAAGGCCTAATAGATATATCTTTGCCATACAGGATCACATACACAATATCAATACTAAACTAATAATCCAAAACTCATAGAAACATCATGAGCATACCATTCAGAGGCGTAACTGTATTTTCTTAGGCAATACTTTCTGCTCTAATTATCAGCTTTTACCTTTACATCTTAAGCTCAATTAATCAAGTAATCAGAGTGAAGAACAAATCAAGCCCCTTTCAAAATAATCAGTTAATCAAGTAATCAAAATAATTAGCACAAAAATCATTAACAACCAACCCAATATTAATTGAGTACCCATTTCAATTGACAATCATTAGCACCATAAAGCACAACAAAAAACTCAGAATTTCCAGCAATACACAAAGCCATTGTCCATAAACTAAAATTAAGAAATTTTCAGAACACCCAGAAGCTTAATTTCATGGCTTTCATGGCAGATCAAGCAAATTCGACATGAATTGAAGTTTCAAATGAATTAAGATGGGAGGAAAACATAGCCTTTACCTTGAGAACTAAAGTAGAAGAGAAGTGCGAACAACGCCGAAATCCAACGGTGAAACCCATTTGCACAGAACTGAGAAATTAACAAAAAAAATCACTTAAATTGACAAAAAAGCTCAAACTTATTAAAAAAAATAAAAACAAGAAATTAACCTGCAAAGGATCGCAGTTGGGTTGTGGTACGCGAGGGTGGTGGTGAAACGAGCAGATGAGTGGTGATAGGCGAAGGTCACAGTGAGAGAATGAGATTGCAATAATGCACATGATTAATTGCATATATCAACAATTGATCCTTAGTCAACATGTGAGACAAACAAGGCAGTCATATTGTATCAAATCAAACCTTTGTCAAATGGTTTCATAGTAATAAATCACTTGTTTTCTTCCAGCCACAAGAAAATAATATCATTATGACAAATTGTGAAAAAGAAAATAGGATATCTTAGTCATCTTATATTCTTGCTTAAGCTCATAAGACTTCATCCCACCAAAACAGAGCACAAGAAATTAGTATTAATTTATGCAAACCTACATAAATAATTTATATGCCTAATGCTTGAAAAAAAAATATATAACAAAAGTATGTCCCTTATATTATTAGCAAAGAGGGTTCTAAAACTGAAAAAAGAAACTGAACATACAAAACGAATTCAGCTAAACTATTTAGTTTGTTTCAATCTAAATTTGAAAATTGAAAGGAAAAAAATGACTAAATTTGTTTACTATTTGAACAAATGAACCACATATAGCACATACAAATAGTTGATAATCCTTTTATGCAAGTGTTAAATGCTATGATAGAGTTTACAAGGTAGCATGTTAACATCTTCAAATCCAGCAAGTATAGTTGCTTGTAAATTTGAGTGTAATCCATGAAATACAATATGCATAAACTAACAAATCTCAACTACTTAAATTGAAGAAGCTACATTTTGCAAAAAAAATACGTGAATAATCCAAAAGAACAAACTTACAGCAATTACAAGGTCATGCCCTTCTCTCTGATTTACCAATATCTTTAGACAGTGCTTGAATGCTGTCAAAATCTAAGACCTTGGTAGGGGAAAAACCTGGAAGCCTTCTACTAACCTAAAAAGACATAACATTAAGATTACAGTAAAAAAGTTAAAGTGAACACAAGTCAACGTTCATACTTCACACGTTAAGGAAACAGAACCTTAACAGTTGATCCGACACCCACATAATATGACTTAAGTAAATCCAGAAAGATAAAGGACCTCGAAGGTATTTCTTAATGGCACGGCGAAGAGGGAGAGGGACAGTGAGGCAACGTTGAGATTGCTTTGCTGCATAGATGAGGGTTTCAGGGGTGAAAATTTTCTGTGCTGCTTCAGTAATTGTCTGGGTAGCCATTCGAGCCCGCAATTTAACAAATCTCGCCTACAGATCCAAGTAACATGTTACGTCTATCATCATGAATTAGAATGTTAGCAACAAATTTAAAAAAATAAAACCTCATCAAGGCACCAACACCAAAAAGGAAAACCAAAGAAATTAAAAACTTGTTCTTGTTAATATGTTACAAGATTTGACACAAATAATCAAGATGAACTATTATTGAACAACTAAATCGACAAAAACCATATTCAATCTATAGTATTGGTGTTGGTGTTGGTGTTGGTGTTGGTGTTGGTGTTGGTGTGTTTTGTGTAACATTGTTCATTAGCTTCAGAGACACTTGACATTAAGAAACACTCAACATATCTGAAACTGTTATTTTCTGGAGTTCTTGGTTTTCTATGAGCAACGTTCAAACATATAAAGAAATGACTTTACAGTGGAAAAAGGGATAAAAGAATGTAACAATTTCAGCCAACTACCATGAGGGATTCAATCATAAGTCTAAACTCCACAAAATAGATAAATTTTCAAGTTGGGATTCTAAACACACAGTGACACGCAACAACAACAACAACAATGACACGAACACACATCACTGCATAAATGTAAGTTTGTTCAAATTATGCAATCAAATAGAAAAAATATAAATCATTGTTCTAACCTTAAAGCAACTTAGAACCAAAACTAAATCGAAACAACTTAGTACCAAAATTAAATCCACCCAAAAAATCATTAACAAAGTCAAAGTATCAAACAACAACAACATCTCAGAATCTTCATTAACAAACACACTAACATTTCAATTCTAAAACCTAACATTACAAGTATTCAATTCAAAATTCAGCAAAACTCATCAAAATCACAACTACGTGTCAAAGAAGGGTTTACCTTAAGAAGGTGCAATAGGAGAGCTTAAGTGTGGACAACGGTGACACCCGACTGCGAAACCGAAATGCGCTAACTGAAATAGCGCAAGCAAATCAAATCAAGAAATCACACAGGATTAAAAAATCAAGAAATTAACAAAAAAACACTCAAATCAAAAGAAAAGCAGAAAATTTTAAAAATTAAATTCTTAGATAAAAAAATAACCGAAAAGGAAGAAGTGGTGAACTGGGAGTGAAATTATAACCTGGAAAAAGGAAGAGGTGGAGAAAGGAACAGCGAGGAATTGAACAAAGCTTCAATTGAGATTGAATCTGCATCTAAACCGAACAAAGCTTTGAGGTGGAAGAGGTGATTGAGTGAACCGATTGAGATTGGAAAAAGGAAAAGTGAATCGATTGAGAAAAGCTTTGAGGGGAACAGTGGTTTGATTTCAGATTGGGTGAGAGCAAAGCTTCGATTGAGCAAAGCTTTGAAGGGAACAGTGATTCAATTTCAGATTGGGTGAGAGGGTTACTGATGGTGAGAGCAAAGCTTTGAGGGGAAAGTGAGAAGGAGGAATAAAATTGGTTTCAGGGTTTTGAAGTTGTGAGAGGGATATTGAAATTAAAGAAAGCGGGAGTGACAAAATATTTGGGCAAAAAGCTATAAGTGAAAGTGCAGCCAAAAAATCTGCGACTGTTGGGACTACCAGTCGCAGTAACTGTCGCAAATGTCTATTTTGCGGCAGTTCATAGACAGGGGTCGCAAAGCAAGTGTCGCAAAATGCTATTTTTCTTGTAGTGACTATGGTACAGATGATAAGCAATCTCACTCACACCATAAACCTCCTATGTTTACTGGTGATCCTGAAAAATTCTCCTGGTGGAAAAGCAAGATGTATAGTTATATCATTGGAATAAATGATAGCCTCTGGGATATCATTAAAGATGGTATAACTATACCAGTTGATGAATAAGGAGTAGCCATTGACAAAAAAAGTCTTACTGATGCTGAAAGGAAGATTTACAAAAAGCATCACAGTGTAAGAGGTATTATTAGTGGATTCTCTGCCTCACAATGAATATCTAAAGTTGAGTGATAAATCTACAGCAAAGGTCATCTTTACTTCCTTGTGCTCTAACTATGAAGGAAACAAGAAAGTTAGATAAGCCAAGGTAAATTTTCTGGTTCAACAGTAGGAGTTGTTCGAGATGAAGGAGAATGAAGGACATTGAGACTATGTTCTCAAGGTTTCAGACTCTAGTATCTGGACTTCAGATCTTGAAAAAGAGTTACTCAACTGCTGACCATGTGAACAAGATTCTTAAGAGTCTACCCGCTAGATGGAGACCTAAGGTGACTGCTATAGAGGAAGCAAAATATTTAAATACTCTAAGTATTGAAGATCTTATCGGTTCTCTAAAGTGTCATGAGTTAAGTCTTAATGAGGATGAACCTTCTAAGAAGACCAAATCTATAGCTTTGAAATCAAAAGGTAAAGCTGCAAGGGCTCTTAAGGTTGATGAATCTGATAAAGAATCTTTTGGTGATGGTTTTGAAAAAGATTCAGATGCTGAAGAGTTAGCCATGATTTCCAAAAGATTTCAGTATTTGGTTAAAAGAAGAGGTAAATCCTTCATCAAAAGCAGTGACTCCAAAGGATCTGGTTCTAAGAAAGAAGATCAGAAAGGGTGTTTCAACTGCAAGAAGATTGGACATTTTATTGCTGATTGTCCAGAGTTACAAAAGGAAAAATCAAAGAAGAGTAATTCAAAGACCAGAAGCTTCAAAGACAAGATCAAGAAAAGTTTTATGGCAACATGAGATGATCTTGACAAAAAACCTGAATCTGGTAGTGAGAACGAAGAAGAAGCCAACCTGGCTTTAGTAGCAACAGTGTCATCAGATGTGGAATCTGAATCAGATTCAGATGGTGAAGATGAGGTATACTCTAAACTCACTAGATCTGAACTTATTGAAACTGTCAAAGATCTTGTCAGTCATTACCTTAGCAAGTCAAATCAATTTAAAACTTTGAAAAAGGAATTTGAACTGCTTGAAAGAAAACATGAAGAAGCTCAAAGTTACATCTCTGAATTAAAAGATGAGAACAATGCTCTTCTTGTAAAACTGACTGATAAGAAAGTTGATAAGCCTTTAAGTGAAGAAGAAATTGCTCTTTAAGATTTCATTTTAACTAGAATCAACAGAAGCGAAGCTGCTTCAATGATTTATAATGTCAGACGGAACAAAGGAGAAGGTGTTGGGTTTTCAGAAGATGTTTTCAACAAACCTAAAGAAACCAACACACCATCCTGTTCTGATTACATTAAGTAAGGTTTAAAAGCTTACTTTATGCCCAAGTCAAACATTGCTGAGACTCTAAACTTATCAGAATCTAAGACTTCAGAAGCAAAGGTGTTGATGAAAGCAGAATCTAAGACTCTGTTGATATCAAAACCAAAAGGTCATAAGTATAAGATTGTGAGGAAAGCAGGATCTAAACCTGAAAAGGTTCAGACTCTGAAAAGATCAGACTCATATTTTCAAAAACCTGTGTTTATGAAACTTTCAAAGGATACTAAACCAATTTATGTGAAACCTTTTCAACCTCAAAATGTCAGACACAATGGTACAAAAGAAGTCATATCCTTTCAGAACTAACTAAAGAGGATCCATAAAGATATGGGTACTGATAAACCATTTAATTATATAACTTATATCAATATTTTGGGTATAGTTTATTATATTTTGTGTTATTATATGGATAATTAACTATTTTTATTTTATTTTGTTGAATATAAAATAAACATATATATAAGTGAAAAAGCCATAAAAAAATACTCTTTCTCTCTAGTATTACATTTACATGATGTGTGCCTTTTAGTCATATGGTATAAGAAGAGAACAAAAAGTCACGTGAGGGCTCAATATATGAGTGGTTGTTAACTTGGCAATTCACATGGCATTGAAACACAAAGATTAAATAAAGAAGTGAAGCAGCTGAATGGAATGGGAATAGATTAGTGGTATACAAACAAGTACAACCCAAGCAAAAAGGTGGAAGCACAATAGAATAAAATAGAAGAAGGAAAAAAGAAAGACATGGCAGCGCAACAGATAAAGGAAGAAGGCGGTGCAGCAGCCTTACAATTGAAGAAAACAATTTGGGAAAAAGGTAATTTCTTACTTATATTGAGAACAGAGGCAGTAACAAAAAGAGAGGTGGGGAATTGCAATTTGATGAGAATTTGTGTACTGGAAAGGCGGCACAACATGGCTATAAAGGCTAGACAACATTACACACGCTACAGACAATCACACGCTACAGAGAGAGAGAAATAAAGAGTTTTGAAACAGAGAAAGAAAACAGAACATGAGATTGAAGAACCTTGGAGGTAAAGATTGCATATTGAAGTCTTGAGCACAAATTTTTCCTTCTTCTAGGGTTATTTTTTACTCTTTAATTTCATGAATTCTGTTTCAATTTTGTTGTTTATGTTCATGGATAGCTAAATCATTTTCTAGGGTTTAGGTGGATCTTGCAAGTTAAAAGACTTTGTAATGTTCTAATTTCTAATTTAAATTTCAGTTTTTATTTCAATTAAGTTTATCTTATTGATTTTATCACATTATTAGGATTGATCAAACCTTAGCATGTTAAGCAATCAGTTAATTGATCAGTGACCGTACTGCAGTTAATTTGTGGACCTATAAGATAGTTGAGGCTAAGATTATTGCATGATCAAACCTTAATTTTAGTCTTCCAATCATTCAACCTTTTTACACTTTATACTTTTCTTGAATTTGAACTCTTTGCATGATCAAACAAAGTGTTAATTTAGGAAAAAGAATATTAATCACGAATGACCAAACAGATTAATAGTTTTAGTAAAGGGATTGGTGATTGAATCAAAATAAAGGAATTTAAGTAGAACTAGACATAAGGGAATCAAAACTTGGAAGTGAAACCGCGACCTTAGACCTCTCTTTATTGATTTACATCTTCGCACTTTTATCCTTCATCGTCATTGCTTTTTATTTAGTTACCGAAACCATTTTACTACTTGTTCGTCTAAATAATAAATTAATCTTAATTAGTTTGGTACTTGTTAATTAATCCATGTGGATACGATAATCTTTTATACTACTTATGCGATAGAGTACACTTGCTCTAAGTGTGTTTTTAGCGCAACAGGTACCTAAGTCTGAAATTGTTTATGTTGCATATGTGCTTAAAAGCAAAAGAAAATGAGAAATCATGGTACCTGGACAGTGGTTGCTCGCGACACATGACAAGAGACAAATCTATGTTCCAAACCCTGACCATGAAAGAGGGAGGAGCTGTGGGTTTTGGAGGAAACCAGAAAGGAAAAATCATTGGTACTGGTAAGATAGATAATTCCTCCATTACTATTAATAATGTTTGGTTGGTAGATGGACTAAGACATAACCTACTTAGCATATGTCAATTTTGTGATAATGGTTATGATGTCTTTTTTTGATAAAAACACCTGTACAATAATCAACAACAAAAATAAATTCATTGTGTTCAAAGGAAAAAGGAAGAACAATGTTTACAAGATAGATTTTTCAGAACTGGTTGATCAGAAGGTAGTTTGTCTTATATCTGTGCGTGGTGAGAAATGGGTATGGCACAAAAGGTTGGGACATGCTAACTGGAGATTAATCTCTAAACTTAGTAAGTTAAAACTGGTCAGAGGCTTACCAGGTATTGACTATCACTCAGATGCTCTTTGTGGAGCATGCCAGAAAAGAAAAATTGCTAAAACCTCTTTTAAATCCAAAGACATTGTTTCCACTTCCAGACTCTTAGAACTACTTCACACTGATTTGTTTGGGCCTGTTGGCACAACATCAATCAATGGGAAGAAGCATGGATTGGTAATTGTTGATGATTACAGTAGGTGGAGTTGGGTTAAATTCCTCAGAACCAAGAATGAAACATATGATGTGTTGAATAACTTCTGCAAGCAAGTACAAACTGAAATAGAATTGAAAATTTGAAAGTTAGAAGTGGTCATGGTGGTGAATTTGAAAATGAACCTTTTGAGGCATTTTGTGAAGAACATGGAATTCTCCATGAGTTCTCTTCTCCTAGAACTCCCCAACAAAATGGGGTTGTAGAGAGAAAGAACAGATCTTTGCAAGAAATGACCAGAACCATGATTCATGAATCTAACATTGCAAAGTACTTATGGGCAGAAGCTATTAACACAACATGTTATATTCAGAACAGAATCTACATTAAACCAATTCTAAATAAAACAACATATGAGTTATTCAAAGGAAGAAAGCCAAACATTTCTTACTTTCATCAGTTTGGATGTACATGTTGCATTTTAAACAATAAAGTCTATCTAAAGAAATTTGTTGCTAAGGCTCATAAGGTATCTTCCTAGGTTACTCTGAGAGATCCAAAGCATACAGAATGTATAATACACATCAAATTTGATGATAAAAAGCCTGACAATATGTCAGAGCTAGTTGAAAGCTTTGTAGATATTCAACTCTCAAAAGATGCTTTAGAACTTGATCAGGATCCAGAGTCTGATGCAAGGTCAGAAGCTGATATCAGTCCAAAAGTTGAAACTTCTTCAAATTCTAACACTCCTCCAGATGCTAATGAAGATCAAGTTGTTTCTGAACAAGTTTTTAATGAATCTCAAGAAGCAAATCCACCCAAAAACACCTTCAAGTATAAAGCTTCACATCTTGAAGAGTTAATCATTGGAAACAAGGATAGTCCAAGAAAGACCAGATCATCATTCAGACAGAATGATTCTTTGCTTGGATTACTGTCAATAATTGAACCTACAACAGTTGATGAAGCACTTTCTGATGATGGATGGATTGTTGCAATGCAAGAAAAACTCAATCAATTTCAAAGAAATGATGTCTGGGATTTAGTTGCAAAACCAAATCACAAAAACATTATTGGAACAAAATGGGTGTTCAGAAACAAACTAAATAAACAAGGAGAAGTGATCAGAAACAAGGCAAGGCTTGTAGCTCAAGGTTACAGTCAACAGGAAAGAATTGATTACACTGAAACATTTGCTCCAGTTGCAAGATTAGAAGCAATCAGGTTACTTATTTCCTATGCAGTGAATCATGGCATCACACTCTATCAAATGGATGTTAAGAGTGCTTTTCTAACAACCTCCTGGTTTTGAAGATTTAAAACATCCAAATTATGTTTTTAAACTTAAGAAATCACTATATGGTCTGAAACAAGCTCCTAGAGCTTGGTATGAAGGGCTAAGCAATTTCTTACTTAAAAATGACTTTGTAAGAAGATAAGTTGACACTACACTATTCAGAAAGACACTTAAGAAAAACATCTTAATTGTTCAAATTTGTGTGGATGATATTATATTTGGTTCTACTAATGCCACTCTTTGCAAGGAATTTTCTAAGTTAATGCAGGATGAATTTGAAATGAGCATGATGGGAGTTTGAAGTTCTTTCTTGGATTTCAAATTAACCAATGCAAAGATGGAGTGTATGTTCATCAATCAAGATATACAAAGGAGCTTCTGAAGAAGTTCAATCTTGAAGATTGTAAATTGATGACAACACCAATGCATCCTGAAATTTCTGGCTTAGCAACTAGGTAAGGAGGTTAACTGGTTCTGATTAAAACTTAGCAAATTCAGAGCAGAAACTTAGCACAATTTAAAAAACAGTTATGCAACAGAATTAAAAAGTGCATAAATAAAAGAACACAAGGTTTGTTAACCCAGTTCGGAGTAAACACCTCCTACTCTGGGGGATACCAATCCAGGAAGGAAATCCACTATTGGAATTAATCCTTAAGACTCAGACACTGACCCCCAGTTCCTATCCTAAGCAATCAATCTCCACCTAGTCAGACTTCTACCCACGCATGAGTATTAGAGTCCACTAACTTCCTATTCAAGCAACAACCCAGTTACTTGAACAACTTGAACTAAACCCAGTTCTTAAACAAAACTACCCAGTTTGTGAAGAACACTCTTCAATACATGACCTGCACTCGTACCTACAGGCTTAGAGTGATTACAACTCTATCAAACCTAAACCAACTCAACAGAGTGGTGCACAAACAAAGCAAAAAAGCTTACACAACCTAAGACTCAATTCTCTGAATTTTTCTCTCTGTTGAGTATTTTGGTGTTGGCTGCATATTTTGGCAAATCCAATGTGTTGAATAGAAGCATCTCCATATGTAGAACAAATCTTCAGTTGCAAGTTTTTCATTTTGAAGCTGTTCAGAAGTTGAAATTTCCATCAGAAGTTGAATGTACTGTAGCACTTCAGAAGCTGATTTCAGAGTCTGATGCCAGCGTTGACTTTGGTTGACTTCATCAGAAGCTGATCTTTTTCAAGTTGTTTCTGCGCGAATCTTGGCGAGATTTAACAAGAAAATATCCTAGCATATTGCTTCTAGAATGCTGATTGTTTTTGAGAAGATTCAAGGAAGATTTGGTTCAGTTTTAAGATATCTCGTATTTTTTGTTACAATCTTTTGAAGAGTGTTTCCTGGTTTATTTGTTTTCTGATTGGACCAATCTTAATTCAGTAACAAATCAATTTCAGAAGATTGGAATTTATTTTATGCTGCTGGACTGAAGGCTATATAAGGAGAGCTGCTGCTGCTATTCAAGAGATACGTAGAACAGAGTTATATTCAGAGAATAGAGTCTTTGTTTTAAACTTAGTGTTTTATATGTGCACCACTCTGTTAGAGTTGGTTTAGGTTTGTTTTGAGTTGTAATCACTCTAAGCCTGTAGGTACGAGTGCAGGTCATGTATTGAAGAGTGTTCTTCAAAAACAGGGTAGTTTTGTTTAAGAACTGGTTTAAGTTCAAAGGGTAGTTCAAGTGGCTGGGTTGCAGTTACTTGAATAGGAAGTTAGAGGTTTTCTAATACTCAACGTGTTGGGTAGAATTCAAGACTAGGAGGAAGTTAATTGCTTAGGCTGGGAACTGGGAGTCAGTGTCTTGAGTCATAAGGATTATTTCCTATAGTGGAATTCCTTCCTGGATTGGTATCCCCCAGAGTAGGAGGTGTTTACTCCGAACTGGGTTAACAAACCTTGTGTGTTCTTTAGCTTTCCTGCACTTTTATTTTCTGCTGATTATTTGCTTTTATAATTGTGCTAAGTTCTGTTCAGAACCTGTTGGTTCAGAACCTGTTAGTATCTTAGTGCCTGGCCAGAATTTCAATTGGCATCAGAGCAGGCACCCTGCCTGTAATTTGGGTGAGATCCAGATGAGTTAATATCTGGCAAGCATGGATAGAGAAGGAGGCTATGTCAATAGACCACCCCTACTAGATGGTACAAACTATGAGTATTGGAAGTCTAGGATGTGTGCTTTTCTAAAGTCTATTGACAACAGGACTTGGAAAGCTGTGATTAAAGGCTGGGATCATCCTGTGGTGTTGGACAAAGATGGGAACAAGACTGAGATTCTGAAGCCTGAAGAAGAATGGACCAAAGCTGAAGATGATCTGTCACTGGGAAATTCAAAAGCTTTGAATGCAATTTTTAATGGTGTGGACCAGAATATGTTCAGACTCATCAAGCAATGTACTGTGGCAAAGGATGCTTGGGAAATTCTGAAAACCACTCATGAAGGAACCTCTAAGGTTAAGCTATCCAGACTCCAGTTGCTGACAACAAAGTTTGAGAACCTGAAGATGATGGAAGATGAATCTATTCAGGATTTCTACATGAATGTGTTGGATATGGCCAATTCCTTTGATTCTCTTGGGGAAAAGATGACAGATGAGAAATTAGTCAGAAAAATCCTCAGGTCCCTGCCCAGAAGATTTGATATGAAGGTGATAGCAATTGAGGAAGCTCATGATATTTCTGCTATGAAAGTTGAGGAGCTCATTGGATCCTTGCTCAATTTTGAAATTGCTTTCTGCAAACAGCCTGATAAGAAAGGGAAAGGAATAGCTTTTGCTGTTAATTCTGAAGCTGAAGATCAACAAGAGCTTAATGAAGATGAAGATGATTTATCAGAAGCTCTGGTGTTGCTTGGAAAACAATTCAACAAAATTCTGAAGAAGGTTGACAGAAAATCCAAGACCAAAGGTCAGAATTTCAGGTTCAATAACAAGAAGCAACAAACTGATGAGAAGAAGACCAAGCCTGAGGAGAAAAGTAACCAAGCCAAAGGTGTGCAGTGCTTTGAGTGTGAGGGCTATGGGCATATCAAGTCTGAATGTCCTACTTTTCTTAAGAAGCAGAAGAAAAGCCTAGCTGTGTCATGGTCAGATGAAGATTCAGAAGAAGATTTTGAGAATGAATCAGCTAAGGGTGACACTAGTCTGATGGTTAAGCTACAGTCTCAGAAATCAGAAGTTCTTACAAAGTCTGAAGAGTATTTAGAGACTGAAACCTTGTATGTGTCTGACTCAGAGTCTGAAGCTTCATCTGTGTCTGAAGTTGCAAAGTCCTCATATGATGAACTAGCTGACAACTACATGAAGCTGTATACCAGAAGTGCTGAAGTTTGCAAACAAATTCTGGATCAGAAGGAGACCATTTGTCAACTAGAGGCTGAAAAAGGTGAACTGTTGGTTCAGAATTCAGAATTGAAAGAAGAAGTAAACCAACTTAAATCCCAACTTGAGCATATGAAAAAGCAGGTTAGGATGATGAATACTGCTACTGATGTGTTGGAGGAAATTTTAGATGCTCAGAAACAAGGAAAAACTGGTTTAGGATTTGTGGATGAAAGTCTGAACCTCAAGCAGAAAAACCCAGTTAAACAGTTTGTTCCTGCTACTCGGACTCATGATCCTATGATTGGAACATCTAAGATGAGACCTCAGAAGGTAGCCCAGATGCAAGGTCAAAAGCATACTCAGATGAGACCTCAGAAGCAAGTTCAGATGCAACCCCAGAAGTTCAACAGAAGGAGGAATCATACTTGGACTTGTCATCATTGTGGTAAGAAGGGACATATTAAACCTTTTTGCTTTAAACTGTATGGTTATCCTGAACACTTTCAATATAGAAGAGTGCAACCAGCTGCACCCAGACACAATGTTCAGAAGGTGTGGAAACCTAAGGTTCAGAATGTAAGCCTGATTGCTCATACTTCATTAAGAGCCACCTCAAAAGAAGACTGGTATTTTGATAGTGGGTGTTCAAGGCACATGACTGGAGTGAAGAAGCTGCTGAGCAATATCAAACCTTATTCCAGAAGCTATGTGACATTTGGAGATGGAGCAAAAGGTGAGATCCTGGGTATTGGTGATTTAATCAGTGAAGGCTTACCTAGACTGAATGATGTGCTATTGGTGAAAGGTTTAATCTCTAATCTGATCAGTATTAGCCAACTTTGTGATCAAGACTTAAAGGTTAATTTCAACAAGCAAGGGTGCATAGTTACTGATCAGAAGATGGGTTGCTCAGTTTGTGTTCAGTTTTCAGTATTGTTCAGAAATCAAGTGTTTTGTTTTGTTCAGAGTTCAGAACCTTTGCAACAAGATATGTCCAGATATGATTGAGGGGGAGTGTGTGTCTCAGGGGGAGTACAAGGTCATTAAATTCATGAGTGAAGAGCTGTCCTTGGTCCTGAAGTGTGGTCCTGAAAAACAATTGTGCTCTGATACCATTTTTCACTGCAGTTCAGAAGTAAGGGGGAGTTTTATGAGTTGCAGAGGGAGAATTAAGTTGTTAGAGTGTTTGTTCATGTGTTTGTATGTTTGTAAAGCTTCAGGGGAGGGTTCTTGTGTTGGTCAGAGATGTGCTGAAGTATAGTTCAGTTGTTCATAAGCTTTTATGTGTGTATCAGTGTTCAGAAGCTGAAACTGATTGGTTTGTGAGGTTTAACATAGCTGAATCCGCTGCCTATCTGATTGCTATGTTATATAATTATGAAGTTCTTCATTGGTGAGCTAGTGTTATGGGAGATTGAAGAACTTGAGTGTGTGAACATTGGTTTTAGCCAAAAATTTGCCAAAGGGGGAGATTGTTGAGTATTTTGGTGTTGGCTGCATATTTTGGCAAATCCAATGTGTTGAATAGAAGCATCTCCATATGTAGAACAAATCTTCAGTTGCAAGTTTTTCATTTTGAAGCTGTTCAGAAGCTGAAATTTCCATCAGAAGCTGAATGCACTGTAGCACTTCAGAAGCTGATTTCAGAGTCTGATGCCAGCGTTGACTTTGGTTGACTTCATCAGAAGCTGATCTTTTTCAAGTTGTTTCTGCGCGAATCTTGGCGAGATTTAACAAGGAAATATCCTAGCATATTGCTTCTAGAATGCTGATTGTTTTTTAGAAGATTCAAGGAAGATTTGGTTCAGTTTTAAGATATCTCGTATTTTTTGTTACAATCTTTTGAAGAGTGTTTCCTGGTTTATTTGTTTTCTGATTGGACCAATCTTAATTCAGTAACAAATCAATTTCAGAAGATTGGAATTTATTTTATGCTGCTGGACTGAAGGCTATATAAGGAGAGCTGCTGCTGTTATTCAAGAGATACGTAGAACAGAGTTATATTCAGAGAATAGAGTCTTTGTTTTAAACTTAGTGTTTTATATGTGCACCACTCTGTTAGAGTTGGTTTAGGTTTGTTTTGAGTTGTAATCACTCTAAGCCTGTAGGTACGAGTGCAGGTCATGTATTGAAGAGTGTTCTTCAAAAACAGGGTAGTTTTGTTTAAGAACTGGTTTAAGTTCAAAGGGTAGTTCAAGTGGCTGGGTTGCAGTTACTTGAATAGGAAGTTAGAGGTTTTCTAATACTCAACGTGTTGGGTAGAATTCAAGACTAGGAGGAAGTTAATTGCTTAGGCTGGGAACTGGGAGTCAGTGTCTTGAGTCATAAGGATTATTTCCTATAGTGGAATTCCTTCCTGGATTGGTATCCCCCAGAGTAGGAGGTGTTTACTCCGAACTGGGTTAACAAACCTTGTGTGTTCTTTAGCTTTCCTGCACTTTTATTTTCTGCTGATTATTTGCTTTTATAATTGTGCTAAGTTCTGTTCAGAACCTGTTGGTTCAGAACCTGTTAGTATCTTAGTGCCTGGCCAGAATTTCAATTGGCATCAGAGCAGGCACCCTGCCTGTAATTTGGGTGAGATCCAGATGAGTTAATATCTGGCAAGCATGGATAGAGAAGGAGGCTATGTCAATAGACCACCCCTACTAGATGGTACAAACTATGAGTATTGGAAGTCTAGGATGTGTGCTTTTCTAAAGTCTATTGACAGCAGGACTTGGAAAGCTGTGATTAAAGGCTGGGATCATCCTGTGGTGTTGGACAAAGATGGGAACAAGACTGAGATTCTGAAGCCTGAAGAAGAATGGACCAAAGCTGAAGATGATCTGTCACTGGGAAATTCAAAAGCTTTGAATGCAATTTTTAATGGTGTGGACCAGAATATGTTCAGACTCATCAAGCAATGTACTGTGGCAAAGGATGCTTGGGAAATTCTGAAAACCACTCATGAAGGAACCTCTAAGGTTAAGCTATCCAGACTCCAGTTGCTGACAACAAAGTTTGAGAACCTGAAGATGATGGAAGATGAATCTATTCAGGATTTCTACATGAATGTGTTGGATATGGCCAATTCCTTTGATTCTCTTGGGGAAAAGATGACAGATGAGAAATTAGTCAGAAAAATCCTCAGGTCCCTGCCCAGAAGATTTGATATGAAGGTGATAGCAATTGAGGAAGCTCATGATATTTCTGCTATGAAAGTTGAGGAGCTCATTGGATCCTTGCTCAATTTTGAAATTGCTTTCTGCAAACAGCCTGATAAGAAAGGGAAAGGAATAGCTTTTGCTGTTAATTCTGAAGCTGAAGATCAACAAGAGCTTAATGAAGATGAAGATGATTTATCAGAAGCTCTGGTGTTGCTTGGAAAACAATTCAACAAAATTCTGAAGAAGGTTGACAGAAAATCCAAGACCAAAGGTCAGAATTTCAGGTTCAATAACAAGAAGCAACAAACTGATGAGAAGAAGACCAAGCCTGAGGAGAAAAGTAACCAAGCCAAAGGTGTGCAGTGCTTTGAGTGTGAGGGCTATGGGCATATCAAGTCTGAATGTCCTACTTTTCTTAAGAAGCAGAAGAAAAGCCTAGCTGTGTCATGGTCAGATGAAGATTCAGAAGAAGATTTTGAGAATGAATCAGCTAAGGGTGACACTAGTCTGATGGTTAAGCTACAGTCTCAGAAATCAGAAGTTCTTACAAAGTCTGAAGAGTATTTAGAGACTGAAACCTTGTATGTGTCTGACTCAGAGTCTGAAGCTTCATCTGTGTCTGAAGTTGCAAAGTCCTCATATGATGAACTAGCTGACAACTACAGGAAGCTGTATACCAGAAGTGCTGAAGTTTGCAAACAAATTCTGGATCAGAAGGAGACCATTTGTCAACTAGAGGCTGAAAAAGGTGAACTGTTGGTTCAGAATTCAGAATTGAAAGAAGAAGTAAACCAACTTAAATCCCAACTTGAGCATATGAAAAAGCAGGTTAGGATGATGAATACTGCTACTGATGTGTTGGAGGAAATTTTAGATGCTCAGAAACAAGGAAAAACTGGTTTAGGATTTGTGGATGAAAGTCTGAACCTCAAGCAGAAAAACCCAGTTAAACAGTTTGTTCCTGCTACTCGGACTCATGATCCTATGATTGGAACATCTAAGATGAGACCTCAGAAGGTAGCCCAGATGCAAGGTCAAAAGCATACTCAGATGAGACCTCAGAAGCAAGTTCAGATGCAACCCCAGAAGTTCAACAGAAGGAGGAATCATACTTGGACTTGTCATCATTGTGGTAAGAAGGGACATATTAAACCTTTTTGCTTTAAACTGTATGGTTATCCTGAACACTTTCAATATAGAAGAGTGCAACCAGCTGCACCCAGACACAATGTTCAGAAGGTGTGGAAACCTAAGGTTCAGAATGTAAGCTGATTGCTCATACTTCATTAAGAGCCACCTCAAAAGAAGACTGGTATTTTGATAGTGGGTGTTCAAGGCACATGACTGGAGTGAAGAAGCTGCTGAGCAATATCAAACCTTATTCCAGAAGCTATGTGACATTTGGAGATGGAGCAAAAGGTGAGATCCTGGGTATTGGTGATTTAATCAGTGAAGGCTTACCTAGACTGAATGATGTGCTATTGGTGAAAGGTTTAACCTCTAATCTGATCAGTATTAGCCAACTTTGTGATCAAGACTTAAAGGTTAATTTCAACAAGCAAGGGTGCATAGTTACTGATCAGAAGATGGGTTGCTCAGTTTGTGTTCAGTTTTCAGTATTGTTCAGAAATCAAGTGTTTTGTTTTGTTCAGAGTTCAGAACCTTTGCAACAAGATATGTCCAGATATGATTGAGGGGGAGTGTGTGTCTCATGGGGAGTACAAGGTCATTAAATTCATGAGTGAAGAGCTGTCCTTGGTCCTGAAGTGTGGTCCTGAAAAACAATTGTGCTCTGATACCATTTTTCACTGCAGTTCAGAAGTAAGGGGGAGTTTTATGAGTTGCAGAGGGAGAATTAAGTTGTTAGAGTGTTTGTTCATGTGTTTGTATGTTTGTAAAGCTTCAGGGGAGTGTTCTTGTGTTGGTCAGAGATGTGCTGAAGTATAGTTCAGTTGTTCATAAGCTTTTATGTGTGTATCAGTGTTCAGAAGCTGAAACTGATTGGTTTGTGAGGTTTAACATAGCTGAATCCGCTGCCTATCTGATTGCTATGTTATATAATTATGAAGTTCTTCATTGGTGAGCTAGTGTTATGGGAGATTGAAGAACTTGAGTGTGTGAACATTGGTTTTAGCCAAAAATTTGCCAAAGGGGGAGATTGTTGAGTATTTTGGTGTTGGCTGCATATTTTGGCAAATCCAATGTGTTGAATAGAAGCATCTCCATATGTAGAACAAATCTTCAGTTGCAAGTTTTTCATTTTGAAGCTGTTCAGAAGCTGAAATTTCCATCAGAAGCTGAATGCACTGTAGCACTTCAGAAGCTGATTTCAGAGTCTGATGCCAGCGTTGACTTTGGTTGACTTCATCAGAAGCTGATCTTTTTCAAGTTGTTTCTGCGCGAATCTTGGCGAGATTTAACAAGGAAATATCCTAGCATATTGCTTCTAGAATGCTGATTGTTTTTTAGAAGATTCAAGGAAGATTTGGTTCAGCTTTCAGATATCTCGTATATTTTGTTACAATCTTTTGAAGAGTGTTTCCTGGTTTATTTGTTTTCTGATTGGACCAATCTTAATTCAGTAACAAATCAATTTCAGAAGATTGGAATTTATTTTATGCTGCTGGACTGAAGGCTATATAAGGAGAGCTGCTGCTGTTATTCAAGAGATACGTAGAACAGAGTTATATTCAGAGAATAGAGTCTTTGTTTTAAACTTAGTGTTTTATATGTGCACCACTCTGTTAGAGTTGGTTTAGGTTTGTTTTGAGTTGTAATCACTCTAAGCCTGTAGGTACGAGTGCAGGTCATGTATTGAAGAGTGTTCTTCAAAAACAGGGTAGTTTTGTTTAAGAACTGGTTTAAGTTCAAAGGGTAGTTCAAGTGGCTGGGTTGCAGTTACTTGAATAGGAAGTTAGAGGTTTTCTAATACTCAACGTGTTGGGTAGAATTCAAGACTAGGAGGAAGTTAATTGCTTAGGCTGGGAACTGGGAGTCAGTGTCTTGAGTCATAAGGATTATTTCCTATAGTGGAATTCCTTCCTGGATTGGTATCCCCCAGAGTAGGAGGTGTTTACTCCGAACTGGGTTAACAAACCTTGTGTGTTCTTTAGCTTTCCTGCACTTTTATTTTCTGCTGATTATTTGCTTTTATAATTGTGCTAAGTTCTGTTCAGAACCTGTTGGTTCAGAACCTGTTAGTATCTTAGTGCCTGGCCAGAATTTCAATTGGCATCAGAGCAGGCACCCTGCCTGTAATTTGGGTGAGATCCAGATGAGTTAATATCTGGCAAGCATGGATAGAGAAGGAGGCTATGTCAATAGACCACCCCTACTAGATGGTACAAACTATGAGTATTGGAAGTCTAGGATGTGTGCTTTTCTAAAGTCTATTGACAGCAGGACTTGGAAAGCTGTGATTAAAGGCTGGGATCATCCTGTGGTGTTGGACAAAGATGGGAACAAGACTGAGATTCTGAAGCCTGAAGAAGAATGGACCAAAGCTGAAGATGATCTGTCACTGGGAAATTCAAAAGCTTTGAATGCAATTTTTAATGGTGTGGACCAGAATATGTTCAGACTCATCAAGCAATGTACTGTGGCAAAGGATGCTTGGGAAATTCTGAAAACCACTCATGAAGGAACCTCTAAGGTTAAGCTATCCAGACTCCAGTTGCTGACAACAAAGTTTGAGAACCTGAAGATGATGGAAGATGAATCTATTCAGGATTTCTACATGAATGTGTTGGATATGGCCAATTCCTTTGATTCTCTTGGGGAAAAGATGACAGATGAGAAATTAGTCAGAAAAATCCTCAGGTCCCTGCCCAGAAGATTTGATATGAAGGTGATAGCAATTGAGGAAGCTCATGATATTTCTGCTATGAAAGTTGAGGAGCTCATTGGATCCTTGCTCAATTTTGAAATTGCTTTCTGCAAACAGCCTGATAAGAAAGGGAAAGGAATAGCTTTTGCTGTTAATTCTGAAGCTGAAGATCAACAAGAGCTTAATGAAGATGAAGATGATTTATCAGAAGCTCTGGTGTTGCTTGGAAAACAATTCAACAAAATTCTGAAGAAGGTTGACAGAAAATCCAAGACCAAAGGTCAGAATTTCAGGTTCAATAACAAGAAGCAACAAACTGATGAGAAGAAGACCAAGCCTGAGGAGAAAAGTAACCAAGCCAAAGGTGTGCAGTGCTTTGAGTGTGAGGGCTATGGGCATATCAAGTCTGAATGTCCTACTTTTCTTAAGAAGCAGAAGAAAAGCCTAGCTGTGTCATGGTCAGATGAAGATTCAGAAGAAGATTTTGAGAATGAATCAGCTAAGGGTGACACTAGTCTGATGGTTAAGCTACAGTCTCAGAAATCAGAAGTTCTTACAAAGTCTGAAGAGTATTTAGAGACTGAAACCTTGTATGTGTCTGACTCAGAGTCTGAAGCTTCATCTGTGTCTGAAGTTGCAAAGTCCTCATATGATGAACTAGCTGACAACTACAGGAAGCTGTATACCAGAAGTGCTGAAGTTTGCAAACAAATTCTGGATCAGAAGGAGACCATTTGTCAACTAGAGGCTGAAAAAGGTGAACTGTTGGTTCAGAATTCAGAATTGAAAGAAGAAGTAAACCAACTTAAATCCCAACTTGAGCATATGAAAAAGCAGGTTAGGATGATGAATACTGCTACTGATGTGTTGGAGGAAATTTTAGATGCTCAGAAACAAGGAAAAACTGGTTTAGGATTTGTGGATGAAAGTCTGAACCTCAAGCAGAAAAACCCAGTTAAACAGTTTGTTCCTGCTACTCGGACTCATGATCCTATGATTGGAACATCTAATATGAGACCTCAGAAGGTAGCCCAGATGCAAGGTCAAAAGCATACTCAGATGAGACCTCAGAAGCAAAATCAGATGAGACCTCAGAAGCAAGTTCAGATACAACCCCAGAAGTTCAACAGAAGGAGGAATCATACTTGGACTTGTCATCATTGTGGTAAGAAGGGACATATTAAACCTTTTTGCTTTAAACTGTATGGTTATCCTGAACACTTTCAATATAGAAGAGTGCAACCAGCTGCACCCAGACACAATGTTCAGAAGGTGTGGAAACCTAAGGTTCAGAATGTAAGCCTGATTGCTCATACTTCATTAAGAGCCACCTCAAAAGAAGACTGGTATTTTGATAGTGGGTGTTCAAGGCACATGACTGGAGTGAAGAAGCTGCTGAGCAATATCAAACCTTATTCCAGAAGCTATGTGACATTTGGAGATGGAGCAAAAGGTGAGATCCTGGGTATTGGTGATTTAATCAGTGAAGGCTTACCTAGACTGAATGATGTGCTATTGGTGAAAGGTTTAACCTCTAATCTGATCAGTATTAGCCAACTTTGTGATCAAGACTTAAAGGTTAATTTCAACAAGCAAGGGTGCATAGTTACTGATCAGAAGATGGGTTGCTCAGTTTGTGTTCAGTTTTCAGTATTGTTCAGAAATCAAGTGTTTTGTTTTGTTCAGAGTTCAGAACCTTTGCAACAAGATATGTCCAGATATGATTGAGGGGGAGTGTGTGTCTCATGGGGAGTACAAGGTCATTAAATTCATGAGTGAAGAGCTGTCCTTGGTCCTGAAGTGTGGTCCTGAAAAACAATTGTGCTCTGATACCATTTTTCACTGCAGTTCAGAAGTAAGGGGGAGTTTTATGAGTTGCAGAGGGAGAATTAAGTTGTTAGAGTGTTTGTTCATGTGTTTGTATGTTTGTAAAGCTTCAGGGGAGTGTTCTTGTGTTGGTCAGAGATGTGCTGAAGTATAGTTCAGTTGTTCATAAGCTTTTATGTGTGTATCAGTGTTCAGAAGCTGAAACTGATTGGTTTGTGAGGTTTAACATAGCTGAATCCGCTGCCTATCTGATTGCTATGTTATATAATTATGAAGTTCTTCATTGGTGAGCTAGTGTTATGGGAGATTGAAGAACTTGAGTGTGTGAACATTGGTTTTAGCCAAAAATTTGCCAAAGGGGGAGATTGTTGAGTATTTTGGTGTTGGCTGCATATTTTGGCAAATCCAATGTGTTGAATAGAAGCATCTCCATATGTAGAACAAATCTTCAGTTGCAAGTTTTTCATTTTGAAGCTGTTCAGAAGCTGAAATTTCCATCAGAAGCTGAATGCACTGTAGCACTTCAGAAGCTGATTTCAGAGTCTGATGCCAGCGTTGACTTTGGTTGACTTCATCAGAAGCTGATCTTTTTCAAGTTGTTTCTGCGCGAATCTTGGCGAGATTTAACAAGAAAATATCCTAGCATATTGCTTCTAGAATGCTGATTGTTTTTTAGAAGATTCAAGGAAGATTTGGTTCAGTTTTAAGATATCTCGTATTTTTTGTTACAATCTTTTGAAGAGTGTTTCCTGGTTTATTTGTTTTCTGATTGGACCAATCTTAATTCAGTAACAAATCAATTTCAGAAGATTGGAATTTATTTTATGCTGCTGGACTGAAGGCTATATAAGGAGAGCTGCTGCTGCTATTCAAGAGATACGTAGAACAGAGTTATATTCAGAGAATAGAATAAAGTCTTTGTTTTAAACTTAGTGTTTTATATGTGCACCACTCTGTTAGAGTTGGTTTAGGTTTGTTTTGAGTTGTAATCACTCTAAGCCTGTAGGTACGAGTGCAGGTCATGTATTGAAGAGTGTTCTTCAAAAACAGGGTAGTTTTGTTTAAGAACTGGTTTAAGTTCAAAGGGTAGTTCAAGTGGCTGGGTTGCAGTTACTTGAATAGGAAGTTAGAGGTTTTCTAATACTCAACGTGTTGGGTAGAATTCAAGACTAGGAGGAAGTTAATTGCTTAGGCTGGGAACTGGGAGTCAGTGTCTTGAGTCATAAGGATTATTTCCTATAGTGGAATTCCTTCCTGGATTGGTATCCCCCAGAGTAGGAGGTGTTTACTCCGAACTGGGTTAACAAACCTTGTGTGTTCTTTAGCTTTCCTGCACTTTTATTTTCTGCTGATTATTTGCTTTTATAATTATGCTAAGTTCTGTTCAGAACCTGTTATCTTAGTGCCTGGCCAGAATTTCACTCTCTAATTCCTCGTCGTAACTTGAATAGCAGCAAAGCATCCTTTATATAGCCTTCAGACCAGCAGCATAAAACCCAATCCAATCTTCCAAATTGATTTGTTTCTCAATTAAGAATGATCCAATAAGGAAACAAATAAACCAAGATACCAGGAAAAATATCTTCATAAGATTGCAACAGAAAAATACGAGTTTTCATAAAACTGAACCAAATCTTCAATAAGATCTTCCCCAAAACAAACAGCATTCTAGAAGCAATATGCGAAGATATTTCCTTGTTAAATCTCACCAAGATTCGCGTAAGAATAACTAGAAAATATGCAGCTTCTGATGAAGTCAACAAAAGTCAACGCGGGCTTCAGACTCACATTTCAGCTTCTGAAGTGCTACAGTGCGTCTGAAGGTGCATTCAGCTTCTGATGGACAAATCAGCTTCTGAACAGCTTCAAATCTAAAAACTTGCAACTGAAGATTTGTTCTAGACATGGAGATGCTACTATTCAACACATTGGATTTGCCAAAACATGCAGCCAACACCAAAATACTCAACACATCCAACCTGTAACTTAAGCAAAGAAGACATTGGCTCAAAGGTAGATCAAAAGCTCTACAGAGGTATGATTGGTTCTCTGTTGTACTTAACAGCTTCTAGACCAGATATTTTATTCAGTGTGTGTTTATGTTCAAGATTCCAATCAGATCCTAGAGAATCTCATATGACTGCTGTCAAGAGAACCTTTAGGTATCTGAAAGGAACAATTAATCTTGGACTTCTGTATAAGAAATCCTTAGATTATAAGTTAGTTGGATTCTGTGATGCTGATTATGCTGGTGATAGGATTGAAAGAAAATCAACCAGTGGAAATTGTCAATTTCTTGGTGAGAATCTGATATCCTGGACCAGTAAAAGACAATCAACTATTGCAATGTCAACAACATAAGCAAAATACATCTCAGCTGCAAGTTGTTGCACATAACTACTCTGGATGAAACATCAGTTAGAAGACTATCAGATTCGTGAAAACAACATTCCTATCTTTTGTGATAATACTGATGATATCTATTTGTCAAAGAATCCAATTCTACATTCAAGAGCCAAACACATTGAAATTAAACATCATTTGATAAGAGATTATGTTCAGAAAGGTGTTTTTGACATTGCGCCCTCATTGTCATTAATGTGAATTAATCTTTGAATTTCAATAGTTCAACAAAACACTTCTCACTTCTCACACATTCACTACTCACATCCTACACTTTCAATTTTTTAACCTTCTCTGCAAAACCCCCAATTTCTCAAAAATCCCTAGAACCCTAAAATGGCAGGTACTTCATCATCTGCTATGGAAACTGACTCTGGTGCTTCAACTATTATTAAACCCAAGATATGTTTCTGGATAAAGAAGAACTTCGTGTATTCATAGAGAGTGCAGCAGATTTCATGAGTCTGGAACTCAACAACTGCAATATTGAACACTTCTTCAGCTATCAAGGTTGGACACCTTACTTTAATATGTTGAATGGGCCAACTTATCTAGAACTTGTTAAGGATTTCTGGGTTCGTGCTGAAGTATATGATGAAGAGGTTGCTGAAAAGGAAAGGAAGCAGAAGATGGCTAGTGACAAGAATCTCAAAGGAAAGTCTAGTATGGAAATGGGTCAGGAAGTTGTGGTAACACCTGAAATAAGGTCAGCTGTAATGGGAATAAGGATTATCATTACATAAGCAACAATTGCTAGAGCTATTGGTGCCAAGAGCACAGGTATGTATGTCTCAGACTCTAACAAGAAGAGTAAGTATGCCAATCAGGTTCAGGAAATTCTGTTCAAGGGGTCTAAGTCTAAAAAGATTGTGGACATGAAGAAGAAAGTCAGACTTCTTCATAAGATTCTTTTATCTTGTTTGATTCCCAAAGAAGGATGGACTGATTACCTATCCTGGGATCACAAGCATTTTCTATTATTCTTACTTCAGAAGATTCCAATTAATCTTCCCAAATATATGTTCAACTATCTGTGTGACTCCATCAAAGAAGGTCATAAAGGAAATAGGAATGTGCCTTATGCAAGGCTTCTGTTAGAGATATTCTACCAAGGCAGGTTGATTGAGCAGCTACAATCACTTGGAATTAGGGTCTGATCAGGAGCTTCAGACAAGCAGAGGGAAGATGATATTTGGACTCACTCTGGGAAGTACGAAGATAATCCCTAAGAAGGAAGTAATCACCACAGACCAGGATCTGCAACTGAGTCTGAAACAATCAGAGTACCAAATGGATTTTCCTCCTATCTCTAAGGAAGATAATCCTGAGGTACTGGCTCACTTCATAGCTGAACATTACAAGGAGACTGGGATAGAAATCACCTGGGAGATGATCCCAGACAAGGCTGACCAACCATGGAAAGCTATCAAGAAGAAGAAAGCCTCATCAGAACCTGAACAACAAGAACCAGTTAAGAAAGCTAAGGTTCAGAAGCAAGTTCAGAATAAGGGTGTCAAGGCAAAAGTAACTGAAACCACATCAAAGATTGACAATCTTGAGGCTATGGAGATTCTTCCTAGAAGAACAAGGTGCAAGGTTATCAGGAAAGAAAGTTCAGGAGCTGGGGAAGTTCCTGAGTCAAGGAAGAGAGAGCTTAGGAAAATGATTGTTGTAGAAGAAGAAGAAGAAGAACCTAAGGAAATGCCTCTGAAAAGGAGAGCAAGAACTTTTGGAAGTGCGTCTGATGGAGGTGTGGCAAGTAACTTGAAGGAGGACCTTGAGAAAGCTTCACAGTTGGCTAAAAAGTTGGAAATAGCAACTGTTTCAGAAGCTATGGAGATGTTGGCCTCTCACCTTCAGATAAAGAGGGAAGGAGCTTCAGGAGCACATGGTTCAGAAGCTACAGAACCTGTAAGTAATACTGCACTTTTAACTTCTGATACTTTGGTCAATGTTCCTTCTCCCACAAATTCTGATGAACAAACCCTCAGCCATGCCTACCCTGACTTTGCTGAAATCCCTACACCTCATACCCCTTCACCAAAAATAGCCTAATCTAAATCCACCTCACCTAAACATGTGTCACCAGAACCTACTTTAGAGTCTAACCCTGTAGCAGACTCTGAAAAGTATCTGAACACTTCAACAGTTCATACATCTTCTTCTGATGACCACACCCAACAACAAGAAGCTTCCTCTTTTGATGCTCTTTTAGAACATCTAGGTGGAGAACTACCATCTACTCCTCCTCAACCAACCACAACCATCGTATCTAGCACCCCACCAGACTCTGAAGAATTTTTGAATACATCTCCTATCCAAACTTGTCTTCCTGGTGACTCACCTCTAATCATCCCATCATCTTTAACCCCTGAGGAACAAGCTGCTTTTGACTCAAAACTTGCTCAGATGAAGACAAGAAAAGAACAACTTGCACTCCTTAAGAAATCTTCTCACAAACCTGCTTCTGATACTAGTTCAGTTTCAGAAGCTCAACCAATAGAAGCCAAACCTATTCACTATGCCAACCCTGAACCAGAAACAGAAACCCAACCTGAATATCAACCTAAAACATCATACCTACAAATTGTGTTTTTAGCCTCTGATGACAATAACATTGATCCTGAAATAACTTCAGAACCTACATCTGATGTTATTCCTGAAGCTGTCACAGACATCCTATCCTCTTCTACCCTTACCTTTATTCCCACTTCATCCATTAATATTCCTGAATCACCATCCCATATGCACATTGACCAAGGTTTACAGAATATGTGCAATATTATTTTCAAGGAACTACAAGAACTCATGGCAGCAAGTCAGATGCTAATTCAAATGGAAAACTATGCTTCAGAAATGACAAAGTTTGAGAACCCTTGTGAACACAACTCTAGACACCATGCAAGTGGTAGCTGTAATCTCACAGCATGAGGTCCTAGAGAAGTGGTTACAAGATGTAATCAAGAGCATGGAGTCTGTTGAACTCAGAAGAGATACCTCTAGACACCTACCTTCAGAACTGTCTTTGGACTCCTCTGTATAAAGTGCCTTATGTGCTGAAGTATGGCCTCCAAGACTCTTTTGTGTCAAAATTTATTCAGAAGCCAGTTACTCTTGAAAACTTAAAGCTTGATGTGAAAGAGCCTCTGATGAACTATCTCATACATAAAGTTAAGTCAGAAATGACATTGCAAAGGGTAAAGCAAGAGAAACTGGAAAACAAATTGCTAGAGGTTATGGAACGTCAGAAGAAGCTGAGTGCTAAACAAGAAGAAATCTCCAAGAAGCAAGATGTTATGGCTGAACAACAGTCTCAGATGATCTCTGGTCAGAATGAGATGAAGACTGGTATCCAAGCAATTTTGGAAATGCTCCAGAAGCAGCAAAACCCTTAGATTGCACACCTAATTTTCGTTCCTTGCATTTCTTTGTGTTTTGCTTCTGATTTTGAGCATGTTTAAGTTTATGTTCTTCTTTGTTTTTCTTTGAAGTTTTGGTACATCTGAACATCTGAAATTTTATGTTAATTCTTTACTCTGTCTCTTTATATTCTTTTTGTTGATGACAAAAGGGGGAGTAATATAACCTTAGAAAGGAAGTAATTCTTTTCAGAAATGGGACTAATTAACAGTTAAGGCTCCGTGTCCGAATCTAAGTTAATTGAAAAATGACATAGGATAACAACTTCTCATCTTTTAGCCTCTGGGTTAATTTAATGTGATGTACTTCTGAGTGACGTTTCCTTGAATTTTGCTTAAAATGAATTTAATTAACTTGGATAGAACTTAGGGGGAGCTTACAAAACTCACTTTATGGACTATCAGACTTGGGGGGGCTTACAAACCTCAAATCTTATAGTCAACTTGTTAATTAGATTATCAAAAATTGTCTATTAAAACGTATGTTTGTCATCATAAAAAAGGGGGAAATTGTTGGAACAAAATGTGTAAACAATGCCTCTTTAAGTTTTGATGATAACAAGGTATTAAAAAGACAATTGGATATGCTAATGCTTGTTCTAAGTGTACAAGACCATAGACTAAAAATTATTCAAGTATCAATCAAGTTTAGTTATGAAGGAACAAGTAAAGAGCAATGAAATTTGTAAGAAGCTTGTGTTGCAAGTCAGAATCTTAAGACTGAAGGATCAGAAGCTGAAGACTCAGACTCTGAAGTCTGAAGGATCAGAAGCTGAAAACTCGGACTCTGAAGTCTGAAGGATCAGAAGTCAACTGATGTCACTGTCAACAAGGACAAAGTACAACCACGATCTCTGCAACCTTCTCAGAATCAAAAACTTACTCTACAACTTTGTCTCCTTGGTAAAGACATCCAATCTATTTTAAGGAAAGGTTTCAAACATTATTCTTCATGGTACGGAGTCCAAATCAAGAAAGAAATCAACGTTGGATCAAACTTCAATTCAAACGACTCTTTTGTTGAGCTGACACAAATTCAACGTCTCTATTCCTTACCTCTATATAAAGGGTAGAAGACTTGAAAAATAAAAATAAAATGACTCTATCATTTTGACAAGTGCCAATACTCTGCCAAATTCAAAGCTCATCAAATACTTAGAATTTCTCAACCAATTTCATATCTTAGAAATTCTTAAGTCTTAAGAGTCTGTAATCTGTGTTGTATTTTGTGAACACCACTGATAGTATATCAAGTGTTCAACTCAAACTTATTTGTTAAGATTACATTAGAAGTCTCTTACTTTGTGTTTGAGCATTAAAAGTCTCTTACTTTGTGTTTGAGCATTAGAAGTTTCTTACTTGTGTGTTTGAGCATCTGGAAGTCTCTTGCTTTTGTGCTTGAGCAATTGTAATCTTTTGATTATAGTGAAAAATCTCTTGTAAGTGACAAGGGGACTGGACTACTTCCGGGTTGTGGAAGGAACCAGGATAATTTGCTTGTATCTGCCTTCTCTCTCTCTCTCTCTCACTCATTTACTTTAAACCGTTGCGTCTAAACTCTGAACTTAGCTTCAGACTCTGATCATACATCAGATGCTGAACTAGTACTTAGTTTTTGAGAAGAAAAAGCCAACATAATTCAACCCCCCTTCTTGTGTTTTTCTCACCTTCATCTGGATCACCAGCTTCTGATGTCTCTTCGGAGTCTGACTTGACTTCAGAATCTGACTTGCAACTAGCTTCTCCTTGTATTTTCCTGCTCTTCATATGTTCTTTCAGAATCCATGTTTGATTAAATCCTTGTAAATTTTTATCTATGGTCCTGCATACTTGAACAAATATTAGCATATCCAATTGGATCTTTTAATACCTTGTTATCATCAAAACTTAAGAGGCATTGTTTAAACCTATTTTGTTCCAACATAATTTGGTTGAGATGCAGCAGAAGCAGGACCAGTCTCTCCGCATATATTTGCTCTACTTGGTGGGTATCACGCTCTTCACTGACAAGAGCGCCCGCTATGTGGATGTTGCCTACTTAAGGTACTTCAGAGACTTTGAGCTTGTCTCTGATTATGCATGGGGAGCTGCTGCCCTTGCACACCTGTACATGGAGCTTAATAATGCCTCCATTATAAGACCAAACATCTTGCAAGTTACTTATCTATAAATAAATAAATAATAATGGACTACATATTTATTCATTTATATGTCTTCATTGTTTGTATATTTATATGTTGTTGACTTTGTTGCAGGCTTGAGTGTTTCAGCATTTCAGAGGTATGGGTGGCAGGGATGCATGGGGTGGTTATCAGGAGGCATGTCCACGTGCCTTGATGTATCTGCCGCTCAGGGGTCTGTCTTCACCAGACGAGTACAGGAATCATCTAGATCAGCTGGATTGGCGGGTGTTGTCATTTCCCTATATGAGGCACACCGTGAGGCATGTCCCTTCGAGCAGACCAACCTTTACTCTGGGTGGCTCAGATACTGTTCTCGTAGGGTGAGATATATACCGGAGCGGGTGCTTCGCCAGTTTGGGCAGAGATTACACAAACATCTTCAAGGTGTTCTATGTTCCAACAGATTAAGAATGTTTCAGATTTTATAATACAAACTGAGTCTGGATTATAAAATCTGAACATAATGTATTTTAAGAAAAAAATAAAGCACGCGATTACTGTAGGGTGAGAAAAGTAAAAAGCCAAATAATACTAAGTAACGAAAAGCCCTACTTTTAATTTCTTTGTGCTGCCATCGACAACCCTTTTTCTTCATCGAAAGTTTCACACCCTTCAGCGCCGTCATCCACTAACCCTAGGGTTCATCCTACTCATGATCGATTCATTCTAGTCGTGCAGCCCTTTCTTCCTGTGTTCACTATCGCAACCTTTTTTTTTCCCTTCTTTCGTGTTCGTCTCTAAGCACCGAATCGTTCAAGACAACTTCTCTTTTTCCATTCACGAATCACGATTGCTGCAGGTTTGTTGTTTTTTCCTGCATATTTCTATTTCTATTGATGCAGGTTGTGTTTTACGGTGTTGTTTTCTAATAATTTTCATTTTCTCTATTGTTTCTGCCATGAATTAATTGCTGCAATAAATTTTATGTATTACGCTGCCAAATGCCAATCTATTCGCTGCATTTTGCATTTGGAATTTTGATGCTAAACATTATTATTAATTTCCTAGATCATGGATCTTATGGATATGATGGGACGACCGCAATTTAACAGACTCTACCCCGTAAGTCGCACAACCCCTGTTATCGTGGTTGTTGCAGGCGACCCCGGAACTGGGAAATCAACCTTGATTCAGGCCATGTACAACAAACAAAATAAACTAAGGGGTCCATTGGATAATGTCATGAGGGTGTTGCCCAATTTTTACATGAATAATCCTATACACAATGTAGGATCCATAATAATAGACACCTCTTCCAGGTAAAAGATTTTTTATTTAGGGAAATGTTTGCCAATTTAGCTTCCTTTCTTGTGGTTATGCATATCACCTCTCTGATTATTCTTGTTGTAGTGTTGACGGCACCTCTGTGATTATTCTTGTTGTAGTGTTGATGAAATTCAACAAGTTAATGCATCACTAAGACATGCGGATGCCATCATTCTAACATATGCTTGTAATCAGCAGCAAACATGGGAAAACCTAGCCTCAGTGTGGCTGCCTCGTCTTCGATCATTACATGTTCTCATCCCTTTTTTCTCTTTTATTTTTTGGAGTTGATTATATAGTGTTTTAGGATTCATTTGAGGACTACATATGAATTTATGATTAATGAATTGACCCTGTATGTGACAGGGGCTGGATGTCCCTCCTGTTATTGTTGTTGGATGTAAGTGTGACCTCCTAGATGACACGTTGATAGATCACATAACTACCGTAAGGAAAGAAGTAATGAGCAAAAATATCGGAGTTTTTGAAAAACTGGCATGCTGTTCTGCGTTCGAAGATTTAATGGTATTTTTTATTCCTTGTAATGAAATGACTCATTTCTTGTTTTTTTATACCATGGTAATTAAACTTAAACTTCTTTGTTGAAGGTCTACAGAGGGTTTTTTAACGCCGTAGAAGGAGTAATTTTTCCAAAAGCTCCTTTACTATTTACTAAGGAGATTCCTGACCTGTTGTCGATGCAATTTACAAATGTTGTGAGAGAGATTTTTGACCTATGCGACCGTGACAGAGATGGTTCCCTTAGCCATCCTGAAATGAGTGATTTTCAGGTTTACTTCTGATATAAATTTGTGGTATCATAACTTTGTAAAAAAAATTGTGAAAAAACTAATACAACAATGTACAGGTCAAATGTTTCAACGCACCTTTACTCATATCTGATTTTCAAAGATTTATGACGGTTTTGCAAGAAGAAAATGTTGAAAATACGAATAACAATGGAGTCACATTGTTGGGATTTGAAGTCTTTCTCAGCTCTATTCGGCCTGTACTGCAATGGACCGTGCTGCTCAGGAAGTTTGGCTATGATGATAGTGTCGAGCTTCCAGCTGAAGATGGAAGCTGGCTCTTATACTTGAAAGAGTCAGCTTCCATCTTCAGCTGGAAGCTCGACACTATCATCATAGCCAAACTTCCTGAGCACGGTCCATTGCAGCACAGGCCGAATAGAGCTGAGAAAGACTTCAAATCCCAACAATGTGACTCCATTGTTATTCGTATTTTCAACATTTTCTTCTTGCAAAACCGTCATAAATCTTTGAAAATCAGATATGAGTAAAGGTGCGTTGAAACATTTGACATGTACATTGTTGTATTAGTTTTTTCACAATTTTTTTTACAAAGTTATGATACCACAAATTTATATCAGAAGTAAACCTGAAAATCACTCATTTCAGGATGGCTAAGGGAACCATGTCTGTCACGGTCGCATAGGTCAAAAATCTCTCTCACATCATTTGTAAATTGCATCGACAACAGGTCAGGAATCTCCTTAGTAAATAGTAAAGGAGCTTTTGGAAAAATTACTGCTTCTACGGCGTTAAAAAACCCTCTGTAGACCTTCAACAAAGAAGTTTAAGTTTAATTACCATGGTATAAAAAAACAAGAAATGAGTCATTTCATTACAAGGAATAAAAAATACCATTAAATCTTCGAACGCAGAACAGCATGCCAGTTTTTCAAAAACTCCGATATTTTTGCTCATTACTTCTTTCCTTACGGTAGTTATGTGATCTATCAACGTGTCATCTAGGAGGTCACACTTACATCCAACAACAATAACAGGAGGGACATCCAGCCCCTGTCACATACAGGGTCAATTCATTAATCATAAATTCATATGTAGTCCTCAAATGAATCCTAAAACACTATATAATCAACTCCAAAAAATAAAAGAGAAAAAAGGATGAGAACATGTAATGATCGAAGACGAGGCAGCCACACTGAGGCTAGGTTTTCCCATGTTTGCTGTTGATTACAATCATATGTTATAATGATGGCATCCGCATGTCTTAGTGATGCATTAACTTGTTGAATTTCATCAACACTACAACAAGAATAATCACAGAGGTGCCGTCAACACTACAACAAGAATAATCAGAGAGGTGATATGCATAACCACAAGAAAGGAAGCTAAATTGGCAAACATTTCCCTAAATAAAAAATCTTTTACCTGGAAGAGGTGTCTATTATTATGGATCCTACATTGTGTATAGGATTATTCATGTAAAAATTGGGCAACACCCTCATGACATTATCCAATGGACCCCTTAGTTTATTTTGTTTGTTGTACATGGCCTGAATCAAGGTTGATTTCCCAGTTCCGGGGTCGCCTGCAACAACCACGATAACGGGGGTTGTGCGACTTACGGGGTAGAGTCTGTTAAATTGCGGTCGTCCCATCATATCCATAAGATCCATGATCTAGGAAATTAATAATAATGTTTAGCATCAAAATTCCAAATGCAAAATGCAGCGAATAGATTGGCATTTGGCAGCGTAATACATAAAATTTATTGCAGCAATTAATTCATGGCAGAAACAATAGAGAAAATGAAAATTATTAGAAAACAACACCGTAAAACACAACCTGCATCAATAGAAATAGAAATATGCAGGAAAAAACAACAAACCTGCAGCAATCGTGATTCGTGAATGGAAAAAGAGAAGTTGTCTTGAACGATTCGGTGCTTAGAGACGAACACGAAAGAAGGGAAAAAAAAAGGTTGCGATAGTGAACACAGGAAGAAAGGGCTGCACGACTAGAATGAATCGATCATGAGTAGGATGAACCCTAGGGTTAGTGGATGACGGCGCTGAAGGGTGTGAAACTTTCGATGAAGAAAAAGGGTTGTCGATGGCAGCACAAAGAAATTAAAAGTAGGGCTTTTCGTTACTTAGTATTATTTGGCTTTTACTTTTCTCACCCTACAGTAATCGCGCGCTTTATTTTTTTTCTTAAAATACATTATGTTCAGATTTTATAATCCAGACTCAGTTTGTATTATAAAATCTGAAACATTCTTAATCTGTTGGAACATAGAACACCTTGAAGATGTTTGTGTAATCTCTGCCCAAACTGGCGAAGCACCCGCTCCGGTATATATCTCACCCTACGAGAACAGTATCTGAGCCACCCAGAGTAAAGGTTGGTCTGCTCGAAGGGACATGCCTCACGGTGTGCCTCATATAGGGAAATGACAACACCCGCCAGATCCAGCTGATCTAGATGATTCCTGTACTCGTCTGGTGAAGACAGACCCCTGAGCGGCAGATACATCAAGGCACGTGGACATGCCTCCTGATAACCACCCCATGCATCCCTGCCACCCATACCTCTGAAATGCTGAAACACTCAAGCCTGCAACAAAGTCAACAACATATAAATATACAAACAATGAAGACATATAAATGAATAAATATGTAGTCCATTATTATTTATTTATTTATAGATAAGTAACTTGCAAGATGTTTGGTCTTATAATGGAGGCATTATTAAGCTCCATGTACAGGTGTGCAAGGGCAGCAGCTCCCCATGCATAATCAGAGACAAGCTCAAAGTCTCTGAAGTACCTTAAGTAGGCAACATCCACATAGCGGGCGCTCTTGTCAGTGAAAGCGTGATACCCACCAAGTAGAGCAAATATATGCGGAGAGACTGGTCCTGCTTCTGCTGCATCTCAACCAAATTATGTTGGAACAAAATAGGTTTAAACAATGCCTCTTAAGTTTTGATGATAACAAGGTATTAAAAGATCAATTGGATATGCTAATATTTGTTCAAGTATGCAGGACCATAGATAAAAATTTACAAGGATTTAATCAAACATGGATTCTGAAAGAACATATGAAGAGCAGGAAAATACAAGGAGAAGCTAGTTGCAAGTCAGATTCTGAAGTCAAGTCAGACTCCGAAGAGACATCAGAAGCTGGTGATCCAATGAAGGTGAGAAAAACACAAGAAGGGGGGTTGAATTATGTTGGCTTTTTCTTCTCAAAAACTAAGTACTAGTTCAGCATCTGATGTATGATCAGAGTCTGAAGCTAAGTTCAGAGTTTAGACGCAACGGTTTAAAGTAAATGAGTGAGAGAGAGAGAGAGAGAAGGCAGATACAAGCAAATTATCCTGGTTCCTTCCACAACCCGGAAGTAGTCCAGTCCCCTTGTCACTTACAAAAGATTTTTCACTATGAAGGTGATAGCAATTGAGGAAGCTCATGATATTTCTGCTATGAAAGTTAAGGAGCTCATTGGATCCTTGCTCAATTTTGAAATTGCTTTCTGCAAACAGCCTGATAAGAAAGGGAAAGGAAGAATAGCTTTTGCTGTTAATTCTGAAGCTGAAGATCAACAAGAGCTTAATGAAGATGAAGATGATTTATCAGAAGCTCTGGTGTTGCTTGGAAAACAATTCAACAAAATTCTGAAGAAGGTTGACAGAAAATCCAAGACCAAAGGTCAGAATTTCAGGTTCAATAACAAGAAGCAACAAACTGATGAGAAGAAGACCAAGCCTGAGGAGAAAAGTAACCAAGCCAAAGGTGTGCAGTGCTTTGAGTGTGAGGGCTATGGGCATATCAAGTCTGAATGTCCTACTTTTCTTAAGAAGCAGAAGAAAAGCCTAGCTGTGTCATGGTCAGATGAAGATTCAGAAGAAGATTTTGAGAATGAATCAGCTAAGGGTGACACTAGTCTGATGGTTAAGCTACAGTCTCAGAAATCAGAAGTTCTTACAAAGTCTGAAGAGTATTTAGAGACTGAAACCTTGTATGTGTCTGACTCAGAGTCTGAAGCTTCATCTGTGTCTGAAGTTGCAAAGTCCTCATATGATGAACTAGCTGACAACTACAGGAAGCTGTATACCAGAAGTGCTGAAGTTTGCAAACAAATTCTGGATCAAAGGAGACCATTTGTCAACTAGAGGCTGAAAAAGGTGAACTGTTGGTTCAGAATTGAAAGAAGAAGTAAACCAACTTAAATCCCAACTTGAGCATATGAAAAGCAGGTTAGGATGATGAATACTGCTACTGATGTTTGGAGGAAATTTGATGCTCAGAAACAAGGAAAAACTGGTTTAGGATTTGGGATGAAAGTCTGAACCTCAAGCAAAGAAAAATCCAGTTAAACAGTTTGTTCCTGCTACTACTCAGCTCATATCCTATGATTGGAACATCTAAGATGAGACCTCAGAAGGTAGCCCAGATGCAAGGTCAAAAGCATACTCAGATGAGACCTCAGAAGCAAACTCAGATGAGACCTCAGAAGCAAGTTCAGATGCAACCCCAGAAGTTCAACAGAAGGAGGAATCATACTTGGACTGTCATCATTGTGGTAAGAAGGGACATATTAAACCTTTTTGTGCTTTAAACTGTATGGTTATCCTAACACTTTCAATATAGAAGAGTGCAACCAGCTGCACCCAGACACAATGTTCAGAAGGTGGAAACCTAAGGTTCAGAATGTAAGCCTGATTGCTCATACTTCATTAAGAGCCACCTCAAAAGAAGACTGGTATTTTGATGGTGGGTGTTCAAGGCACATGACTGGAGTGAAGAAGCTGCTGAGCAATATCAAACCTTATTCCAGAAGCTATGTGACATTTGGAGATGGAGCAAAAGGTGAGATCCTGGGTATTGGTGATTTAATCAGTGAAGGCTTACCTAGACTGAATGATGTGCTATTGGTGAAAGGTTTAACCTCTAATCTGATCAGTATTAGCCAACTTTGTGATCAAGACTTAAAGGTTAATTTCAACAAGCAAGGGTGCATAGTTACTGATCAGAAGATGGGTTGCTCAGTTTGTGTTCAGTTTTCAGTATTGTTCAGAAATCAAGTGTTTGTTTTGTTCAGAGTTCAGAACCTTTGCAACAAGATATGTCCAGATATGATTGAGGGGGAGTGTGTGTCTCATGGGGAGTACAAGGTCATTAAATTCATGAGTGAAGAGCTGTCCTTGGTCCTGAAGTGTGGTCCTGAAAAACAATTGTGCTCTGATACCATTTTTCACTGCAGTTCAGAAGTAAGGGGGAGTTTTATGAGTTGCAGAGGGAGAATTAAGTTGTTAGAGTGTTTGTTCATGTGTTTGTATGTTTGTAAAGCTTCAGGGGAGTGTTCTTGTGTTGGTCAGAGATGTGCTGAAGTATAGCTCAGTTGTTCATAAGCTTTTATGTGTGTATCAGTGTTCAGAAGCTGAAACTGATTGGTTTGTGAGGTTTAACATAGCTGAATCCGCTGCCTATCTGATTGCTATGTTATATAATTATGAAGTTCTTCATTGGTGAGCTAGTGTTATGGGAGATTGAAGAACTTGAGTGTGTGAACATTGGTTTTAGCCAAAAATTTGCCAAAGGGGGAGATTGTTGAGTATTTTGGTGTTGGCTGCATATTTTGGCAAATCCAATGTGTTGAATAGAAGCATCTCCATATGTAGAACAAATCTTCAGTTGCAAGTTTTTCATTTTGAAGCTGTTCAGAAGCTGAAATTTCCATCAGAAGCTGAATGCACTGTAGCACTTCAGAAGCTGATTTCAGAGTCTGATGCCAGCGTTGACTTTGGTTGACTTCATCAGAAGCTGATCTTTTTCAAGTTGTTTCTGCGCGAATCTTGGCGAGATTTAACAAGAAAATATCCTAGCATATTGCTTCTAGAATGCTGATTGTTTTTAGAAGATTCAAGGAAGATTTGGTTCAGTTTTAAGATATCTCGTATTTTTTGTTACAATCTTTTGAAGAGTGTTTCCTGGTTTATTTGTTTTCTGATTGGACCAATCTTAATTCAGTAACAAATCAATTTCAGAAGATTGGAATTTATTTTATGCTGCTGGACTGAAGGCTATATAAGGAGAGCTGCTGCTGCTATTCAAGAGATACGTAGAACAGAGTTATATTCAGAGAATAGAATAGTCTTTGTTTTAAACTTAGTGTTTTATATGTGCACCACTCTGTTAGAGTTGGTTTAGGTTTGTTTTGAGTTGTAATCACTCTAAGCCTGTAGGTACGAGTGCAGGTCATGTATTGAAGAGTGTTCTTCAAAAACAGGGTAGTTTTGTTTAAGAACTGGTTTAAGTTCAAAGGGTAGTTCAAGTGGCTGGGTTGCAGTTACTTGAATAGGAAGTTAGAGGTTTTCTAATACTCAACGTGTTGGGTAGAATTCAAGACTAGGAGGAAGTTAATTGCTTAGGCTGGGAACTGGGAGTCAGTGTCTTGAGTCATAAGGATTATTTCCTATAGTGGAATTCCTTCTGGATTGGTATCCCCCAGAGTAGGAGGTGTTTACTCCGAACTGGGTTAACAAACCTTGTGTGTTCTTTAGCTTTCCTGCACTTTTATTTTCTGCTGATTATTTGCTTTTATAATTATGCTAAGTTCTGTTCAGAACCTGTTATCTCTTAGTGCATGGCCAGAATTTCACTCTCTAATTCCTCGTCGTAACTGAATAGCAGCAAAGCATCCTTTATATAGCCTTCAGACCAGCAGCATAAAACTCAATCCAATCTTCCAAATTGATTTGTTTCTCAATTAAGAATGATCCAATAAGGAAACAAATAAACCAAGATACCAGGAAAAATATCTTCATAAGATTGCAACAGAAAAATACGAGTTTTCATAAAACTGAACCAAATCTTCAATAAGATCTTCCCCAAAACAAACAGCATTCTAGAAGCAATATGCGAAGATATTTCCTTGTTAAATCTCACCAAGATTCGCGTAAGAATAACTAGAAAATATGCAGCTTCTGATGAAGTCAACAAAGTCAAAGCGGGCTTCAGACTCACATTTTCAGCTTCTGAAGTGCTACAGTGCGTCTGAAGGTGCATTCAGCTTCTGATGGACAAATCAGCTTCTGAACAGCTTCAAATCTAAAAACTTGCAACTGAAGATTTGTTCTAGACATGGAGATGCTACTATTCAACACATTGGATTTGCCAAAACATGCAGCCAACACCAAAATACTCAACACATCCAACCTGTAACTTAAGCAAAGAAGACATTGGCTCAAAGGTAGATCAAAAGCTCTACAGAGGTATGATTGGTTCTCTGTTGTACTTAACAGCTTCTAGACCAGATATTTTATTCCGTGTGTGTTTATGTTCAAGATTCCAATCAGATCCTAGAGAATCTCATAGACTGCTGTCAAGAGAACCTTTAGGTATCTGAAAGGAACAATTAATCTTGGACTTCTGTATAAGAATCCTTAGATTATAAGTTAGTTGGATTCTGTGATGCTGATTATGCTGGTGATAGGATTGAAAGAAAATCAACCAGTGGAAATTGTCAATTTCTTGGTGAGAATCTGATATCCTGGACCAGTGTAAAAGACAATCAACTATTGCAATGTCAACAACATAAGCAAAATACATCTCAGCTGCAATGTTGTTTGCACATAACTACTCTGGATGAAACATCAGTTAGAAGACTATCAGATTCGTGAAAACAACATTCCTATCTTTTGTGATAATACTGATGATATCTATTTGTCAAAGAATCCAATTCTACATTCAAGAGCCAAACACATTGAAATTAACATCATTTGATAAGAGATTATGTTCAGAAAGGTGTTTTTGACATTGCGCCCTCATTGTCATTAATGTGAATTAATCTTTGAATTTCAATAGTTCAACAAAACACTTCTCACTTCTCACACATTCACTACTCACATCCTACACTTTCAATTTTTTTAACCCTTCTCTGCAAAAACCCCCAATTTCTCAAAAATCCCTAGAACCCTAAAATGGCAGGGTACTTCATCATCTGCTATGGAAACTGACTCTGGTGCTTCAACTATTATTAAACCCCAAGATATGTTTCTGGATAAAGAAGAACTTCGTGTATTCATAGAGAGTGCAGCAGATTTCATGAGTCTGGAACTCAACAACTGCAATATTGAACACTTCTTCAGCTATCAAGGTTGGACACCTTACTTTAATATGTTGAATGGGCCAACTTATCTAGAACTTGTTTAAGGATTTCTGGGTTCGTGCTGAAGTATATGATGAAGAGGTTGCTGATGAAAGGAAAGGAAGCAGCAGATGGCTAGTGACAAGAATCTCAAAGGAAAGTCTAGTATGGAAATGGGTCAGGAAGTTGTTGGTAACACCTGAAATAAGGTCAGCTGTAATGGAATAAGGATTATCATTACATAAGCAACAATTGCTAGAGCTATTGGTGCCAAGAGCACAGGTATGTATGTCTCAGACTCTAACAAGAAGAGTAAGTATGCCAATCAGGTTCAGGAAATTCTGTTCAAGGGGTCTAAGTCTAAAAAGATTGTGGACATGAAGAAGGAAAGTCAGACTTCTTCATAAGATTCTTTTATCTTGTTTGATTCCCAAAGAAGGAGGGACTGATTACCTATCCTGGGATCACAAGCATTTTCTATTATTCTTACTTCAGAAGATTCCAATTAATCTTCCCAAATATATGTTCAACTATCTGTGTGACTCCATCAAAGAAGGTCACAAAGGAAATAGGAATGTGCCTTATGCAAGGCTTCTGTTAGAGATATTCTACCAAGGCAGGTTGATTGAGCAGCTACAATCACTTGGATTAGGGTCTGATCAGGAGCTTCAGACAAGCAGAGGGAAGATGATATTTGGACTCACTCTGGGAAGTACGAAGATAATCCCTAAGAAGGAAGTAATCACCACAGACCAGGATCTGCAACTGAGTCTGAAAACAATCAGAGTACCAAATGGATTTTCCTCCTATCTCTAAGGAAGATAATCCTGAGGTACTGGCTCACTTCATAGCTGAACATTACAAGGAGACTGGGATAGAAATCACCTGGGAGATGATCCCAGACAAGGCTGACCAACCATGGAAAGCTATCAAGAAGAAGAAAGCCTCATCAGAACCTGAACAACAAGAACCAGTTAAGAAAGCTAAGGTTCAGAAGCAAGTTCAGAATAAGGGTGTCAAGGCAAAAGTAACTGAAACCACATCAAAGATTGACAATCTTGAGGCTATGGAGATTCTTCCTAGAAGAACAAGGGCAAGGTTATCAGGAAAGAAAGTTCAGGAGCTGGGGAAGTTCCTGAGTCAAGGAAGAGAGAGCTTAGGAAAATGATTGTTGTAGAAGAAGAAGAAGAAGAACCTAAGGAAATGCCTCTGAAAAGGAGAGCAAGAACTTTTGGAAGTGCGTCTGATGGAGGTGTGGCAAGTAACTTGAAGGAGGACCTTGAGAAAGCTTCACAGTTGGCTAAAAAGTTGGAAATAGCAACTGTTTCAGAAGCTATGGAGATGTTGGCCTCTCACCTTCAGATAAAGAGGGAAGGAGCTTCAGGAGCACATGGTTCAGAAGCTACAGAACCTGTAAGTAATACTGCACTTTTAACTTCTGATACTTTGGTCAATGTTCCTTCTCCCACAAATTCTGATGAACAAACCCTCAGCCATGCCTACCCTGACTTTGCTGAAATCCCTACACCTCATACCCCTTCACCAAAAATAGCCTAATCTAAATCCACCTCACCTAAACATGTGTCACCAGAACCTACTTTAGAGTCTAACCCTGTAGCAGACTCTGAAAAGTATCTGAACACTTCAACAGTTCATACATCTTCTTCTGATGACCACACCCAACAACAAGAAGCTTCCTCTTTTGATGCTCTTTTAGAACATCTAGGTGGAGAACTACCATCTACTCCTCCTCAACCAACCACAACCATCGTATCTAGCACCCCACCAGACTCTGAAGAATTTTTGAATACATCTCCTATCCAAACTTGTCTTCCTGGTGACTCACCTCTAATCATCCCATCATCTTTAACCCCTGAGGAACAAGCTGCTTTTGACTCAAAACTTGCTCAGATGAAGACAAGAAAAGAACAACTTGCACTCCTTAAGAAATCTTCTCACAAACCTGCTTCTGATACTAGTTCAGTTTCAGAAGCTCAACCAATAGAAGCCAAACCTATTCACTATGCCAACCCTGAACCAGAAACAGAAACCCAACCTGAATATCAACCTAAAACATCATACCTACAAATTGTGTTTTTAGCCTCTGATGACAATAACATTGATCCTGAAATAACTTCAGAACCTACATCTGATGTTATTCCTGAAGCTGTCACAGACATCCTATCCTCTTCTACCCTTACCTTTATTCCCACTTCATCCATTAATATTCCTGAATCACCATCCCATATGCACATTGACCAAGGTTTACAGAATATGTGCAATATTATTTTCAAGGAACTACAAGAACTCATGGCAGCAAGTCAGATGCTAATTCAAATGGAAAACTATGCTCAGAAATGACAAAGTTTGAGAACCCTTGTGAACACAACTCTAGACACCATGCAAGTGGTAGCTGTAATCTCACAGCATGAGGTCCTAGAGAAGTGGTTACAAGATGTAATCAAGAGCATGGAGTCTGTTGAACTCAGAAGAGATACCTCTAGACACCTACCTTCAGAACTGTCTTTGGACTCCTCTGTATAAAGTGCCTTATGTGCTGAAGTATGGCCTCCAAGACTCTTTTGTGTCAAAATTTATTCAGAAGCCAGTTACTCTTGAAAACTTAAAGCTTGATGTGAAAGAGCCTCTGATGAACTATCTCATACATAAAGTTAAGTCAGAAATGACATTGCAAAGGGTAAAGCAAGAGAAACTGGAAAACAAATTGCTAGAGGTTATGGAACGTCAGAAGAAGCTGAGTGCTAAACAAGAAGAAATCTCCAAGAAGCAAGATGTTATGGCTGAACAACAGTCTCAGATGATCTCTGGTCAGAATGAGATGAAGACTGGTATCCAAGCAATTTTGGAAATGCTCCAGAAGCAGCAAAACCCTTAGATTGCACACCTAATTTTCGTTCCTTGCATTTCTTTGTGTTTTGCTTCTGATTTTGAGCATGTTTAAGTTTATGTTCTTCTTTGTTTTTCTTTGAAGTTTTGGTACATCTGAACATCTGAAATTTTATGTTAATTCTTTACTCTGTCTCTTTATATTCTTTTTGTTGATGACAAAAGGGGGAGTAATATAACCTTAGAAAGGAAGTAATTCTTTTCAGAAATGGGACTAATTAACAGTTAAGGCTCCGTGTCCGAATCTAAGTTAATTGAAAAATGACATTAGGATAACAACTTCTCATCTTTTAGCCTCTGGGTTAATTTAATGTGATGTACTTCTGAGTGACGTTTCCTTGAATTTTGCTTAAAATGAATTTAATTAACTTGGATAGAACTTAGGGGGAGCTTACAAAACTCACTTTATGGACTATCAGACTTGGGGGGGCTTACAAACCTCAAATCTTATAGTCAACTTGTTAATTAGATTATCAAAAATTGTCTATTAAAACGTATGTTTGTCATCATAAAAAAGGGGGAAATTGTTGGAACAAAATGTGTAAACAATGCCTCTTTAAGTTTTGATGATAACAAGGTATTAAAAAGACAATTGGATATGCTAATGCTTGTTCTAAGTGTACAAGACCATAGACTAAAAATTATTCAAGTATCAATCAAGTTTAGTTATGAAGGAACAAGTAAAGAGCAATGAAATTTGTAAGAAGCTTGTGTTGCAAGTCAGAATCTTAAGACTGAAGGATCAGAAGCTGAAGACTCAGACTCTGAAGTCTGAAGGATCAGAAGCTGAAAACTCGGACTCTGAAGTCTGAAGGATCAGAAGTCAACTGATGTCACTGTCAACAAGGACAAAGTACAACCACGATCTCTGCAACCTTCTCAGAATCAAAAACTTACTCTACAACTTTGTCTCCTTGGTAAAGACATCCAATCTATTTTAAGGAAAGGTTTCAAACATTATTCTTCATGGTACGGAGTCCAAATCAAGAAAGAAATCAACGTTGGATCAAACTTCAATTCAAACGACTCTTTTGTTGAGCTGACACAAATTCAACGTCTCTATTCCTTACCTCTATATAAAGGGTAGAAGACTTGAAAAATAAAAATAAAATGACTCTATCATTTTGACAAGTGCCAATACTCTGCCAAATTCAAAGCTCATCAAATACTTAGAATTTCTCAACCAATTTCATATCTTAGAAATTCTTAAGTCTTAAGAGTCTGTAATCTGTGTTGTATTTTGTGAACACCACTGATAGTATATCAAGTGTTCAACTCAAACTTATTTGTTAAGATTACATTAGAAGTCTCTTACTTTGTGTTTGAGCATTAAAAGTCTCTTACTTTGTGTTTGAGCATTAGAAGTTTCTTACTTGTGTGTTTGAGCATCTGGAAGTCTCTTGCTTTTGTGCTTGAGCAATTGTAATCTTTTGATTATAGTGAAAAATCTCTTGTAAGTGACAAGGGGACTGGACTACTTCCGGGTTGTGGAAGGAACCAGGATAATTTGCTTGTATCTGCCTTCTCTCTCTCTCTCTCTCACTCATTTACTTTAAACCGTTGCGTCTAAACTCTGAACTTAGCTTCAGACTCTGATCATACATCAGATGCTGAACTAGTACTTAGTTTTTGAGAAGAAAAAGCCAACATAATTCAACCCCCCTTCTTGTGTTTTTCTCACCTTCATCTGGATCACCAGCTTCTGATGTCTCTTCGGAGTCTGACTTGACTTCAGAATCTGACTTGCAACTAGCTTCTCCTTGTATTTTCCTGCTCTTCATATGTTCTTTCAGAATCCATGTTTGATTAAATCCTTGTAAATTTTTATCTATGGTCCTGCATACTTGAACAAATATTAGCATATCCAATTGATCTTTTAATACCTTGTTATCATCAAAACTTAAGAGGCATTGTTTAAACCTATTTTGTTCCAACATAATTTGGTTGAGATGCAGCAGAAGCAGGACCAGTCTCTCCGCATATATTTGCTCTACTTGGTGGGTATCACGCTCTTCACTGACAAGAGCGCCCGCTATGTGGATGTTGCCTACTTAAGGTACTTCAGAGACTTTGAGCTTGTCTCTGATTATGCATGGGGAGCTGCTGCCCTTGCACACCTGTACATGGAGCTTAATAATGCCTCCCATTATAAGACCAAACATCTTGCAAGTTACTTATCTATAAATAAATAAATAATAATGGACTACATATTTATTCATTTATATGTCTTCATTGTTTGTATATTTATATGTTGTTGACTTTGTTGCAGGCTTGAGTGTTTCAGCATTTCAGAGGTATGGGTGGCAGGGATGCATGGGGTGGTTATCAGGAGGCATGTCCACGTGCCTTGATGTATCTGCCGCTCAGGGGTCTGTCTTCACCAGACGAGTACAGGAATCATCTAGATCAGCTGGATTTGGCGGGTGTTGTCATTTCCCTATATGAGGCACACCGTGAGGCATGTCCCTTCGAGCAGACCAACCTTTACTCTGGGTGGCTCAGATACTGTTCTCGTAGGGTGAGATATATACCGGAGCGGGTGCTTCGCCAGTTTGGGCAGAGATTACACAAACATCTTCAAGGTGTTCTATGTTCCAACAGATTAAGAATGTTTCAGATTTTATAATACAAACTGAGTCTGGATTATAAAATCTGAACATAATGTATTTTAAGAAAAAAATAAAGCACGCGATTACTGTAGGGTGAGAAAAGTAAAAACCAAATAATACTAAGTAACGAAAAGCCCTACTTTTAATTTCTTTGTGCTGCCATCGACAACCCTTTTTCTTCATCGAAAGTTTCACACCCTTCAGCGCCGTCATCCACTAACCCTAGGGTTCATCCTACTCATGATCGATTCATTCTAGTCGTGCAGCCCTTTCTTCCTGTGTTCACTATCGCAACCTTTTTTTTTCCCTTCTTTCGTGTTCGTCTCTAAGCACCGAATCGTTCAAGACAACTTCTCTTTTTCCATTCACGAATCACGATTGCTGCAGGTTTGTTGTTTTTTCCTGCATATTTCTATTTCTATTGATGCAGGTTGTGTTTTACGGTGTTGTTTTCTAATAATTTTCATTTTCTCTATTGTTTCTGCCATGAATTAATTGCTGCAATAAATTTTATGTATTACGCTGCCAAATGCCAATCTATTCGCTGCATTTTGCATTTGGAATTTTGATGCTAAACATTATTATTAATTTCCTAGATCATGGATCTTATGGATATGATGGGACGACCGCAATTTAACAGACTCTACCCCGTAAGTCGCACAACCCCTGTTATCGTGGTTGTTGCAGGCGACCCCGGAACTGGGAAATCAACCTTGATTCAGGCCATGTACAACAAACAAAATAAACTAAGGGGTCCATTGGATAATGTCATGAGGGTGTTGCCCAATTTTTACATGAATAATCCTATACACAATGTAGGATCCATAATAATAGACACCTCTTCCAGGTAAAAGATTTTTTATTTAGGGAAATGTTTGCCAATTTAGCTTCCTTTCTTGTGGTTATGCATATCACCTCTCTGATTATTCTTGTTGTAGTGTTGACGGCACCTCTGTGATTATTCTTGTTGTAGTGTTGATGAAATTCAACAAGTTAATGCATCACTAAGACATGCGGATGCCATCATTCTAACATATGCTTGTAATCAGCAGCAAACATGGGAAAACCTAGCCTCAGTGTGGCTGCCTCGTCTTCGATCATTACATGTTCTCATCCCTTTTTTCTCTTTTATTTTTTGGAGTTGATTAGATAGTGTTTTAGGATTCATTTGAGGACTACATATGGATTTATGATTAATGAATTGACCTTGTATGTGACAGGGGCTGGATGTCCCTCCTGTTATTGTTGTTGGATGTAAGTGTGACCTCCTAGATGACACATTGATAGATCACATAACTACCGTAAGGAAAGAAGTAATGAGCAAAAATATCGGAGTTTTTGAAAAACTGGCATGCTGTTCTGCGTTCGAAGATTTAATGGTATTTTTTATTCCTTGTAATGAAATGACTCATTTCTTGTTTTTTTTATACCATGGTAATTAAACTTAAACTTCTTTGTTGAAGGTCTACAGAGGGTTTTTTAACGCCGTAGAAGTAGTAATTTTTCCAAAAGCTCCTTTACTATTTACTAAGGAGATTCCTGACCTGTTGTCGATGCAATTTACAAATGTTGTGAGAGAGATTTTTGACCTATGCGACCGTGACAGAGATGGTTCCCTTAGCCATCCTGAAATGAGTGATTTTCAGGTTTACTTCTAATATAAATTTGTGGTATCATAACTTTGTAAAAAAAATTGTGAAAAAACTAATACAACAATGTACAGGTCAAATGTTTCAACGCACCTTTACTCATATCTGATTTTCAAAGATTTATGACGGTTTTGCAAGAAGAAAATGTTGAAAATACGAATAACAATGGAGTCACATTGTTGGGATTTGAAGTCTTTCTCAGCTCTATTCGGCCTGTACTGCAATGGACCGTGCTGCTCAGGAAGTTTGGCTATGATGATAGTGTCGAGCTTCCAGCTGAAGATGGAAGCTGGCTCTTATACTTGAAAAGAGTCAGCTTCCATCTTCAGCTGGAAGCTCGACACTATCATCATAGCCAAACTTCCTGAGCACGGTCCATTACAGCACAGGCCGAATAGAGCTGAGAAAGACTTCAAATCCCAACAATGTGACTCCATTGTTATTCGTATTTTCAACATTTTCTTCTTGCAAAACCGTCATAAATCTTTGAAAATCAGATATGAGTAAAGGTGCGTTGAAACATTTGACATGTACATTGTTGTATTAGTTTTTTCACAATTTTTTTTACAAAGTTATGATACCACAAATTTATATCAGAAGTAAACCTGAAAATCACTCATTTCAGGATGGCTAAGGGAACCATGTCTGTCACGGTCGCATAGGTCAAAAATCTCTCTCACAGCATTTGTAAATTGCATCGACAACAGGTCAGGAATCTCCTTAGTAAATAGTAAAGGAGCTTTTGGAAAAATTACTGCTTCTACGGCGTTAAAAAACCCTCTGTAGACCTTCAACAAAGAAGTTTAAGTTTAATTACCATGGTATAAAAAAAACAAGAAATGAGTCATTTCATTACAAGGAATAAAAAATACCATTAAATCTTCGAACGCAGAACAGCATGCCAGTTTTTCAAAAACTCCGATATTTTTGCTCATTACTTCTTTCCTTACGGTAGTTATGTGATCTATCAACGTGTCATCTAGGAGGTCACACTTACATCCAACAACAATAACAGGAGGGACATCCAGCCCCTGTCACATACAGGGTCAATTCATTAATCATAAATTCATATGTAGTCCTCAAATGAATCCTAAAACACTATATAATCAACTCCAAAAAATAAAAGAGAAAAAAGGATGAGAACATGTAATGATCGAAGACGAGGCAGCCACACTGAGGCTAGGTTTTCCCATGTTTGCTGTTGATTACAATCATATGTTATAATGATGGCATCCGCATGTCTTAGTGATGCATTAACTTGTTGAATTTCATCAACACTACAACAAGAATAATCACAGAGGTGCCGTCAACACTACAACAAGAATAATCAGAGAGGTGATATGCATAACCACAAGAAAGGAAGCTAAATTGGCAAACATTTCCCTAAATAAAAAATCTTTTACCTGGAAGAGGTGTCTATTATTATGGATCCTACATTGTGTATAGGATTATTCATGTAAAAATTGGGCAACACCCTCATGACATTATCCAATGGACCCCTTAGTTTATTTTGTTTGTTGTACATGGCCTGAATCAAGGTTGATTTCCCAGTTCCGGGGTCGCCTGCAACAACCACGATAACGGGGGTTGTGCGACTTACGGGGTAGAGTCTGTTAAATTGCGGTCGTCCCATCATATCCATAAGATCCATGATCTAGGAAATTAATAATAATGTTTAGCATCAAAATTCCAAATGCAAAATGCAGCGAATAGATTGGCATTTGGCAGCGTAATACATAAAATTTATTGCAGCAATTAATTCATGGCAGAAACAATAGAGAAAATGAAAATTATTAGAAAACAACACCGTAAAACACAACCTGCATCAATAGAAATAGAAATATGCAGGAAAAAACAACAAACCTGCAGCAATCGTGATTCGTGAATGGAAAAAGAGAAGTTGTCTTGAACGATTCGGTGCTTAGAGACGAACACGAAAGAAGGGAAAAAAAAAGGTTGCGATAGTGAACACAGGAAGAAAGGGCTGCACGACTAGAATGAATCGATCATGAGTAGGATGAACCCTAGGGTTAGTGGATGACGGCGCTGAAGGGTGTGAAACTTTCGATGAAGAAAAAGGGTTGTCGATGGCAGCACAAAGAAATTAAAAGTAGGGCTTTTCGTTACTTAGTATTATTTGGTTTTTACTTTTCTCACCCTACAGTAATCGCGCACTTTATTTTTTTTCTTAAAATACATTATGTTCAGATTTTATAATCCAGACTCAGTTTGTATTATAAAATCTGAAACATTCTTAATCTGTTGGAACATAGAACACCTTGAAGATGTTTGTGTAATCTCTGCCCAAACTGGCGAAGCACCCGCTCCGGTATATATCTCACCCTACGAGAACAGTATCTGAGCCACCCAGAGTAAAGGTTGGTCTGCTCGAAGGGACATGCCTCACGGTGTGCCTCATATAGGGAAATGACAACACCCGCCAGATCCAGCTGATCTAGATGATTCCTGTACTCGTCTGGTGAAGACAGACCCCTGAGCGGCAGATACATCAAGGCACGTGGACATGCCTCCTGATAACCACCCCATGCATCCCTGCCACCCATACCTCTGAAATGCTGAAACACTCAGGCCTGCAACAAAGTCAACAACATATAAATATACAAACAATGAAGACATAGAAATGAATAAATATGTAGTCCATTATTATTTATTTATTTATAGATAAGTAACTTGCAAGATGTTTGGTCTTATAATGGGAGGCATTATTAAGCTCCATGTACAGGTGTGCAAGGGCAGCAGCTCCCCATGCATAATCAGAGACAAGCTCAAAGTCTCTGAAGTACCTTAAGTAGGCAACATCCACATAGCGGGCGCTCTTGTCAGTGAAGAGCGTGATACCCACCAAGTAGAGCAAATATATGCGGAGAGACTGGTCCTGCTTCTGCTGCATCTCAACCAAATTATGTTGGAACAAAATAGGTTTAAACAATGCCTCTTAAGTTTTGATGATAACAAGGTATTAAAAGATCAATTGGATATGCTAATATTTGTTCAAGTATGCAGGACCATAGATAAAAATTTACAAGGATTTAATCAAACATGGATTCTGAAAGAACATATGAAGAGCAGGAAAATACAAGGAGAAGCTAGTTGCAAGTCAGATTCTGAAGTCAAGTCAGACTCCGAAGAGACATCAGAAGCTGGTGATCCAGATGAAGGTGAGAAAAACACAAGAAGGGGGGTTGAATTATGTTGGCTTTTTCTTCTCAAAAACTAAGTACTAGTTCAGCATCTGATGTATGATCAGAGTCTGAAGCTAAGTTCAGAGTTTAGACGCAACGGTTTAAAGTAAATGAGTGAGAGAGAGAGAGAGAGAGAGAGAAGGCAGATACAAGCAAATTATCCTGGTTCCTTCCACAACCCGGAAGTAGTCCAGTCCCCTTGTCACTTACAAAAGATTTTTCACTATGAAGGTGATAGCAATTGAGGAAGCTCATGATATTTCTGCTATGAAAGTTAAGGAGCTCATTGGATCCTTGCTCAATTTTGAAATTGCTTTCTGCAAACAGCCTGATAAGAAAGGGAAAGGAATAGCTTTTGCTGTTAATTCTGAAGCTGAAGATCAACAAGAGCTTAATGAAGATGAAGATGATTTATCAGAAGCTCTGGTGTTGCTTGGAAAACAATTCAACAAAATTCTGAAGAAGGTTGACAGAAAATCCAAGACCAAAGGTCAGAATTTCAGGTTCAATAACAAGAAGCAACAAACTGATGAGAAGAAGACCAAGCCTGAGGAGAAAAGTAACCAAGCCAAAGGTGTGCAGTGCTTTGAGTGTGAGGGCTATGGGCATATCAAGTCTGAATGTCCTACTTTTCTTAAGAAGCAGAAGAAAAGCCTAGCTGTGTCATGGTCAGATGAAGATTCAGAAGAAGATTTTGAGAATGAATCAGCTAAGGGTGACACTAGTCTGATGGTTAAGCTACAGTCTCAGAAATCAGAAGTTCTTACAAAGTCTGAAGAGTATTTAGAGACTGAAACCTTGTATGTGTCTGACTCAGAGTCTGAAGCTTCATCTGTGTCTGAAGTTGCAAAGTCCTCATATGATGAACTAGCTGACAACTACAGGAAGCTGTATACCAGAAGTGCTGAAGTTTGCAAACAAATTCTGGATCAAAAGGAGACCATTTGTCAACTAGAGGCTGAAAAAGGTGAACTGTTGGTTCAGAATTGAAAGAAGAAGTAAACCAACTTAAATCCCAACTTGAGCATATGAAAAAGCAGGTTAGGATGATGAATACTGCTACTGATGTGTTGGAGGAAATTTTAGATGCTCAGAAACAAGGAAAAACTGGTTTAGGATTTGTGGATGAAAGTCTGAACCTCAAGCAGAAAAATCCAGTTAAACAGTTTGTTCCTGCTACTCGGACTCATGATCCTATGATTGGAACATCTAAGATGAGACCTCAGAAGGTAGCCCAGATGCAAGGTCAAAAGCATACTCAGATGAGACCTCAGAAGCAAACTCAGATGAGACCTCAGAAGCAAGTTCAGATGCAACCCCAGAAGTTCAACAGAAGGAGGAATCATACTTGGACTTGTCATCATTGTGGTAAGAAGGGACATATTAAACCTTTTTGCTTTAAACTGTATGGTTATCCTGAACACTTTCAATATAGAAGAGTGCAACCAGCTGCACCCAGACACAATGTTCAGAAGGTGTGGAAACCTAAGGTTCAGAATGTAAGCCTGATTGCTCATACTTCATTAAGAGCCACCTCAAAAGAAGACTGGTATTTTGATGGTGGGTGTTCAAGGCACATGACTGGAGTGAAGAAGCTGCTGAGCAATATCAAACCTTATTCCAGAAGCTATGTGACATTTGGAGATGGAGCAAAAGGTGAGATCCTGGGTATTGGTGATTTAATCAGTGAAGGCTTACCTAGACTGAATGATGTGCTATTGGTGAAAGGTTTAACCTCTAATCTGATCAGTATTAGCCAACTTTGTGATCAAGACTTAAAGGTTAATTTCAACAAGCAAGGGTGCATAGTTACTGATCAGAAGATGGGTTGCTCAGTTTGTGTTCAGTTTTCAGTATTGTTCAGAAATCAAGTGTTTTGTTTTGTTCAGAGTTCAGAACCTTTGCAACAAGATATGTCCAGATATGATTGAGGGGGAGTGTGTGTCTCATGGGGAGTACAAGGTCATTAAATTCATGAGTGAAGAGCTGTCCTTGGTCCTGAAGTGTGGTCCTGAAAAACAATTGTGCTCTGATACCATTTTTCACTGCAGTTCAGAAGTAAGGGGGAGTTTTATGAGTTGCAGAGGGAGAATTAAGTTGTTAGAGTGTTTGTTCATGTGTTTGTATGTTTGTAAAGCTTCAGGGGAGTGTTCTTGTGTTGGTCAGAGATGTGCTGAAGTATAGCTCAGTTGTTCATAAGCTTTTATGTGTGTATCAGTGTTCAGAAGCTGAAACTGATTGGTTTGTGAGGTTTAACATAGCTGAATCCGCTGCCTATCTGATTGCTATGTTATATAATTATGAAGTTCTTCATTGGTGAGCTAGTGTTATGGGAGATTGAAGAACTTGAGTGTGTGAACATTGGTTTTAGCCAAAAATTTGCCAAAGGGGGAGATTGTTGAGTATTTTGGTGTTGGCTGCATATTTTGGCAAATCCAATGTGTTGAATAGAAGCATCTCCATATGTAGAACAAATCTTCAGTTGCAAGTTTTTCATTTTGAAGCTGTTCAGAAGCTGAAATTTCCATCAGAAGCTGAATGCACTGTAGCACTTCAGAAGCTGATTTCAGAGTCTGATGACAGCGTTGACTTTGGTTGACTTCATCAGAAGCTGATCTTTTTCAAGTTGTTTCTGCGCGAATCTTGGCGAGATTTAACAAGAAAATATCCTAGCATATTGCTTCTAGAATGCTGATTGTTTTTTAGAAGATTCAAGGAAGATTTGGTTCAGTTTTAAGATATCTCGTATTTTTTGTTACAATCTTTTGAAGAGTGTTTCCTGGTTTATTTGTTTTCTGATTGGACCAATCTTAATTCAGTAACAAATCAATTTCAGAAGATTGGAATTTATTTTATGCTGCTGGACTGAAGGCTATATAAGGAGAGCTGCTGCTGCTATTCAAGAGATACGTAGAACAGAGTTATATTCAGAGAATAGAATAGAGTCTTTGTTTTAAACTTAGTGTTTTATATGTGCACCACTCTGTTAGAGTTGGTTTAGGTTTGTTTTGAGTTGTAATCACTCTAAGCCTGTAGGTACGAGTGCAGGTCATGTATTGAAGAGTGTTCTTCAAAAACAGGGTAGTTTTGTTTAAGAACTGGTTTAAGTTCAAAGGGTAGTTCAAGTGGTTGGGTTGCAGTTACTTGAATAGGAAGTTAGAGGTTTTCTAATACTCAACGTGTTGGGTAGAATTCAAGACTAGGAGGAAGTTAATTGCTTAGGCTGGGAACTGGGAGTCAGTGTCTTGAGTCATAAGGATTATTTCCTATAGTGGAATTCCTTCTTGGATTGGTATCCCCCAGAGTAGGAGGTGTTTACTCCGAACTGGGTTAACAAACCTTGTGTGTTCTTTAGCTTTCCTGCACTTTTATTTTCTGCTGATTATTTGCTTTTATAATTATGCTAAGTTCTGTTCAGAACCTGTTATCTTAGTGCCTGGCCAGAATTTCACTCTCTAATTCCTCGTCGTAACTTGAATAGCAGCAAAGCATCATTTATATAGCCTTCAGACCAGCAGCATAAAACCTAATCCAATCTTCCAAATTGATTTGTTTCTCAATTAAGAATGATCCTATAAGGAAACAAATAAACCAAGATACCAAGAAAAATATCTTCATAAGATTGCAACAGAAAAATACGAGTTTTCATAAAACTGAACCAAATCTTCAATAAGATCTTCCCCAAAACAAACAGCATTCTAGAAGCAATATGCGAAGCTAATTCCTTGTTAAATCTCACCAAGATTCGCGTAAGAATAACTAGAAAATATGCAGCTTCTGATGAAGTCAACAAAAGTCAACGCGAGCTTCAGACTCACATTTCAGCTTCTGAAGTGCTACAGTGCGTCTGAAGGTGCATTCAGCTTCTGATGGACAAATCAGCTTCTGAACAGCTTCAAATCTAAAAACTTGCAACTGAAGATTTGTTCTAGACATGGAGATGCTACTATTCAACACATTGGATTTGCCAAAACATGCAGCCAACACCAAAATACTCAACACATCCAACCTGTAACTTAAGCAAAGAAGACATTGGCTCAAAGGTAGATCAAAAGCTCTACAGAGGTATGATTGGTTCTCTGTTATACTTAACAGTTTCTAGACCAGATATTTTATTCAGTGTGTGTTTATGTTCAAGATTCCAATCAGATCCTAGAGAATCTCATATGACTGCTGTCAAGAGAACCTTTAGGTATCTGAAAGGAACAATTAATCTTGGACTTCTGTATAAGAAATCCTTAGATTATAAGTTAGTTGGATTCTGTGATGCTGATTATGCTGGTGATAGGATTGAAAGAAAATCAACCAGTGGAAATTGTCAATTTCTTGGTGAGAATCTGATATCCTGGACCAGTAAAAGACAATCAACTATTGCAATGTCAACAACATAAGCAAAATACATCTCAGCTGCAAGTTGTTGCACATAACTACTCTGGATGAAACATCAGTTAGAAGACTATCAGATTCGTGAAAACAGCATTCCTATCTTTTGTGATAATACTGATGATATCTATTTGTCAAAGAATCCAATTCTACATTCAAGAGCCAAACACATTGAAATTAAACATCATTTGATAAGAGATTATGTTCAGAAAGGTGTTTTTGACATTGCGCCCTCATTGTCATTAATGTGAATTAATCTTTGAATTTCAATAGTTCAACAAAACACTTCTTACTTCTCACACATTCACTACTCACATCCTACACTTTCAATTTTTTAACCTTCTCTGCAAAACCCCCAATTTCTCAAAAATCCCTAGAACCCTAAAATGGCAGGTACTTCATCATCTGCTATGGAAACTGACTCTGGTGCTTCAACTATTATTAAACCCAAGATATGTTTCTGGATAAAGAAGAACTTCGTGTATTCATAGAGAGTGCAGCGGATTTCATGAGTCTGGAACTCAACAACTGCAATATTGAACACTTCTTCAGCTATCAAGGTTGGACACCTTACTTTAATATGTTGAATGGGCCAACTTATCTAGAACTTGTTAAGGATTTCTGGGTTCGTGCTGAAGTATATGATGAAGAGGTTGCTGAAAAGGAAAGGAAGCAGAAGATGGCTAGTGACAAGAATCTCAAAGGAAAGTCTAGTATGGAAATGGGTCAGGAAGTTGTGGTAACACCTGAAATAAGGTCAGCTGTAATGGGAATAAGGATTATCATTACATAAGCAACAATTGCTAGAGCTATTGGTGCCAAGAGCACAGGTATGTATGTCTCAGACTCTAACAAGAAGAGTAAGTATGCCAATCAGGTTCAGGAAATTCTGTTCAAGGGGTCTAAGTCTAAAAAGATTGTGGACATGAAGAAGAAAGTCAGACTTCTTCATAAGATTCTTTTATCTTGTTTGATTCCCAAAGAAGGATGGACTGATTACCTATCCTGGGATCACAAGCATTTTCTATTATTCTTACTTCAGAAGATTCCAATTAATCTTCCCAAATATATGTTCAACTATCTGTGTGACTCCATCAAAGAAGGTCACAAAGGAAATAGGAATGTGCCTTATGCAAAGCTTCTGTTAGAGATATTCTACCAAGGCAGGTTGATTGAGCATCTACAATCACTTGAATTAGGGTCTGATCAGGAGCTTCAGACAAGCAGAGGGAAGATGATATTTGGACTCACTCTGGGAAGTACGAAGATAATCCCTAAGAAGGAAGTAATCACCACAGACCAGGATCTGCAACTGAGTCTGAAACAATCAGAGTACCAAATGGATTTTCCTCCTATCTCTAAGGAAGATAATCCTGAGGTACTGGCTCACTTCATAGCTGAACATTACAAGGAGACTGGGATAGAAATCACCTGGGAGATGATCCCAGACAAGGCTGACCAACCATGGAAAGCTATCAAGAAGAAGAAAGCCTCATCAGAACCTGAACAACAAGAACCAGTTAAGAAAGCTAAGGTTCAGAAGCAAGTTCAGAATAAGGGTGTCAAGGCAAAAGTAACTGAAACCACATCAAAGATTGACAATCTTGAGGCTATGGAGATTCTTCCTAGAAGAACAAGGTGCAAGGTTATCAGGAAAGAAAGTTCAGGAGCTGGGGAAGTTCCTGAGTCAAGGAAGAGAGAGCTTAGGAAAATGATTGTTGTAGAAGAAGAAGAAGAAGAACCTAAGGAAATGCCTCTGAAAAGGAGAGCAAGAACTTTTGGAAGTGCGTCTGATGGAGGTGTGGCAAGTAACTTGAAGGAGGACCTTGAGAAAGCTTCACAGTTGGCTAAAAAGTTGGAAATAGCAACTGTTTCAGAAGCTATGGAGATGTTGGCCTCTCACCTTCAGATAAAGAGGGAAGGAGCTTCAGGAGCACATGGTTCAGAAGCTACAGAACCTGTAAGTAATACTGCACTTTTAACTTCTGATACTTTGGTCAATGTTCCTTCTCCCACAAATTCTGATGAACAAACCCTCAGCCATGCCTACCCTGACTTTGCTGAAATCCCTACACCTCATACCCCTTCACCAAAAATAGCCTAATCTAAATCCACCTCACCTAAACATGTGTCACCAGAACCTACTTTAGAGTCTAACCCTGTAGCAGACTCTGAAAAGTATCTGAACACTTCAACAGTTCATACATCTTCTTCTGATGACCACACCCAACAACAAGAAGCTTCCTCTTTTGATGCTCTTTTAGAACATCTAGGTGGAGAACTACCATCTACTCCTCCTCAACCAACCACAACCATCGTATCTAGCACCCCACCAGACTCTGAAGAATTTTTGAATACATCTCCTATCCAAACTTGTCTTCCTGGTGACTCACCTCTAATCATCCCATCATCTTTAACCCCTGAGGAACAAGCTGCTTTTGACTCAAAACTTGCTCAGATGAAGACAAGAAAAGAACAACTTGCACTCCTTAAGAAATCTTCTCACAAACCTGCTTCTGATACTAGTTCAGTTTCAGAAGCTCAACCAATAGAAGCCAAACCTATTCACTATGCCAACCCTGAACCAGAAACAGAAACCCAACCTGAATATCAACCTAAAACATCATACCTACAAATTGTGTTTTTAGCCTCTGATGACAATAACATTGATCCTGAAATAACTTCAGAACCTACATCTGATGTTATTCCTGAAGCTGTCACAGACATCCTATCCTCTTCTACCCTTACCTTTATTCCCACTTCATCCATTAATATTCCTGAATCACCATCCCATATGCACATTGACCAAGGTTTACAGAATATGTGCAATATTATTTTCAAGGAACTACAAGAACTCATGGCAGCAAGTCAGATGCTAATTCAAATGGAAAACTATGCTCAGAAATGGCAAAGTTTGAGAACCCTTGTGAACACAACTCTAGACACCATGCAAGTGGTAGTTGTAATCTCACAGCATGAGGTCCTAGAGAAGTGGTTACAAGATGTAATCAAGAGCATGGAGTCTGTTGAACTCAGAAGAGATACCTCTAGACACCTACCTTCAGAACTGTCTTTGGACTCCTCTGTATAAAGTGCCTTATGTGCTGAAGTATGGCCTCCAAGACTCTTTTGTGTCAAAATTTATTCAGAAGCCAGTTACTCTTGAAAACTTAAAGCTTGATGTGAAAGAGCCTCTGATGAACTATCTCATACATAAAGTTAAGTCAGAAATGACATTGCAAAGGGTAAAGCAAGAGAAACTGGAAAACAAATTGCTAGAGGTTATGGAACGTCAGAAGAAGCTGAGTGCTAAACAAGAAGAAATCTCCAAGAAGCAAGATGTTATGGCTGAACAACAGTCTCAGATGATCTCTGGTCAGAATGAGATGAAGACTGGTATCCAAGCAATTTTGGAAATGCTCCAGAAGCAGCAAAACCCTTAGATTGCACACCTAATTTTCGTTCCTTGCATTTCTTTGTGTTTTGCTTCTGATTTTGAGCATGTTTAAGTTTATGTTCTTCTTTGTTTTTCTTTGAAGTTTTGGTACATCTGAACATCTGAAATTTTATGTTAATTCTTTACTCTGTCTCTTTATATTCTTTTTGTTGATGACAAAAGGGGGAGTAATATAACCTTAGAAAGGAAGTAATTCTTTTCAAAAATGGGACTAATTAACAGTTAAGGCTCCGTGTCCGAATCTAAGTTAATTGAAAAATGACATAGGATAACAACTTCTCATCTTTTAGCCTCTGGGTTAATTTAATGTGATGTACTTCTGAGTGACGTTTCCTTGAATTTTGCTTAAAATGAATTTAATTAACTTGGATAGAACTTAGGGGGAGCTTACAAAACTCACTTTATGGACTATCAGACTTGGGGGGGCTTACAAACCTCAAATCTTATAGTCAACTTGTTAATTAGATTATCAAAAATTGTCTATTAAAACGTATGTTTGTCATCATAAAAAAGGGGGAAATTGTTGGAACAAAATGTGTAAACAATGCCTCTTTAAGTTTTGATGATAACAAGGTATTAAAAAGACAATTGGATATGCTAATGCTTGTTCTAAGTGTACAAGACCATAGACTAAAAATTATTCAAGTATCAATCAAGTTTAGTTATGAAGGAACAAGTAAAGAGCAATGAAATTTGTAAGAAGCTTGTGTTGCAAGTCAGAATCTTAAGACTGAAGGATCAGAAGCTGAAGACTCAGACTCTGAAGTCTGAAGGATCAGAAGCTGAAAACTCGGACTCTGAAGTCTGAAGGATCAGAAGTCAACTGATGTCACTGTCAACAAGGACAAAGTACAACCACGATCTCTGCAACCTTCTCAGAATCAAAAACTTACTCTACAACTTTGTCTCCTTGGTAAAGACATCCAATCTATTTTAAGGAAAGGTTTCAAACATTATTCTTCATGGTACGGAGTCCAAATCAAGAAAGAAATCAACGTTGGATCAAACTTCAATTCAAACGACTCTTTTGTTGAGCTGACACAAATTCAACGTCTCTATTCCTTACCTCTATATAAAGGGTAGAAGACTTGAAAAATAAAAATAAAATGACTCTATCATTTTGACAAGTGCCAATACTCTGCCAAATTCAAAGCTCATCAAATACTTAGAATTTCTCAACCAATTTCATATCTTAGAAATTCTTAAGTCTTAAGAGTCTGTAATCTGTGTTGTATTTTGTGAACACCACTGATAGTATATCAAGTGTTCAACTCAAACTTATTTGTTAAGATTACATTAGAAGTCTCTTACTTTGTGTTTGAGCATTAAAAGTCTCTTACTTTGTGTTTGAGCATTAGAAGTTTCTTACTTGTGTGTTTGAGCATCTGGAAGTCTCTTGCTTTTGTGCTTGAGCAATTGTAATCTTTTGATTATAGTGAAAAATCTCTTGTAAGTGACAAGGGGACTGGACTACTTCCGGGTTGTGGAAGGAACCAGGATAATTTGCTTGTATCTGCCTTCTCTCTCTCTCTCACTCATTTACTTTAAACCGTTGCGTCTAAACTCTGAACTTAGCTTCAGACTCTGATCATACATCAGATGCTGAACTAGTACTTAGTTTTTGAGAAGAAAAAGCCAACATAATTCAACCCCCCTTCTTGTGTTTTTCTCACCTTCATCTGGATCACCAGCTTCTGATGTCTCTTCGGAGTCTGACTTGACTTCAGAATCTGACTTGCAACTAGCTTCTCCTTGTATTTTCCTGCTCTTCATATGTTCTTTCAGAATCCATGTTTGATTAAATCCTTGTAAATTTTTATCTATGGTCCTGCATACTTGAACAAATATTAGCATATCCAATTGATCTTTTAATACCTTGTTATCATCAAAACTTAAGAGGCATTGTTTAAACCTATTTTGTTCCAACATAATTTGGTTGAGATGCAGCAGAAGCAGGACCAGTCTCTCCGCATATATTTGCTCTACTTGGTGGGTATCACGCTCTTCACTGACAAGAGCGCCCGCTATGTGGATGTTGCCTACTTAAGGTACTTCAGAGACTTTGAGCTTGTCTCTGATTATGCATGGGGAGCTGCTGCCCTTGCACACCTGTACATGGAGCTTAATAATGCCTCCCATTATAAGACCAAACATCTTGCAAGTTACTTATCTATAAATAAATAAATAATAATGGACTACATATTTATTCATTTCTATGTCTTCATTGTTTGTATATTTATATGTTGTTGACTTTGTTGCAGGCTTGAGTGTTTCAGCATTTCAGAGGTATGGGTGGCAGGGATGCATGGGGTGGTTATCAGGAGGCATGTCCACGTGCCTTGATGTATCTGCCGCTCAGGGGTCTGTCTTCACCAGACGAGTACAGGAATCATCTAGATCAGCTGGATCTGGCGGGTGTTGTCATTTCCCTATATGAGGCACACCGTGAGGCATGTCCCTTCGAGCAGACCAACCTTTACTCTGGGTGGCTCAGATACTGTTCTCGTAGGGTGAGATATATACCGGAGCGGGTGCTTCGCCAGTTTGGGCAGAGATTACACAAACATCTTCAAGGTGTTCTATGTTCCAACAGATTAAGAATGTTTCAGATTTTATAATACAAACTGAGTCTGGATTATAAAATCTGAACATAATGTATTTTAAGAAAAAAATAAAGCGCGCGATTACTGTAGGGTGAGAAAAGTAAAAACCAAATAATACTAAGTAACGAAAAGCCCTACTTTTAATTTCTTTGTGCTGCCATCGACAACCCTTTTTCTTCATCGAAAGTTTCACACCCTTCAGCGCCGTCATCCACTAACCCTAGGGTTCATCCTACTCATGATCGATTCATTCTAGTCGTGCAGCCCTTTCTTCCTGTGTTCACTATCGCAACCTTTTTTTTTTTTTCCTTCTTTCGTGTTCGTCTCTAAGCACCGAATCGTTCAAGACAACTTCTCTTTTTCCATTCACGAATCACGATTGCTGCAGGTTTGTTGTTTTTTCCTGCATATTTCTATTTCTATTGATGCAGGTTGTGTTTTACGGTGTTGTTTTCTAATAATTTTCATTTTCTCTATTGTTTCTGCCATGAATTAATTGCTGCAATAAATTTTATGTATTACGCTGCCAAATGCCAATCTATTCGCTGCATTTTGCATTTGGAATTTTGATGCTAAACATTATTATTAATTTCCTAGATCATGGATCTTATGGATATGATGGAACGACCGCAATTTAACAGACTCTACCCCGTAAGTCGCACAACCCCCGTTATCGTGGTTGTTGCAGGCGACCCCGGAACTGGGAAATCAACCTTGATTCAGGCCATGTACAACAAACAAAATAAACTAAGGGGTCCATTGGATAATGTCATGAGGGTGTTGCCCAATTTTTACATGAATAATCCTATACACAATGTAGGATCCATAATAATAGACACCTCTTCCAGGTAAAAGATTTTTTATTTAGGGAAATGTTTGCCAATTTAGCTTCCTTTCTTGTGGTTATGCATATCACCTCTCTGATTATTCTTGTTGTAGTGTTGACGGCACCTCTGTGATTATTCTTGTTGTAGTGTTGATGAAATTCAACAAGTTAATGCATCACTAAGACATGCGGATGCCATCATTCTAACATATGCTTGTAATCAGCAGCAAACATGGGAAAACCTAGCCTCAGTGTGGCTGCCTCGTCTTCGATCATTACATGTTCTCATCCCTTTTTTCTTTTTTATTTTTTGGAGTTGATTATAGTGTTTTAGGATTCATTTGAGGACTACATATGGATTTATGATTAATGAATTGACCCTGTATGTGACAGGGGCTGGATGTCCCTCCTGTTATTGTTGTTGGATGTAAGTGTGACCTCCTAGATGACACATTGATAGATCACATAACTACCGTAAGGAAAGAAGTAATGAGCAAAAATATCGGAGTTTTTGAAAAACTGGCATGCTGTTCTGCGTTCGAAGATTTAATGGTATTTTTTATTCCTTGTAATGAAATGACTCATTTCTTGTTTTTTTTATACCATGGTAATTAAACTTAAACTTCTTTGTTGAAGGTCTACAGAGGGTTTTTTAACGCCGTAGAAGTAGTAATTTTTCCAAAAGCTCCTTTACTATTTACTAAGGAGATTCCTGACCTGTTGTCGATGCAATTTACAAATATTGTGAGAGAGATTTTTGACCTATGCGACCGTGACAGAGATGGTTCCCTTAGCCATCCTGAAATGAGTGATTTTCAGGTTTACTTCTAATATAAATTTGTGGTATCATAACTTTGTAAAAAAAATTGTGAAAAAACTAATACAACAATGTACAAGTCAAATGTTTCAACGCACCTTTACTCATATCTGATTTTCAAAGATTTATGACGGTTTTGCAAGAAGAAAATGTTGAAAATACGAATAACAATGGAGTCACATTGTTGGGATTTGAAGTCTTTCTCAGCTCTATTCGGCCTGTGCTGTAATGGACCGTGCTCAGGAAGTTTGGCTATGATGATAGTGTCGAGCTTCCAGCTGAACAAACTTCCTGAGCACGGTCCATTGCAGCACAGGCCGAATAGAGCTGAGAAAGACTTCAAATCCCAACAATGTGACTCCATTGTTATTCGTATTTTCAACATTTTCTTGCAAAACCGTCATAAATCTTTGAAAATCAGATATGAGTAAAGGTGCGTTGAAACATTTGACATGTACATTGTTGTATTAGTTTTTTCACAATTTTTTTTACAAAGTTATGATACCACAAATTTATATCAGAAGTAAACCTGAAAATCACTCATTTCAGGATGGCTAAGGGAACCATGTCTGTCACGGTCGCATAGGTCAAAAATCTCTCTCACAGCATTTGTAAATTGCATCGACAACAGGTCAGGAATCTCCTTAGTAAATAGTAAAGGAGCTTTTGGAAAAATTACTGCTTCTACGGCGTTAAAAAACCCTCTGTAGACCTTCAACAAAGAAGTTTAAGTTTAATTACCATGGTATAAAAAAAACAAGAAATGAGTCATTTCATTACAAGGAATAAAAAATACCATTAAATCTTCGAACGCAGAACAGCATGCCAGTTTTTCAAAAACTCCGATATTTTTGCTCATTACTTCTTTCCTTACGGTAGTTATGTGATCTATCAACGTGTCATCTAGGAGGTCACACTTACATCCAACAACAATAACAGGAGGGACATCCAGCCCCTGTCACATACAGGGTCAATTCATTAATCATAAATTCATATGTAGTCCTCAAATGAATCCTAAAACACTATATAATCAACTCCAAAAAATAAAAGAGAAAAAAGGATGAGAACATGTAATGATCGAAGACGAGGCAGCCACACTGAGGCTAGGTTTTCCCATGTTTACTGTTGATTACAATCATATGTTATAATGATGGCATCCTGAATTTCATCAACACTACAACAAGAATAATCACAGAGGTGCCGTCAACACTACAACAAGAATAATCAGAGAGGTGATATGCATAACCACAAGAAAGGAAGCTAAATTGGCAAACATTTCCCTAAATAAAAAATCTTTTACCTGGAAGAGGTGTCTATTATTATGGATCCTACATTGTGTATAGGATTATTCATGTAAAAATTGGGCAACACCCTCATGACATTATCCAATGGACCCCTTAGTTTATTTTGTTTGTTGTACATGGCCTGAATCAAGGTTGATTTCCCAGTTCCGGGGTCGCCTGCAACAACCACGATAACGGGGGTTGTGCGACTTACGGGGTAGAGTCTGTTAAATTGCGGTCGTCCCATCATATCCATAAGATCCATGATCTAGGAAATTAATAATAATGTTTAGCATCAAAATTCCAAATGCAAAATGCAGCGAATAGATTGGCATTTGGCAGCGTAATACATAAAATTTATTGCAGCAATTAATTCATGGCAGAAACAATAGAGAAAATGAAAATTATTAGAAAACAACACCGTAAAACACAACCTGCATCAATAGAAATAGAAATATGCAGGAAAAAACAACAAACCTGCAGCAATCGTGATTCGTGAATGGAAAAAGAGAAGTTGTCTTGAACGATTCGGTGCTTAGAGACGAACACGAAAGAAGGGAAAAAAAAAGGTTGCGATAGTGAACACAGGAAGAAAGGGCTGCACGACTAGAATGAATCGATCATGAGTAGGATGAACCCTAGGGTTAGTGGATGACGGCGCTGAAGGGTGTGAAACTTTCGATGAAGAAAAAGGGTTGTCGATGGCAGCACAAAGAAATTAAAAGTAGGGCTTTTCGTTACTTAGTATTATTTGGCTTTTACTTTTCTCACCCTACAGTAATCGCGCGCTTTATTTTTTTTCTTAAAATACATTATGTTCAGATTTTATAATCCAGACTCAGTTTGTATTATAAAATCTGAAACATTCTTAATCTGTTGGAACATAGAACACCTTGAAGATGTTTGTGTAATCTCTGCCCAAACTGGCGAAGCACCCGCTCCGGTATATATCTCACCCTACGAGAACAGTATCTGAGCCACCCAGAGTAAAGGTTGGTCTGCTCGAAGGGACATGCCTCACGGTGTGCCTCATATAGGGAAATGACAACACCCGCCAGATCCAGCTGATCTAGATGATTCCTGTACTCGTCTGGTGAAGACAGACCCCTGAGCGGCAGATACATCAAGGCACGTGGACATGCCTCCTGATAACCACCCCATGCATCCCTGCCACCCATACCTCTGAAATGCTGAAACACTCAGGCCTGCAACAAAGTCAACAACATATAAATATACAAACAATGAAGACATAGAAATGAATAAATATGTAGTCCATTATTATTTATTTATTTATAGATAAGTAACTTGCAAGATGTTTGGTCTTATAATGGAAGGCATTATTAAGCTCCATGTACAGGTGTGCAAGGGCAGCAGCTCCCCATGCATAATCAGAGACAAGCTCAAAGTCTCTGAAGTACCTTAAGTAGGCAACATCCACATAGCGGGCGCTCTTGTCAGTGAAGAGCGTGATACCATTAAATCTTCGAACGCAGAACAGCATGCCAGTTTTTCAAAAACTCCGATATTTTTGCTCATTACTTCTTTCCTTACGGTAGTTATGTGATCTATCAACGTGTCATATAGGAGGTCACACTTACATCCAACAACAATAACCTGTCACATACAGGGTCAATTCATTAATCATAAATTCATATGTAGTCCTCAAATGAATCCTAAAACACTATATAATCAACTCCAAAAAATAAAAGAGAAAAAAGGATGAGAACATGTAATGATCGAAGACGAGGCAGCCACACTGAGGCTAGGTTTTCCCATGTTTGCTGCTGATTACAAGCATATGTTAGAATGATGGCATCCGCATGTCTTAGTGATGCATTAACTTGTTGAATTTCATCATCACTACAACAAGAATAATCACAGAGGTGCCGTCAACACTACAACAAGAATAATCAGAGAGGTGATATGCATAACCACAAGAAAGGAAGCTAAATTGGCAAACATTTCCCTAAATAAAAAATCTTTTACCTGGAAGAGGTGTCTATTATTATGGATCCTACATTGTGTATAGGATTATTCATGTAAAAATTGGGCAACACCCTCATGACATTATCCAATGGACCCCTTAGTTTATTTTGTTTGTTGTACATGGCCTGAATCAAGGTTGATTTCCCAGTTCCGGGGTCGCCTGCAACAACCACGATATTCTTTGCTACTTGTGGATGTCATGAACTTTGAGTAGTTTTATCATTTTTGAGAATTTGCATGTGTAAACAATTTCTGAATGGCTCTGTTGTTTGTCCTTTCTATGGTTGGCCGCTATGCTTTACTATCCATGATTGGGGATTGATAGCACTGGTTTTAGTTTATTTAGAGTTGTTTCTTTAAGAATCAAGCATGTGAATTTCTCAACACCTCAGCCAAGAATATATTTGTGTTATCATTTGAAATCATTACAACTTCTAGAATATTTACAATTTTGTTGTTAAGGGATGTAATTGCTGATGCAGCTATACTTCAAGATTGCACCTTGAAGTATAACCTGCTGCCAATAGGGTAAATTCCTAGATTCTTATACTCTTTGGAAAATTTCAAATAAGCTTTAGCAGAAAATTGTAAGTGGGACCCAATAGTTTCAAAACGTTGAAATGGGTCCTGGAATCCAGCTTAATGTTTGAGCCTATCCAGACTCAATTAATTGTTCCTTTTGAAACTATAGCGATTTATGGGCACATTACTTTTGTACTTGCAGTGACTTAATTTGAAATTTCTCAATAAGTAGCCAAAAAAGGAATCTAACCTTTTTTTTTTTTTCCGAATTTATGTATTGTTTATTGCTGATATATATGATAAACTTATATTAGTTTAGTTACTGTGGATATCTTAAGAGGTAGTCCAATACTTTTTTTAACTGACTATAATTATTAAAAAATTAGAAAATTGCTCTTCTCTCAACGAAAATTGCTCACTCCCATATAAACTGACGAAAATACTTCAAGCGTGACTTAAGTCACGCTCAGTGTGACTTAAGTCACGCTCGGTATATTAACGTGACTTAAGTCACGCTTGTGTATAACATGCGTGACTTAAGTCACGTTTGTTTTAGGTAAGTTATGTTTTCACCAATTTTTCACAAAGACTATTTTCTGAAGACCCTAAACATACAATATGTTATGTTCAATTTTTTAAAAGCATGTCATGTCTTAGAAACAACAATAACAACATAACTCATTTACATGTAAACATTGTATCATTTCTTGCAAAAAAAAAAATCAAAATTTAAACAAACCCTAAAACTAATATATTTCTAATTTAAGAGAAAAAATGCAACATATAAACATAAAATGACAATGGTACTTGAACAAAGATTTATTATTACATTACATTGCAATTTATTATATAAATTAGACGAATTTTTTTAAAAAATAATCGATTAATCATAATGACCAGTCTTCTTGGGGTAGGGGGCCGCTAGACGAACCCGTCATAACCACCTATACCGCTAGCGGTAAAATCGATTAATCATAATGATCCTAACATGACTCAAAAATTCCCTCGTCGATTAATATAATGTTCTTAATCGCCGTCATAAAAAAACAGCATAAGATCATTATGATTAATCGACAAAGGAATTTGAGGCCGTTTACGCCTATAGTAACAAAACTTAAAAAAAAATAGAGAAGAGATGGCAGAATGAATGAGAAAAAATAAAAGAAAATGTTTCAATTTATAGGTTTTTTGCTTGAATTCTATTGGTGGAAGGAAGTAACTGCTCTTCCCTGATTGGCCACAGTCCAACTTACGTGAGTTAACTCACGCTGGCCTTTAACCTGCGTGAGTTAACTCACGTTGTCCACCGTCCACCATCGTGATTAAGTCACGCAGGTTACCAGCCAAAATAGCAAGCTTCTAGTGTATTAGGAAACAACATTCAATGCTGTCAAAGAAGTCATTAATGACCCCAAACCAATACACACTCATAATTGATCCCAATTACACCATTTCAACGACATAATCACACATAACCACAAAATCACACATACACTACAAGAAAACATGATTTTAGCCTCAAAATTTAGCGTCGGCCACCGACACCGACGCTAATAGCAGTCCACTTAGAATCGGACTAACGCACTCTACAACAATTTCTAATTTCCCTTTATTTTTTTAAAAATTTAGAGTCAGCCCAGCCGAGGATATAGGTTAGGGGACCCACACATGACTTTTTAGAGCATATTTAGAGTCGGTCTGTCCGACTCTATTATTTTTATTGATAAAAATTTAATTTTATAAAATTACTATTACCTCTTTTTTCTCAAGTAGGACCCACATATAATTTTTAGATCAGATATAGAGTCGGCTCACACTCTCACCTTCACACTCGCCGTCGTTTACCCTCTCACACTCACCGTCGAACAAACCGTTTTCATCTTTCACGAACAACCCATAGCCATTTTACTTCTTCACAGAACCGTCGTCGTCGTTCTCACCATCAACATAAGTAAAATCGTCGCCGTCGTCGTTATCAATCGGTAAGATTTATCAGATTTTTCTCTTTTAGTTAGGTTTTGATTTTAGTTAGGTTTTGATTCAGCAACAGAAGGAAAAATGGTACCCATGTGTTATGCTTTTCTAGGTTTTGATTTTTTTTCTAGATTTTCATAATTTCATCTCTGCTAGTATTTGTTAATGATTATTGTTGAACAATTTTTCTGTCATTTTTGGCTATTTAGCTTTGTTTTTATTTTCGAAAATCTCACTGTGTGCACCATTTGTTTGTTGTACACTGTGCCATATTTAACTTTCTCAAACATTGACAATGGTATGATTTCATAAATTAATTATGATGATTTGCTTAAGTTTCTTGCATGTAACTTTACCCTTTTTTTTATGTTGATTGTGGTTTGCCCTGATTGATACAGCACCTGCCATAATAGAAAGCGAGACTTCAACACTTTCAAGTGAATCTGGGTCCAATGCCCGTGCAACTGATAAAAAAGGGGTTAAAGAAAAATCAACTCAAATTAAAGAATCTAATAGGCCTGAGTGGACTTTACTGGATTTGTATTCTGGGTGTGGAGCTATGTCCACTGGCCTTTGCTTTGGAGCGTCTATTTCTGGCATTAAGCTTGTCACGGTATTTAGACTAATTTGCATGATGTTTCTTTGGTTCATTTTAACTTTGCTGGTAAATATTAATTTTACTGATTTTATAGTCTTGTTGTTTTTGACTCGAAGAGATGGGCTGTGGATATAAATGAATATGCTTGTGAGAGTCTAAAGCTGAATCACCCAGAAACACACGTATGTTTTGGTGTTATTCTGTAGTTGATGTTTATCATTGTAACTTTTTTCATAGTTCTTCATTATTATTCTTATTAACATGCATGTATTGCTTCCCGAAATGTTAAATTCAGGTGAGGAATGTACCCACAGAAGACTTTTTAAGTCTACTAAAAGAGTGGGCTAAAGTACTATTTTTTTTCTGTCCTAAACTACTGTTTGGTATAATTTTCTCTTTTAATTATTTATAATTAGTGCTATATCTTTTACTTTCCAGAAAGTGGATCCGGAGACAGCTGAAGCAATTGATCAGTTCTTGGTGAAATTGCTAGCCAGTGCAGCAGCAAAATCATCATTTACATTTATTCTTGACGATCCTGCTGGAAATAGCTCCATTGAAAACCCGTAAGAGATATTTCTTATGATTTTTTTGTTGCGTGGATGAAAGTAACATGTTAGAGAAGAGAATATTACAAAAGAAGAGGGTAGTAGGATTTTCTCCTATAAGTAAACAACAAACAAATTAAAACATATAAGGAGAAAAAGTTTCATCTTAGTTAGCTCACCAAATTCCTTGCACCTCCATGGAAGACGCTTCTTTGAAGTTTTCATCAGTTAGCTAAAGAAAAAGAAACCGTCACTACACCACCAAAGGGCCTTGCACGATCATTAGGAAATAACATTTTGCTTTGTTGGGTTGCATACTTGTGACAAATGGTTGTCAAATTACCCATTCCTAAAGGCTTCTTTTTTACAGCCTTGCATAAAATTTCCCAATTTTATAAAAAGATTAACTACTAGCAACTTGAGAAGAGAGTGAGTAGACAAGTCATAGAAGAGGGTACTATGCCAAGGCTTTTTGAAAAAGATTAACAGATGTGGTTATTTTGAAATTTATGTTCTTTGAGTGGACGTTATTTTATACTTGCTTGATTAACTTTTGTTTTGGATTGGTTCTCTTCAAATCATTCTATGCATTTGCTAATTTTTTATTGTAAACCAGTTGGGCCTGTATATGATGTGTTTTGATATTTGTTGAACCTTTTAGTTGCTATTAGTTTATATTAATGTAAGGCACATGCAGTCCATTGATTAATGTTACTTATGTTGTTTCTCAGAATGTAGTTGGATAATTGAAGTCAATAACCATGCTAAGAAATGTAAGTAATATACACTTTTTTATTGTCTAGAAATTATTCTTTTTTTATTTACTTTTTTATTTAGGTGATGATCTTTTTTTTATTTAATGATATAAAATAGACTAATGAACTATCTAAACAAATAAAACTTTGATTTAAAATACAGTTTTTCAAAATTATTTAATAAAACGTATTATTAAAACTAAAAAACCAAAACACAAGCAAGCAAATCATCTCAAGTTTTTCGTAGACAACTTACATTGTGGCTTCACAGTCAAATTCACTATTTCTCCCTTCTCCATGGCCTTAACAGCCATTGACAATGCAGGACAAAAATGACCATCCTCGACTGTGAACTCCACTCCATCTGATATTTTTACAAGAGTTCCATCATCAAGACGTGCTTCATACTTAACTGCAATACCACAAAGGGGAGCTAATGATCAACACCAAGACAGATAACAAAGCCATCCAACAAAATATTAAATAAGTTAGAAACATCAACATGTATACCTAAAACAACATCAGGATCGTTAGGGTTTTCTCTTTCCTCCCCATCCTTCAGTGTCATCTTTAACAAACCTCCATCCTTACATATATCATTCACCCCAACAGGAAGAGATCTAGATTCACCATTATCTAACATCTGTGAATCAAGAGACCAAAATGAAACAGAGTAGTTTAGCCAAAAAAAAAACAAAATATAATGAATCAAAAACCAGATAGAAACGTGGTCGTTCCATTGCACTCACTCACTCACTCACTCACCTCCTAGTCCCAGTAGGGTGAACTGCACATCAAAACAATGAATACAATCAACGAAGAAGAGAAAGAGAGTTTTTGTTCAAGCCTCCCTGCTTACCATTCTCTTTCCCTTTGCAGACCATGAGAATAGGATTGTCGCTGTCACTAGCGGCACGGGCAAAGGCGAAATCGAAGTCTTCGGACATTACAATATCTATGGCGACGACGATGAGAGATTTCTACGAGGAGAAATATGGTTTGTTTCAATTCAAGAAAAGGGGAACTAGGGTTTCTTTCAAGAAAGAAAGGACCAATGCTCGCTCCTACGCGATTTAGAAATCGCGATTTAACCCTTCCTCTTTTGGGCTTGGCTGGGCTGGGCTGCTGGCCTTCTAATAGGTAAGGGCAGAGATCTATCATTATTTCTTTCGTTTTTCTTTTCTAACCCTCCTTTCTTCTCACACGCCCTCCAATATTCCTAAAATGCCTCTCTTTAGATTATATAATTCAAATTCCTTTTTTTTTTTTTTTTTTGGATTTTCAAATTAAACATTCTGAAAACTATGATTGATACGATGGTTTACCATCATACTATCCTCACATAAATTGCACAACAATTTTTGGGATAGTATGAATGATTAGCACCGACCATTATAACATAGTCCACTCTTAGATGAAATTTAAGAAAGAAAATGGTAGAAGAAAATTAATGAAAATGTTGAAAAATACAATGTTATTTATAGCCATAAAATGTTCATAGACTCTGACTACAGTCAAATGAAACATTTAAAATGTCCAAAAATGTATTAAACACACTACAAACCGTAAAACTTTGCTTGTAACGTAATGGTCCCCATTTTGAAATGGTTTAGATTATATTATCGGAAATGGTTTCCATAATATTTCGCATAATATAATTTGACTCAGTGTCAAGCTCTGTTGAAACTTTAAGTTTATATAATTTAATCACGAACACATAAAATTTTAAAAAAGATGACATTAAGTTAAATTTTACAACAACAACATACATTAAACAACATAATTTCAACAACGTGAAACAACATAATAACACACACGCACAAGGTTATGGATCAATCAAACTTCCATCTTTATTTGGTCTATTCATGCAAGCCCTGATTTCTTTGTAAGTCCTAAGTTGAATCAAACTTTCCTAAATATCTTAGGAAGGTCTAACCAAGGAAATGCCTAACTCGATCGGTCTCTTTAAACTATGCTAACTAAATATAGAGAACATGGTTCTCACGTCATCGTTGTTCCGGAGTTTCATCTAGGCGAACCATACATTTTTATATAAATCTACTGACGGACGACGATATTCAACATTGTTCAGCCTTTTTGTGTCTTTGTTATTGATAAACTGTTGATTTGGTCCAGTCGGTCCTTTTAGTCAAACAGGTTAGATTTCCCCCCGTTGTAGTACCCTATATCTAGTTTCATGTTTACATATACTCGATAAGCGTTCATGGTTTTGAGGTATGGTTTACAAATGAATCAAACACGTCAATTTATAAAAGTTTTTGTGCAATGTGGACCACATAAACTGACGATGCAATGAGTACCACGAAAAAATCATGTACTTGACTGGTTCGGGTTATAAAATCCAAAATGTCTCAGACCTCCAAAGTACAAGTTTTTAACATTGTTTGTGACTAGTTCGGATTATATAATCCAAAGTACTATGAGAATAACTTTGGATTATATAATTTGAAATATGTCATAATATGGACGGTGGTTTGGTCAACAAGTCTGGTTGGTTTATGTTCTGGACTAGCCAAAAGTCTGGCCCATCCTAAATTAAGGCCAATTTCTACACAGGTCCAAGTGAGTAGCATCTCCTTCTCACCTCGGATCCTCTCCGTCGGAATGAAGTCTCATAATGACATGGCGGCTCATAACGGTCATTCAATCTCGTCATAAGGGTGCATTTTGTAACGGCTTCCCCATTACCACTCAATGGTCTCCTCGACCCTATTTAATGAGCTTTTGACAAGTTCACAAGGTATGTATCTCTTTATGTTTCACCCCACTCTTGCTCATATACTGACTTGCGCCCATCACATCCTCGGAGCACCGTCAACGGTCGGATCACCTACTTCCGTCGATCCACCACCACCGCGAGTATCCTTACCCTCTTTGGGTAAATTCTTCTGTTTGTTCTGAACAGTTTCATACTTAGGCGCATTGCATACACATGAAGTGTCGTATGTGGCAATGTTTTGGTGTGAACTTGTACATCTAATTGGTAATTGGATACTTGGTGATTGTGATGAGATTGAATTGATTTAACTTGAGTTGATGATTATATGCGAACATGATTTGGTGTGAGTTTATGATATGTATATAACTGTGGGGTAACCCGGATGATGATTGTATGCAAACATGTTATGATTATATGCTAATGTAACTAGGTTTTTGAGATGTATATTGTCGCGTCGAATTTCGGATGTCAAGCTATTGACTAGCATTGAATCACTAAATTTAAATCACGACTGAACTTTTAATTTTTCGGGGAAAAAAGGAAAAAAGTTCTAAATTACCTTGAAAAGAGATTTTAGGTTCGAAAGTCGATTATGCGAGGGGAAGGTATTAGCACCCCTCACATCCGTTGTACTCAACGGGAACCTCTTAGTTGGCTTAGGCTAAAAATGTTTTTTGACGTTTTGCTTGCATGCTTAATCATATATATATATATGTAAATGAACAAGTAAATAAAATGTGAGGTGAAGAAAGAGATAAAAACAAACGAAATAGAAAAGAGAAAAAAAGATTTTTTATTAACGGGCTTGACAAGATGTCGATCTTGCTCCTACGTATCTCCCGGTAGTCGGAGAATTCAAAGCTTACGTAGTTCTTGAGAAAGAATCGTTTGAAAACGCACAAAGGCGTAAAAAGCTTTAAATGGTGAAAGACAGACGCTAAGGCGATAAACTCGCGCAAGGCGTAAATGTTTAAGGAAAAGACAGACGCACGGAGGCGTAAAAGGTTTGAAAATAAAGACAAACGCACGGAGGCGTACAAAAGCTTGAAAATAAAACAAACGCACGAAGGCGTTAAATTCACGCAAGGCGTAAATGTTTAAAATTAACGCGCAAAGGTGCGAAAGGTTCGGATTGACCACAAGGGCCAAAATTAGTGAGTTGGATTCACTTTGAAAATAGAATGACGATTGTCCGAGCAACGAGACATACGTCAAGCGTTCGTACAACCGGGGAAAGGAGAGACATACGTCAAACCACCCTTTTTCATTCAAGTTTCGCTTGAATTTAAAAACGTATTTTTTGGGAAGCTAGAAAAGAATGACGATCGTCTAAGCAACGAGACATACGTCAAGTGTTTATTCGATCGGGGAAAGGAGAGACATACGTCAAACCACCCTTTTTCATTCAAACTTCGCTTGAATTTTAAGAAAATGTATAAACTAAAAAAAACGCTCGTTTTTTAGAACTTAAATGAAAAAATTAATTGTTCAAATTAGTTGTTGCAACCAAGATGAACAAGTTTGTTACTTAATAAAAAGGAAAATGTTTTTGTGGTTTTGATTCTTTACTTGGAGTTAAAAAGAAAATAAATGCGATAAAACAAACTAAACGCGAGGAATTAATAAAAAAACGATCGTTGGATTAAAATAAAAAGATTTTCATGATTTATGGATTAAACTAAAAAACAATGCATGTTTATATATATATGTTCCTAAATGTATATGCTAATAACATAAAGAAAAGATGCAAAATAAAATGAACAAAATAGAAATAAAAAAAATGCATGAGATAATATGATAGATAAATAAATAAATGAGATGTTAAAAAACAATAAAACAATAAAAGGAAATAATAATAAAAAAGAAAAAAATAAAATTTGCAAAGAAAATAAAAGAAATAAATATTTGGGAGGTGTAAAAACTAAAACTGGGGATGCTGGAAGTAACAAAATAAGTCAGATTGAAAGAAAAGGCCCAAAATGTATTGGGCCTGTGTAAATTAATCTGGGTCGTCTGATTAATCAGACGGCCCTGATCAAACACAGGGCAAAAATAACCAGGGCCGCATGATTAAAATCAAAGGGTCAGGGGAGCGTGGGTGTACGCTAACGCGTACACCCTTTCACACTGAATCAGGGAGGGGTATTTAAACCCCTTCCCTTCACATTTCCTTCATTTCCCTCATTCACTTCTCTCTCTTCTCTCATTCTTTTCAGCCGCCCTCTCTCTAGCTCTCCCTTCTCTCTAGTTTGTTCGGCCATGGGGGGGTGTTCCGGCGTGGTGGCCGCCGGCCAACGCGGCGGCGCCACCGCGCCGGAGAGTTAAAACTCTCTTTTTTTCAAAAAAATTCCTCTTTTCCTATATCCTTTTTCATCCTAAACACAAATCCGGCCTTGGATTTCTCAAAATCTCCCCCAAATTCTCTAGATCTAAACTTTTAAAACCACAAAATTTTTTTTACCTTCTCTTTGCTTTTGGTTTCGGTTCTGATGCTTGCTAGGCTTTTTGTGTGTGCGTGTGTGTTTGTTCGTTTGCGTGAATTTGTGGGTTTGTGCGTGTTGTTTTTTTTTTGCGGTTTGTATGGGTTTTTGTGAGGGTTGGTGGTGTGTGAAAATGATGTGCTGTTTATGTGTGTTGTTGTGCGAAAATGAGAAGCTGGCTATGTGTTTGCTTGTGGTGTTTATGTGTTAGGGCGTGTAGTGTGTGTGTTGTGTTAGGGTATGTTGAGTTGTGTTGCTGGTGCTGTTGTTGAGTTGTGGAAAAAATCTTTTTTTTGATTCAGAATTTTTTTCTTTTTTTTTTTGTTCTGTTGATCCATCCCTGTTATATAGAAATTGTTGAGCTGCTTGTCATGACCTAGAGGATAAGCTTGCAAGCTGTGTTTCTGCAGATTTTAGGATAAAATTTCTGCAAGCATTTATGTGGGAAGATTTTGTGAGGATTTTTGGTGAATTTGTGATGATGAGAAATGATGAAAAAACCCAGGCAAATGGGGCGCTGCTACAGTGCTGTTTTGGACCATTGACTGTTGACTTTGGACTTTTTGGACAAAAAATGAAAATAATAATAATAATAAAAATAATAATAATAATAATAATAATAGTAAAATAATAAAAATGATAATAATAAAAGAATAAAAATTAATGATAATAAAAAAACTAAAATTAAAAATAAAAGTGAAAAGTGATAAAAAAATAAAATTAATAAACGAAACAAAAATTGACATGAGGTATTTTAAAATACCTCCCTGCCGAAATTTCGTCTGAAACGACGAAAATTCTCGCCCTTTTAAAAAATGCGTAAAATGAGACAATAAATAAAACGAGACGAAAATGGGTCAAAAAATGGGGTATGACAGATGCCCCTATTTAAGTTTCTTCGCTACGGAGATTAAAAGCGAAATTTTGATTCGACGGGTCGAAGAAACTTAAATACAGAGTACACCAGTTTTTGACCCATTTTGGATAGTAAAACATTATGGATGTGATGCCATGTATGCAAAATGTTATGAATGCATGTGATGCAAGTATAAATGCAAGATGGCAAAGATGACCTGATTGGGGACAAACAGAGATAAAGGGATACCCGGGTTCGTTAAAGAAACGGGATCCGACTCTATTGGGGATAGTGTTCCACTGGGGAAGAGGTTAGCCGCTCGGGTTATTGCCGAACTGTTCACTGGGGAGAGTGGGCAATTAACCACGGGAACCAAAAGGGTAAAATGTCAGCTGTTCGGGTTAAATTCCGAACTGCCACTGACGACAAGGATTGAATGTAAAGGTCAGCTGTTCGGGTTGTTGCCGAACTGCCACTGACGACAAGAAATAAAATGTCAACTGTTCGGGTTGAATTCCGAACTGCCATTGACGTCAAGAAATAAGATGTCAACTGTCGGTTTGTTCCGACCTGCCATTGACGACAAAGAAATATGAAATGTCAACTGTCGGTTTGTTCCGACCTGCCATTGACGACAAGAAAATATAAAATGTCAACTGTCGGTTTGTTCCGACCTGCCATTGACGACAAGGAAATATAAAATGTCAACTGTCGGTTGTTCCGACCTGCCATTGACGACAAGAAAATGAAAGATGTCAACTGTCGGTTTGTTCCGACCTGCCATTGACGACAAGAAAATGAAAGATGTCAACTGTCGGTTTGTTCCGACCTGCCATTGACGACAAGGAAATATAAAATGTCCACTGTCGGTTGTTCCGACCTGCCATTGACGACAAGGAAATGAAAAATGTCAACTGTCGGTTTGTTCCGACCTGCCATTGACGACAAGGAAATGAAAAATGTCAACTGTCGGTTGTTCCGACCTGCCATTGACGACAAGAAAATAAAATGTCACGTCAACTGTCCGGGTTGGTTACCGAACCGTACATTGACGACAGGAAATAAAAACATGTCAACTGTCCGGATTGGTTACCGAACCGTTCATTGACAACAAAAAGAAAAGTCAACTGTCCGGGTTGTTTACCGAACCGTTCATTGACGACAGGAAATAAAAAGACATGTCAACTGTCCGGGTTGGTTACCGAACCGTTCATTGACAATAGGAAATAAAAAGACATGTCAACTGTCCGGATTGGTTACCGAACCGTACATTGACGACAAGAAGAAAAGTCAACTGTTCGGATTGGTTACCGAACTGTACATTGACGACAGTGAGGATGCGGCTGACAAGCCGTTCCTTACAGAATTGCCCCTTCACTTGGGGAAAAGGGATGCACAAGCTGTTCGTTAAAGAACTTGTCACTTGGCACAACACTGGGGAATATGCACAAGCTGTTCGTTAAAGAACTGCCACTTGGCATAAAAAGGGTGACATCACTTGACCAAACGGACTGGGGATGACACTTGGGGAATATTTACTGGTGACTATGATGGGATGCCGAGCAAAGTCGGGCTTTGGTTATGATTTGGTATTTGTGAGTGTGAATGATGACTCACTGGGGAATGCCAATAAAATTGGGCTTTGTTTTGTAACATCATTGGAGAATGACATTGGAGAAAAATGCAGATTGTTTATGATAAATTGGTAAGAAACGTGGTGGTTAAAACAACCATGTACAGATGATATTGTGGTATTTGCATGTGTGAATGCGTATATGCATGAATGCGTGATCACATGATTTGTATGATTGTACAAATGTACAAATGCATGAATGTATGAATGCACTAATGCAGGACTCCCATTGGGGATGTGTGAAAGATTGGCTTGCACTGGGGGATACCCTAAATGTTTTGATTTATTGCATGACCGACAACTTGGTGAAACAAGATTTAGACCGGTAAAATGAGAAGTGGACCGACGTCGCATTGCAAACACTCGGTGATCCTTGATGGGGATGATGTTACAGGGAACACATCTAAGATGTTGACGGGGTAAAGTCGTAACCATTGATGAGGAACACATATCTTATGGGGAAATTGTTACTTCACTGGGGAATCGTGTTAATCCGCTTGGGAGAAGAACTGGTGATTCCGCCGGGAATGCTTATGTTTTGTTTGGATGCCGAGCGAGGTCGGGCTTTGATTGTATTTGGATGCCGAGCGAGGTCGGGCTTTGATGTTGGATGCCGAGCGAGGTCGGGCTTTTTGTAATGTGGGTGCCGAGCGAGGTCGGGCTTTTTGTAACGGATGCCGAGCGAGGTCGGGCTTTTTGTAATGGATGGTGCCAATAATGATTGGGCTTTTGGGGTTGAGACTCCACTGGAGGGATGCCAATAAAATTGGGCTTTATTTGTGGTTTAGCTGGGGATATAAGGATTATTTTGGAAGCATGATCGGTATCCAGCCTTAGATGCCAACGGTGGTTGGGCTTTTGTGAGTAGGTGCCAATGACAATTGGGCTTTTGACTATTTTTGACAAAGGTTGACTTCCTGGGGAGTTTGTTAATCCACCGGGAATTGTGCTAATCCACTGGGGATTATGATTGAATGCCGAGCGAGGTCGGGCTTTGATTCACTGGGGATATTCCCTTTGATTCACGGGGGAACTCCGCTGGGGAAATCTGTTTAGCAAATGACCATATTTGGTCTGCGAAGTTTATCCGCTCTCGGGATAGCTGCTGGCGTGCACTTCAATTATTCGCAAGTCCAAAGAGAATGTGTTTATTATTTATGCTTTCTAAAAAGATTTAAATTTTTCTTTTGAAAAAGAGTTTCGTTCCAAGTACTATTATCAAAAATAGAAGGAATGACTAAGCAAAATAAATGGGAATTCCCAACAAAGTGTAAAGACTTCACTAGGAAGAAATTTTATTAATGGGGTGGTGGCCCGCCAACGGCGTGGTTCCACGGATCTTACAAAGTTTGAAAAAATGGTAAATATACAGGGAAGGTTCATTGAACACAATAACCGCTATTCTCCCTAACAACTTTGAATCCACTGTTTGGATGCTTCAGATTCCGAGTCCCTTGACAGCTGATTTGCCCCAAGTAAACTGTAGTCGATCCGATGCAGTTATCTTGTCTTTTGATCCTTAACTTTTGCATAGGTGGCCCTTTCGGGTTTTCGACCTATCAGGATGATTATTTCTGTTTTGTGTCTCTAATTTTTGCCTGGACCGCCCTTTCGGGTTTTCGACTTACCGAGCTGTTCTTTTGTTTTTTAGACAAAATATTTCTTGACTACATCGGAATTCACAGGACGCGGCAAATCTTCGCCGTCCATTGTCGTGAGAATCAAAGCTCCTCCGGAGAAAACTCTCTTGACTACATACGGGCCTTCGTAGTTAGGCGTCCATTTGCCCCTGGAATCGGGTTGAAAAGATAGGATCCTTTTAAGCACGAGGTCTCCTTCTTGGATTTCACGAGGACGAACCTTCTTGTCAAAAGCTTGTTTCATCCTCTGTTGATACAGTTGTCCATGACACAAGGCGGTCATGCGTTTCTCCTCAATTAAGTTCAACTGATCGTATCTGTTTTGACACCATTCAGCCTCTGACAATTTAGCTTCCATCAAGATTCTCAATGACGGGATTTCGACTTCTACGGGGAGCACTGCTTCCATGCCGTATACTAAAGAGAAAGGGGTTGCCCCTGTCGATGTGCGTACTGAAGTACGATACCCGTGCAAGGCATATGGCAACATTTCGTGCCAATCCTTGTAGGTGACTACCATCTTTTGCACTATTTTCTTGATGTTTTTGTTTGCAGCTTCAACTGCGCCATTCATCTGAGGTCTATAAGGAGAGGAGTTATGATGCTCGATCTTGAACTCTTGACATAGCTCCTTCATCATCTTGTTGTTCAGATTGGTCCCATTGTCGGTGATGATCTTGCTAGGAATACCATATCGACAGATGATATGATTCTTAATAAATCGGACCACCACTTGTTTGGTGACGTTGGCGTATGACGCAGCTTCGACCCATTTGGTGAAGTAGTCAATCGCAACTAAGATGAAACGATGTCCATTAGAAGCTTTAGGTTCAATCCTACCAATCATGTCGATACCCCACATGGAGAAAGGCCAGGGAGAAGAGAGGACATTCAGAGCCGTTGGTGGCATATGGATCTTGTCTGCATAAATTTGACATTTATGGCATTTTCTGGCATGCTTGTAGCAATCACTCTCCAAGGTCATCCAGTAATATCCGGCCCTTAAGATCTTCCTAGCCATTGTGTGCCCACTGGAATGAGTCCGAAGGAACCTTCATGTATCTCATGCATTATACGATCGGCTTCTTGCTCATCAACGCATCTGAGTAGCACCATATCAAAATTCCTTTTGTATAAAACTTCTCCATTTAGAAAAAAGTTGCCAGCTAATCTTCGCAGAGTTTTCTTATCCTTGTTGGATGCCCCATGCGGGTACTCTTGCTTTTGTAGGAAACTTTTGATGTCATGGAACCATGGCTTGTTATCTATGACTGCTTCGGCTGCAAACACATGTGCAGGCCTTTCTAGATGCTGAACCTTGATTGTTGGAATCTCACTCCGGCGGCTGACCTCATACATGGAAGACAAAGTTGCCAAAGCATCCGCCATTTGATTCTCATCTCGAGGAATATGATGCAGCTTAACTTTGTTGAAAAAAGTTAGCAAACGTCTTGCATAATCTTTGTAAGGAATCAAGCCGGTGTGGCGAGTTTCCCAATCTCCATTGATTTGATTGATCACAAGAGCTGAGTCTCCATAAATGTCGAGGTTCTTGATCCTTAGATCAATGGCTTCCTCAATTCCCAAAATACAAGCTTCATACTCCGCCATATTGTTTGTACAGTCGAATGAAAGTCTTGCAGCGAAAGGGAGATGTTTGCCGTCGGGGGTGATGATAACTGCCCCAATTCCATTGCCATAGACATTGACAGCTCCATCAAAGATTAACTTCCATTTAGATTCGGGATCTGGACCTTCGCCGAATAGTGGCTCGTCATAATCCTTCATCTTTAGATACATGATTTCTTCATCGGGGAAGTCAAACTTGATTGGTTGATAATCCTCGATTGGTTGATGAGCCAAATGATCGGCAAGAATGCTGGCCTTGATAGCTTTTTGAGTGTGGTATTCGATGTCGTATTCTGATAACAACATCTGCCAACGGGCGATCCTTCCGGTTAAGGCGGGTTTTTCAAAGATGTACTTGATTGGATCCATTTTGGATATCAACCAAGTAGTATGGTTAAGCATGTAGTGGCGAAGACGCCTAGCAGCCCAAGCTAATGCACAACAAGTCTTCTCGAGTAGAGAGTATCGGGACTCGCAGTCCGTAAACTTCTTGCTTAGGTAGTAGACAGCGTGCTCTTTTCTACCGGTCTCGTCTTGTTGTCCGAGTACACAACCCATGGAGTCTTCCAATACGGTTAAGTACATGATTAAAGGTCTTCCTTCGACTGGAGGGATAAGTATTGGAGGTTCTAGTAGGTACTCCTTGATGCTGTCGAAGGCTTTCTGGCAATCTTCTGTCCATACTACTTCTTGATTTTTGCGAAGTAGCTTGAAGATGGGTCCACAAGTGGCTGTCATGTGGGATATGAATCTAGAGATGTAATTTAAACGTCCTAGAAATCCCCTTACTTGCTTCTCAGTTTGAGGAGCAGGCATTTCTCTGATGGCTTTGACCTTGTCGGGATCTACCTCGATACCCTTTTGACTGACAATGAAACCTAGGAGTTTTCCAGATCTCACGCCGAATGTACATTTGTTGGGGTTCAGGCGAAGCCGATATTTTCTCAGGCGTTGAAACATCTTTAGCAAATATTCAACATGTTCCTCTTCATTTCCTGATTTGACAATCATGTTGTCGACATATACTTCAATTTCTTTGTGTATCATGTCGTGGAAGAGAGTGGTCATGCCCCTTTGATAGGTAGCACCCGCATTTGTTAAGCCAAAAGGCATCACTTGATAACAAAAGGTGCCCCATGGTGTAATGAAAGATGTTTTTTCTCTATCTTCAACAGCCATTTTAATTTGATTGTATCCAGAGAAGCCATCCATGAAGGAGAATACTTTGGATTTGGTCGTATTGTCGACCAATATGTCAATGTGGGGTAAAGGGAAGTCGTCTTTTGGACTAGCTTTGTTTAAATCTCGATAGTCGACGCACATCCGAACTTTACCGTCCTTCTTGGGAACAGGCACTATGTTGGCCAACCACTGAGGGTATTCTGATGTAACAAGAAATCCAGCATTAATTTGCTTTTGCACTTCCTCTTTGATCTTGAGGGCCATGTCAGGGCGAGTTCTTCTCAACTTCTGCTTGACTGGCGGACATTCAGGTTTCAAAGGTAGATGATGCTCTACAATCTCGGGATCCAATCCTGGCATATCTTGGTATGACCATGCAAAGATATCCACATATTCTTCAAGAAGCTTGATGATTCTTTCTTTGACGGATGCATCCAACAATGCCCCAATCTTGATTTCTTTCTTGTCCTCTTCGGAACCCAAGTTGATAACCTCTATTGCTTCCTCATGAGGTTGAATAGTCTTCCTCTCTTGTTCTAATAGGCGCTTGATTTCATCCGGAATTTCTTCATCCTCTTCCTCTTCCGCTTCGTAAACAGGGAATTCAAAGTTGGGAGAGAGCCTAGGGTTATGAAGTTCAACGGGTTTATGGACGTTTAGTCTGCAAATGATGAATGATTGATTTTAGTGAAATGAGAGAAAATGCAGACTTTTTTTGAAAATTAAAAAGAAGAAAATATACTTATGATTGATTTTTTTTGGTTTTTTGTGTTACCATTTTTTCGAAAAAAGACGACAATAAAACAACCAAAAGAATAATGGAAAGGTCGTGATAAAAACGACAAATTTCATTTATGATAATAGTACTTTAAACAAGCCCTACATGAGTCCTTCTTCGCTTTGGGCAAGACGAAGGGATCTTTTTTTGAAAACGATAAATAAATAAACACATTACTTAGACAATTGAATAACAGAAGGAATGTCGACAGCATCCCAATTGTAGCAAACTCCTTCGGGCGTCACATGGACATGTACCGCTTCTTCCGGCCCATCTTCAGTGATGGCGTTGACTTCCTTTGTGGCTTCCTTCAAAATAGGACTAGCTCCTTGATGTTCTTGAACCATGTTGATTGAGGAATCATGGTTCGGCAGCGGGTTAGTTTGGACATTTGGGTTCGAGTCCTTGAAGGTCAGCACTTTAGTACGGACTAGCCTTTGAACCTCACTTTTGAGAACAAAGCAACGTTCAATGTCATGGCCTGGTGCCCCTTGATGGAATACACAAGTAAGGTCCGGGCGATACCATGTAGGTAATATATTTGGTACGGGAGGAGGTGCTCTTGTTTGTACGAGGTTTCTCGCACGTAAAGCCGGGAGCAAATCCGCGTACTTCATGGGTATCGGATCGAATGCCGCTCTTGGGCGATTCTGATGGTTGAAGGGCTGTTGAGGTGCTTGAGGTCGGAACTGCTGCTGACCTTGTGGGCGTTGTTGTTGATAATATGGTTGTGGATTTTGTGGAGGTTGTTGTTGTTGATATGCTGGTTGATAAGGAGGGGGAGGCCTTTGTGGGACCTGGATCTGGTAGCTTGGAGGTGTTGAGATGGTAGGTGAAATAGCAGAGACATGCGGATATGCTGAGTACCCTTGATGAGGTCCTCCATGGCCAATCATGCCGATATCTTGCTCTTTCTTCCTTGGGTAGCCACCCCCGAATCTCTTAGTGCTGCTTGATGGAGCACTTTCTTTCACTAAGCGTCCCTCTCGGACCGCATCCTCCAAACGTACGCCCATGCTTACCATCTCGGTGAAGTCACTTGGCGCACTCGCAACCATTCGTTCATAATAAAAGGAACCAAGAGTATTCAAAAATATCTTGGTCATTTCCTTTTCTTCAAGAGGCGGGCTAATCTGAGCCGCTATCTCTCTCCATCTTTGTGCGTACTCCTTAAAGGTCTCTTTGTCCTTTTGGGCCATAGCCCGGAGTTGGTCCCGGTCCGGGGCCATGTCCAAATTATATTTGTATTGGCGGACAAACGCCTCTCCCAAGTCATTGAAGGTTTGAATTTTAGTACTATCCAAACCCATGTACCACTTTAAAGCGGCACCGGTTAAGCTATCTTGAAAATAATGGATAAGCAGCTGATGGTTGTCTGTTTGGGTTGACATCTTCCTTGCGTACATTACCAAGTGACTTTGCGGGCAAGTATTCCCTTTGTACTTTTCAAAGTCCGGGACCTTGAATTTAGGAGGGATTTGGACATTGGGTACAAGGCAGAGCTCATGGGCGCTTTTCCCAAATAAATCCTTTCCTCGGAGGGCCTTGATCTCCCTTTGCATTTCCTCGAATTTCTCTTGGAAATCGGCCATCTTATCTTGAGCACCTACACTTTCGGTATGAAAGATAGGCTCGTGATCATGCTGAGTGGTATGGACCACTGGCGTTGTGAAGGCCACAGAAGCCGGAGGGAAGGTAATCTCGGGTTGAGATACCGGAGCTTCTAGGAGGGTAGTGGGAATTGGGATAGACTCTTCACCAAACTCAAAAGGCATGCCCCACGTGCAACCGAGGGGTTTAGAGCGTTGTAGAGCATCGACATGCAATGTTGAAGTCGAAGCAAATGCTGATGCTTGTTCTTGAGAACTGGAAGGAGGAGGAGGTGTCGGGATTTGCGCGGCAGCTAGTAGTTTCACTAACTCCGTTAGTTTCTCCATCTCCGTTTTCATGGATGTTAATTCTTCACGAAGCTCGTGATTCTCTTGCTCTAAATTCTCCATTTTCTTCTTTAAGGCTGCTCGAGTGTTGTAGGCGTGAGTCGCTTCAAGACGATGAGCCACTTCTCTTTATGGGAAGACGTGTAGTGTTGCGGAGAAAATGCGAACACTGAATACTCAATTCGGATTATGAGAAATCCTGAGGATAAGAAAAAGAGAAATGAGTTTTGGACTCGAAGATGGACATATGCATGATAATGAATGATGTAAATGCATGAAAATTTTTTTGTTTTGCTTTACAAGAAAATTAAAAAGTGCAATTAATTTCCTATAAAGCAAAGTGATATGCGAAAATTATTTTCATGCATGTAAATGTATGGTATGCATATGTATGTTCAAAATTTCCCCCATCCTTACGTGTAGGCTCTAAAGATGAGATTTTCTAAAAGGTCCCTAGAGATCACGGACCTCACATGGAACTATTGTCGTCAATTGCAAATGCTCGCAAGACCTCAATATATTCCAAGTGAAATCTACTCTAGGCGGGGTTTTCGCATCTTCCCTTCAAGACATACGTCAAGTGGGCCTCCGCTACGCAACCCCATCCTATCTTAATTTTTTCTCAAAGCTCGGGAATAGAGCCTCACACGTCCGGCATTAACCCGAACAATGTGGAGTAACACCGCTCAAGTAACCCCACAACATATATAATATGAATATAAAGCAATATGAAACAAATATATATATAAAGCGAGAAAAGATAAACAAATAATGATGATAAGGCATAAGCGTGCAAGCAAAATAAAAACATTTTATCCTAAAAGCCAACTAAGATAGGCTTGACTTATCATACACAAAAACAAAGTGTTTAAGTATATCTCCCCAGTGAAGTCGCCATTTCTGTCGCGTCGAATTTCGGATGTCAAGCTATTGACTAGCATTGAATCACTAAATTTAAATCACGACTGAACTTTTAATTTTTCGGGGAAAAAAGGAAAAAAGTTCTAAATTACCTTGAAAAGAGATTTTAGGTTCGAAAGTCGATTATGCGAGGGAAAGGTATTAGCACCCCTCACATCCGTTGTACTCAACGGGAACCTCTTAGTTGGCTTAGGCTAAAAATGTTTTTTGACGTTTTGCTTGCATGCTTAATCATATATATATATATGTAAATGAACAAGTAAATAAAATGTGAGGTGAAGAAAGAGATAAAAACAAACGAAATAGAAAAGAGAAAAAAAGATTTTTTATTAACGGGCTTGACAAGATGTCGATCTTGCTCCTACGTATCTCCCGGTAGTCGGAGAATTCAAAGCTTACGTAGTTCTTGAGAAAGAATCGTTTGAAAACGCACAAAGGCGTAAAAAGCTTTAAATGGTGAAAGACAGACGCTAAGGCGATAAACTCGCGCAAGGCGTAAATGTTTAAGGAAAAGACAGACGCACGGAGGCGTAAAAGGTTTGAAAATAAAGACAAACGCACGGAGGCGTACAAAAGCTTGAAAATAAAACAAACGCACAGAGGCGTTAAATTCACGCAAGGCGTAAATGTTTAAAATTAACGCGCAAAGGTGCGAAAGGTTCGGATTGACCACAAGGGCCAAAATTAGTGAGTTGGATTCACTTTGAAAATAGAATGACGATTGTCCGAGCAACGAGACATACATCAAGCGTTCGTACAACCGGGGAAAGGAGAGACATACGTCAAACCACCCTTTTTCATTCAAGTTTCGCTTGAATTTAAAAACGTATTTTTTGGGAAGCTAGAAAAGAATGACGATCGTCTAAGCAACGAGACATACGTCAAGTGTTTATTCGATCGGGGAAAGGAGAGACATACGTCAAACCACCCTTTTTCATTCAAACTTCGCTTGAATTTTAAGAAAATGTATAAACTAAAAAAAACGCTCGTTTTTTAGAACTTAAATGAAAAAATTAATTGTTCAAATTAGTTGTTGCAACCAAGATGAACAAGTTTGTTACTTAATAAAAAGGAAAATGTTTTTGTGGTTTTGATTCTTTACTTGGAGTTAAAAAGAAAATAAATGCGATAAAACAAACTAAACGCGAGGAATTAATAAAAAAACGATCGTTGGATTAAAATAAAAAGATTTTCATGATTTATGGATTAAACTAAAAAACAATGCATGTTTATATATATATGTTCCTAAATGTATATGCTAATAACATAAAGAAAAGATGCAAAATAAAATGAACAAAATAGAAATAAAAAAAATGCATGAGATAATATGATAGATAAATAAATAAATGAGATGTTAAAAAACAATAAAACAATAAAAGGAAATAATAATAAAAAAGAAAAAAATAAAATTTGCAAAGAAAATAAAAGAAATAAATATTTGGGAGGTGTAAAAACTAAAACTGGGGATGCTGGAAGTAACAAAATAAGTCAGATTGAAAGAAAAGGCCCAAAATGTATTGGGCCTGTGTAAATTAATCTGGGCCGTCTGATTAATCAGACGGCCCTGATCAAACACAGGGCAAAAATAACCAGGGCCGCATGATTAAAATCAAAGGGTCAGGGGAGCGTGGGTGTACGCTAACGCGTACACCCTTTCACACTGAATCAGGGAGGGGTATTTAAACCCCCTCCCTTCACATTTCCTTCATTTCCCTCATTCACTTCTCTCTCTTCTCTCATTCTTTTCAGCCGCCCTCTCTCTAGTTTGTTCGGCCATGGGGGGGTGTTCCGGCGTGGTGGCCGCCGGCCAACGCGGCGGCGCCACCGCGCCGGAGAGTTAAAACTCTCTTTTTTTCAAAAAAATTCCTCTTTTCCTATATCCTTTTTCATCCTAAACACAAATCCGGCCTTGGATTTCTCAAAATCTCCCCCAAATTCTCTAGATCTAAACTTTTAAAACCAAAAAATTTTTTTTACCTTCTCTTTGCTTTTGGTTTCGGTTCTGATGCTTGCTAGGCTTTTTGTGTGTGCGTGTGTGTTTGTTCGTTTGCGTGAATTTGTGGGTTTGTGCGTGTTTTTTTTTTTTTTGCGGTTTGTATGGGTTTTTGTGAGGGTTGGTGGTGTGTGAAAATGATGTGCTGTTTATGTGTGTTGTTGTGCGAAAATGAGAAGCTGGCTATGTGTTTGCTTGTGGTGTTTATGTGTTAGGGCGTGTAGTGTGTGTGTTGTGTTAGGGTATGTTGAGTTGTGTTGCTGGTGCTGTTGTTGAGTTGTGGAAAAAATCTTTTTTTTGATTCAGAATTTTTTTCTTTTTTTTTTTGTTCTGTTGATCCATCCCTGTTATATAGAAATTGTTGAGCTGCTTGTCATGACCTAGAGGATAAGCTTGCAAGCTGTGTTTCTGCAGATTTTAGGATAAAATTTCTGCAAGCATTTATGTGGGAAGATTTTGTGAGGATTTTTGGTGAATTTGTGATGATGAGAAATGATGAAAAAACCCAGGCAAATGGGGCGCTGCTACAGTGCTGTTTTGGACCATTGACTGTTGACTTTGGACTTTTTGGACAAAAAATGAAAATAATAATAATAATAAAAATAATAATAATAATAATAGTAAAATAATAAAAATGATAATAATAAAAGAATAAAAATTAATGATAATAAAAAAACTAAAATTAAAAATAAAAGTGAAAAGTGATAAAAAAATAAAATTAATAAACGAAACAAAAATTGACATGAGGTATTTTAAAATACCTCCCTGCCGAAATTTCGTCTGAAACGACGAAAATTCTCGCCCTTTTAAAAAATGCGTAAAATGATAAATAAAACGAGACGAAAATGGGTCAAAAAATGGGGTATGACATATATGATATATGTAAGACGTAAACTTACATGCGTTTATTAATCTCTTATGGTGAACGCATATCTTACCCCCCCAGTGACTTTTGTCGCCTCACCCTTATGGTGTAGACGTCGTGCAGGTTGAGGAGTAGCATATTTCTTGTGAGTTGATGAGGACGACTTGAGGCCTACTCATATTTATCTCGAGGAGTCTAGATTTAGGTGCTTTGATCTAGGATGTCGGGATTTTCTTTTATTGTCAGATTTTATGCTATGTGATCTTATGATCAAACTGTTGATGTTATATTCTGTCGAGTTGTATGTTATGAACCGAGACATGACATTATATGATGTTGAGTATGATTTTATTCCGCTGCGATATGAATATGTTTGGTGAAATTTTTATATTGAATATTTAATATGAGTTTATGTTGAAGTAGTAAGACCCTAATGTATGATAAATGCGTGATTTATCTCTTAATTATGTTCTCGGGGATTGGGGCCCTACAGGAGGTTCTTTTGCACCTCTGTTTTTGGCTTCTTCTTCACCTTGCACGACCTTCAATATTTGGTTTTATTTCATATATGTTGAGATCTGTAGTGTTCCTGACTGTTGTTTCGCGCTCACCGCGCCAGAGTGCTTGGAGGATGTTTTTGTTTGTATTTTTTTTGTTCTGTGATGTGTTTGTTTCTGCTGTTGGCGTTGTTTTTTGGTCCTGATCATAGACTGGTGGGATTGGATTTGGCTTTTTTGTGGTGGTCTGTTTCGTAAACCCGAAAGGGTCTGGTGTCTTCTAAAACCCGAAAGGGTATAGTTCGTTTAACTCAAATGAGTCTGGTTACTGACGTATTGAACTCATCCCTCGATCTGAGTGCTTACGCGTTGTTTTGCTCGAAAGAGCATTTTATGCTTGTTGTTGATCAGGGAGTTATTGGCACATGGATTTTGTTTCCATGCTGGCAGTCGATCCATTCGCCATACCTATACTCTAATTGTCCTTGGCGGATGTTCACTTTTCATTCTTTTTTGTAACCTGGTTTCACGCCCGTACGTGGGTTCGCTGGGCTGCGCCTATGATTAGTGAATTTTTGTTAGGATAGATTAGAGTGTATCCACTTAGACTGATTTTTCACGTTGTATTCCCGATTGGACTATTCTTAGGTCAGGTCTTATGCCCCTCGGTCTTTGTATCATTTTCTTTTTATTTATGTTATTTCCTATTTGGCTTAAAAAAAAAAGTTCCATGTCAATTAGTGAATTAATTATATCATTGCAACGTAAATTTGAGAGAAAATTGTGGGGCTGAGACCATCCTATTAAGAAAGGATAAAGCTTTTGAGATCAAAATTGCACAAAAATATAAAGGGTTATTAGGTGTTTACCCCCTGCCATTTATGCGAGTTTTGGTTTAACTCCCTATAAAAATAAAAATCTGAGATTTTCTCTTGTCATTTGAAGATTCTTTAATTTTAGACCCTCAAGACATATGACTGTGCACTTAAGCTTTTATGGCATGTTGAGTCAACATTTTTTGCTTATGTGGCATGCTGAGTGGGTATTATTCATTCTTTTAGATTTATTTTAATTTCAGTTGGCTTTTTATTATTAAATGAATTAACAAATTTATATAGAATTAAAAAAAGAAGGCTTAATCATATTCCAATGTTCTTCCCCTCTACCACTCGTTATCTCTTCTTCTTCATCCCAATTTTCATCTTCCCAAACTCACAACCTTTCCCTCAAATCCATTCCTCTTTCTTGATTATCATCATCAATGAAAGAATGATATGCATTGTCTTTCTATTAATTTTCAATGATATATATACACAATTATACAGTGTCAGTTTCTCTGACTATTTACTATACAATCATTACTATTTAGGACAATTATATTCTAATAATATATAAAGATATTATAATAATATATAAAGATATTATAATAATATTCTAATACACCCCAGTAGTCGAAATGAGAGGCTGACGGATGTTGAGACTATTACGAAAATCGTCAAAGAGTTGCAATGGAAGTCCTTTGGTGAAGATGCCAGCGATTTAGTAACATGAAGGAACATGTAAGACTCGTACTTGGCCGCGGGTGACTTTCTCACACACAAAATGTATATCCATCTCGACGTGTTTGGTGCGTTGATGTTGAACTGGGTTGCCGGATAGATAGAAAATACTCACATTGTCACAATAAACCAGTGTGACTGTTGTGACTTGGAAATGTAGTTCCAATAGCAAGTTTCTAATCCAACAAGATTCAGATACTACATTGGCGACTCTGCGGTACTCGGCTTCAGCACTAGACCGAGAGAGGGTGTATTGGTGTTTGGCAGGCCATGAGATTAAATTGTCACCAAGATAGACACAGTAACCAGAGGTGGATCGCCTGGTGTCTAGGCAACCAGCCCAATCTACATCAGTGTAAGAAACCAATTTGCTGACAGAGGAGGGATGTAAGTGAAGGCCGAAATCAATAGGGCCATGAATATACCGAATGATACGCTTCAGTGCTGACATATGTTGCATTTTAGGGTCATGCATGAATAGGCATACTTGTTGTACTGCATAAGAGATATCTGGTCTTGTGAAAGTTAAATATGTTGGAACAAAATGTGTTTAACTTATGATACAATTCTCATTGAATTTAACTTATGAGAACTGTTTTTAACTTTTAGCCTCTGAATTAATCTTTATGCTCTTATGAATTTGAAATTAGGCTCTGATACCTTTCTGTGAGATACATAACTCTTAGTGAGTTAAAATGAATTAAAAATAACTTGGATAAGTCTCAGGGAGCTTACAAAACTCATCCTGTGGATTATCAGACTTAGGGGGAGAGCTTACAAACCTCAGAACCTGAAGTCAGCAAGTTATTTAAAATTCTGAGTGTTAATTTCACTATATTGTTTTAAGTTAAGCTTAATTAACTTGGATAAAAATCAAGGGGAGCTTACAAACCTAACCTTGAGGACTGTCAGACCTAGGGGGAGCTTACAAACCTCTCCTGAAGTCAGATTGTTAATTAAACTTAACAACAACTCTGAAATTTTCACATTAGTGTTTTTAACTGAACTTAATTAACTTGGATCAAACTCAGGGGGAGCTTACAAACCTCACACCCTGCAGTTAACTTGTTAACTAAGTTAACAACAATTTTCCAATTTAATACTTATGTTTGTCATCATCAAAAAGGGGGAGATTGTTGGAACAAAATGTGTTTAACAAGTCTCTTATGAATTAAGGGGAGATTGTTGAAACATATCTCTCTTTATGGTTTTGATGATAACAAAGTATTAAAGAGAAAATTGGTTATTTTACTAATGCTTTGTTCAAGTGTTTCAGAACCACGTGCTTAATAAGTATTAATTGATAATGGTTATGGAAGAACAAGCTAAAGAGCAAGAAGGAAAGCTAAGAAGCAATGTTGCAAAGCTAGAAGGAAACTGGGTCTGAAGTGGTGCTCCTGAAGTGCAGCTTCTGAGTCTGAAGGCAGCTTCTGATGTCTGGGTGCTTCTGAAGAAGTCAACGCAAAGTCAACTCCTGAAGCCAGCTTCTGATCCGTACAAGGCAGCTTCTGATGCAGCAGCTTCTGATGCACTGTTCACAGAGAAGCTTCTGAAGCTGATGTGGCATGGAAAGTGACCAGTACTGTGCGCATTTAATGCCTGGATGTGTCAGAACAACTCAATGGAACAGTTGTCTCCCTGACCCAAACATTCTCTAGCTTTTAAGGTAGGCAAGTTCAAAAATGGCTGCTGCTCTGGTTTTTGCAAAAAGCTCAGCACACATTTTCAGTCTATTCTAGTACAACTTGCAACGGCTCTTTCCTCAAATCAAGCAAATCTTCAACAGCTATAATTCATCTATAAAAGGAAGAAGATTTGAAGAAGAAATTCGTCTAAGACTCTTGAAATCAAATTGCTGAAACCTTGCTCTGTTTTCTGTGTAAAAACTGTCAAGTTCAAAACTCTTAGAAATTCTCATAGTCTTTGTAACTTAGAATTTCTTAAGGTTAAGAGTCTTAACCTGTGTTGTATTAAGAGAACACCTCTGATATTTTATCAAGTGTTCATCCCAAACTCCTTTACTTGTAAACCAGTTTGGTCCCTAAAGTCTCAGTCTATATACTGAGCATTTGTAACCTCATTCCTTTGTGGTCTGAGTCAGAAGTCTCTTGACTTAGTGTCTTGAGCATTGGGAAGTCTCTTGTCTTAGTGACTTGAGCATTGGAAGCCTCTTCCTTGGTGGTTGAGCATAGAAGCCTCTTTCTTTGTGATTGAGCAACTGGAAGTCTCTTCCTTAGTGGTTGAGCATTTGTAATCATAACTGATTATAGTGGAACTCTCTTGTTGGAAAACAAGGGGACTGGACTACTTCTCACATTGAGAAGGAACCAGTATAAATTCTGTGTGTCTCTCTTTCATTCTCTTTTCAACCTGTTAATCCGCTGCATTTAATTCTGATAACAGTTCAGAACCTGGTTCTGAACTTGTATTAAGTCTTTGAAAAGAAAAAGAACAAGTTTTTGAGTCACACAATTCAACCCCCCCTTCTTGTGTGTGTGTTTTTCTCACCTTCAGTTGGTATTAGAGCTCCGGTTCTGATATTAACACTTAACAGTGTGTCAGTAGGATCCTGAGAAAAACATGACCTCAACTAGTGGTTCACCTCCACCCTCTCCCAGAAATCCACCATCTCCCAGAAATCAAAGAAATGTACAATATGACTATGGTACTGAAGAAAAGAAGTCTAGGTCACACAATAAACCTCCTATGTTTACTGGTGACCCAGAAAAATTCTCTTGGTGGAAGAGTAAAATGTACAGTCATATTATTGGGGTTGATGATTCACTATGGGACATCATAGAAGATGGAATCACCATTCCAGTTGATGAAGAAGGTGTTGCTGTCAACAGAAGAGCTCTAAGTGATGCAGAAAGAAAAATCTATAGGAAGCATCATCATGTCAGAGGTATCATTGTGGACTCATTACCTCACACTGAGTATCAGAAGCTGAGTGACAAGTCCACAGCAAAGGCCATCTTCACATCCCTCTGCTCTAACTATGAAGGTAACAAAAAGGTTAGAGAAGCTAAGGCTAACATTCTTGTTCAGCAATATGAACTGTTCAGAATGAAAGAGGATGAAAATATTGAGACTATGTTCTCAAGATTTCAGACTCTGGTTTCTGGACTTCAGATTCTGAAAAAGAGTTATACCACAGCTGACCATGTGAACAAACTCTTAAGAAGTCTGCCATCTAAATGGAGACCTAAAGTGACTGCTATTGAGGAAGCTAAGGATCTGAATACTTTAAGTATTGAGGATCTGATAAGCTCCCTCAAGGTGCATGAACTGGGACTCAATGAGGATGAGTCTGTTAGAGAACCAAAAACATTAACTCTGAAGTCTAAAAGAAAACCTGCTAAAGCTTTGAAAGCTATTGAATCTGAAGAAGAGTTTCTTGAGGGAAATTCTGATGAAGATTCAGATGCTGATGAGCTTGCAATGCTTTCTAAAAGGCTTCAGTATCTGATGAATAGAAAGAAAAAATTCTCTAACAGAAGCAGTAACTTTAGAGGATCTAGTTCTGGTTCAAAGAGGGATATCCAGAAGGAAAGCTGTTACAAGTGCAAAAAGCCTAACCACTTCAATGCTGACTGTCCTGATCTTCAAAAGGAAAAATCAAAGGAAAAAGCTAAGAAGTTCAGCTCAAAGTCTAGCAGTTTCAGAAACAAGCTTAAGAAGAGTCTCATGGCAACATGGGATGATCTGGATAATGAGTCAGAATCTGATGAGGAAGAAGCAAACCTGGCCCTGATGGCAACTGCATCTTCTGATACAGAATCATGCTCAGATTCTGATGAAGAAGATGAGGTATATTCTGAACTCTCTAGATCTGAATTGATTGAAACAGTTAATGATCTTATGAGTCATCTTAAGAGAAAGTTAAAAGAAATTAAATCTTTGAAAAATCAAACAAACTTGCTGTCTGAGGAAAATCTTAAACTTCAGAATCAAATTTTTGAATATGATGAAGAAGTTGAAGAACTCAGAAAAGAGGCTCATAAGAAATCTGAAGAGATTCTTAATGAACAGGAAATAGCTCTTCAGGATTTCATGTTAACTGGATTCAATAGAACCAAAATTGCCTCCATGATGTATAATATGATCAGAAACAAAGGTGAAGGCATTGGCTATGATTCATTTAAACCTTCAAATGAATTAAACTTACCTTCATGTTCTGAAGATATTTTAAAAGGCAATGGTATATGCTTTGTGCCTGCTTCTGATAACTCTGAGAAGTTAAAAATGTCAGAATCTGAGACTAAGTCTGAAGTTCTGAACAACTCAGACTCTGAAGCCTCTGAACCTAACGGTAAGATGAAGGCAGATGTTAAAATCTTGCCTAAATCTAAACCAAAAGGTCTTAAGCCTAAGAGTAAGAGGAAATCAGACTCTGAACCTGAGAAGGTTCAGAATCTGAAGTGTTCAGAACCTGCAACTAGTAAGTCTCAGAATCTGAATAAACCTGATTCAAATTCTTCTAAGACTGGGTTTATTAAAACTTCAAAATCTATTAAACCAGTCAATACAAATCATTTTCAATCTCAGAAGGATAAGCAAAGCAAGCAAAAGCAAACCAATCAGTTTTATGCTATTAATTGTTTTAAGAAAGGCAAAACTGAAGCTTGCCTTGTGCCTGAAGTAAACAAAGTTAGAATTCTGAAGAGATCAGAACCAAAGTGCCCAATGGTTCAGACTCTAAATAAATCAGAACCAAAGACCCTCAAGTCTCAGGTTCTGAAGAAATCTGAGTCCAAACCATTAAGAACTCAGGTTCTGAAGTACTCAGGTTCTGAAACTCAGACTTATTCAAGATATAAGGACTCATATCCTAAGTATCAGAACAAGTCTGAACATCATAACTTCAGACACAAGTTTAAAAAGCCAAAACCTTTCAGGACTAACCCCAAAGGACCCATGAAAATCTGGGTACCTAAGTCTGAGATAATTTCAATTGCAGATATGCTTAACATCCAAAGAAAAGGAAAGGTCCTGGTACCTGGACAGTGGATGCTCGCATCATATGACAGGGGACAAGTCTATGTTCCAAACCCTAACTCTGAAAGAGGGAGGAACTGTGGGGTTTGGAGGAAGTCAGAAAGGAAAGATCATTGGTACTGGTAAGATAGGTAATTCTTCCCTGTACATTGATAATGTTTGGCTGGTAGATGGACTTAGACATAATTTACTTAGCATAAGTCAATTATGTGATAGTAATTATGAAGTCCTGTTTAATAAGAACACTTGCACTGTAATCAACATTGAAAATAAGTCTGTAGTGTTCAGAGGCAGCAGGAAAAACAATGTTTACAAAATAAATTTTTCTGGTTTGGTTCAACAGAAGGTAGTTTGCCTTCTGTCTGTGAGTGATGAGAAATGGGTCTGGCACAAAAGGCTGGGACATGCTAACTGGAGACTCATCTCTAAGCTTAGCAAGTTACAGTTGGTCAGAGGCTTACCCAGTATTGATTATCACTCAGATACTCTGTGTTCAGCATGCCAAATTGGAAAGTTTTCTAAAACTTCTTTTAAACCAAAGAACATTGTTTCCACCTCTAAACCTCTAGAACTCCTTCACATTGATTTGTTTGGTCCTGTTGGAACAACTTCAATCAATGGGAAGAAGTATGGACTTGTTATTGTTGATGATTACAGTAGGTGGACTTGGGTTAAATTCCTCAGAACCAAAAATGAAACATATGATGTGTTTTTCAAATTCTGCAAACAAGTACAAACAGAAACTGATTTGAAAATTTTAAAAATCAAAAGTGATCATGGTGGTGAATTTGAAAATAAACCTTTTGAAAACTTTTGTGAAGACCATGGAATTCTCCATGAGTTCTCATCTCCTAGAACTCCACAACAAAATGGAGTTGTAGAGAGAAAGAACAGGTCTTTACAAGAAATGGCCAGAACCATGATCCATGAGTCTAAAATTGCTAAGTACTTTTGGGCAGAAGCTATAAACACAGCATGTTATATTCAGAACAGGATCTATATCAGACCCATTCTGAATAAAACAGCATATGAATTATTTAAAGGAAGAAAACCAAGTATTTCTTATTTTCATCAGTTTGGTTGTACATGTTACATACTAAACAATAAAGTCTACCTAAAGAAATTTGATGCCAAAGCTCAAAAGGGTACCTTCTTAGGATACTCAGAGAGATCTAAGGCATACAGAGTGTATAATTCTGAAACACATGTTGTTGAAGAAGCTATACACATTAGGTTTGATGATAAGAAGCCTGGTAGTGAAATACCAGAGCTGGTTGAGAGTTTTGCAGATGTCAGAATCTCAGAAGAACCTTCAGAAGCTGAACCCAGTTCAGGTTCTGATGAAGGTTCAGAAGCTGAAAACAATGAAGAATCTGAGAAACTCTCCAACAATGACACTACTCCTGGAGCTAATCAAGACCAGCATGGTTCTGAACAAATCCCTGATGGTTCTTCAGAAGCTAATCCACCCATAACCTCATTCAAGTACAAGTCTTCACATCCTGAGGAGTTAATCATTGGGAACAAGAGCAGTCCAATAAAGACTAGATCAGCATTCACTCAGAATGAGTCAATGCTTGGCCTGCTATCCATAATTGAGCCTACAACTGCTGATGAAGCACTTACTGATGATGGCTGGATTGTAGCAATGCAAGAAGAGCTGAACCAGTTCCAAAGGAATGATGTCTGGGATCTTGTGGCAAGACCTGATCAGAAGAACATCATTGGAACAAAATGGGTGTTCAGGAACAAGCTCAATGAACAAGGAGAAGTGATCAGAAACAAGGCTAGATTAGTAGCTCAAGGGTACAACCAGCAAGAAGGAATAGACTACACAGAAACTTTTGCTCCAGTAGCAAGACTGGAAGCAATCAGGTTACTTCTTTCTTATGCTGTTAACCATGATATCATCTTATATCAAATGGATGTTAAGAGTGCTTTCTTAAATGGTGTAATTTCTGAAGAAGTGTATGTAAAACAACCTCCTGGTTTTGAAGATGTTAAATATCCAAATCATGTTTTTAAACTTAAGAAGTCTTTGTATGGCCTGAAACAAGCTCCCAGAGCTTGGCATGAAAGGCTAAGCAACTTCTTAATTAAAAATAATTTTGTAAGAGGTCAAGTTGATAATACACTCTTTAGAAAAACTGTTAAGAAAGAAATCTTAATTGTACAAATCTATGTTGATGATATCATATTTGGTTCTACTAATGCCTCCCTTTGCAAGGAATTTTCTAAGTTAATGCAGGATGAATTTGAAATGAGCATTATGGGTGAGCTGAAATTCTTCTTGGGAATTCAAATCAACCAATGCAAAGATGGTGTTTATGTTCATCAGTCCAAATACACCAAGGAGCTTCTGAAGAAGTTCCAGCTGGATGATTGCAAGCTGATGACAACACCTATGCATCCCACCTGCACCTTAAGCAAAGAGGACAATGACTCTAAAGTAGATCAGAAGCTGTACAGAGGTATGATAGGTTCTCTCCTATACTTAACTACTTCTAGGCCAGATATTTTATTTAGTGTATGTCTGTGTGCCAGATTCCAATCAGATCCTAGAGAATCTCATATGACTGCTGTCAAGAGAATCTTCAGGTATCTGAAAGGAACAACTAATTTGGGACTTCTGTATAAGAAATCTCTAAATTATAAGCTAGTTGGATTCTGTGATGCTGACTATGCTGGAGACAGGATTGAAAGAAAATCCACCAGTGGAAACTGTCAGTTTCTTGGTGAGAATCTGATATCCTGGGCCAGCAAGAGACAAGCAACCATTGCTTTGTCAACAGCAGAAGCAGAATACATCTCAGCTGCAAGTTGTAGCACACAACTGCTCTGGATGAAACATCAATTAGAGGATTATCAGATTCATGCAGATAATATTCCAATTTATTGTGATAATACTACTGCTATATGTCTGTCTAAAAATCCAATTCTGCATTCTAGAGCCAAGCACATAGAAATAAAACATCATTTTATAAGAGATTATGTTCAGAAGGGTGTTTTAGATATTCAGTTCATTAATACTGATCATCAATGGGCTGACATATTCACAAAACCCCTCACAGAGGAAAGATTCAATTTTATTAAAAAGAATCTGAACATGCATTTTATCTCTTGAAAAATGTGCTTGAATCTGAATGAAATCCTTGATTCTAAGTTTATCATAAGCTAAGACTTATCAAACACTCATATTCTGAGCGTTTGAATAAAGTTAAGCCTGAAAAACTTCAGAGTCTGAAGGATCAGAACCTGGATTTTCTGACTTCTGAATCTGATAAAAATCTAATGTTGGTCAGAATCTGATAAGTATAACTAAGGGCAATGATGATTAAAGCTTTGAAAGTTATACTCAAACCCTCCCAAAGTCATCAATTTAAAAATGTGATTTTCTGCTCTGATATTGAATGCTAAAATTGCTTAATAAACAATTTTCAGTTAGTATCAGTCTGTTTTCAAAACTGTTTAAGCACAGACACATTTTTTTTAAAATGCTCAAAGTGTTTCAGACATGTTTAGCCTTAAGAACTTATTTTGTCTTGGTATCAGCACTGAAATGTATTTTGGTATCAGACTCTGAGTTAAATCTTCATATTTTGAAATCAGGTTCTGATACAAGTTCAGCAGTATTAAAAATGTATTTTGTTATCAGACTCTGAGATAAAATACTCAGTTGGTATCAAGCTCTGATATAACCTATCAGTTAGTCTTTAATCTGAAAAATTTTGCTTTAAAAATGAGTTAGACCTGCTCTGATCTGAACTATTTTCTTTAAACCAGCTCAGATTTGCTCTGATACCTTCTTGCAAGATTTGCTCTGATACTTTCTTGAGAATTTTGCTCTGATACTGAACACAATTTGGTTGTTTTGCTCTGATACTGAACCAATTTACACCGAACAAACCGTGTCTGAACACAGAATGCTCTGATCAGAAGCTTCAAACCTTTTCTGCTTCTGAACAACATTCTATTTTCAATGCAATGTCATAACTTTTTGAATCATATGATTGCATAAATATCTCACAAATTGTTGTTCAACCCCCCCCCCCCCCCCAATTCTGAATCTTTTTGAAATATTTTCAAAATTGGTGTCAGAACATTTTTAAAACTCTTTTAAAAAGGGGAGATTGAACTGCTCTGATACATGTTTTCAAACTCTTTTAAAACTCTTTTCTGCTCTGATACAGATGTCTTCAAACTCTTTTGACAAAGGGGGAGAAATTTTCTGTGTTGGGGGAGTAAGTAAAACTTTTTGTTGATGACAAAAGGGGGAGTAAGGTAAAACAAGTGTTAAAGCACCTGAGCTCAAAAATAAGTTAAAATTGTCAGAAGTTAAGCTTGTTAAGCTCTGATACAATTCTCATTGAATTTAACTTATGAGAACTGTTTTTAACTTTTAGCCTCTGAATTAATCTTTATGCTCTTATGAATTTGAAATTAGGCTCTGATACCTTTCTGTGAGATACATAACTCTTAGTGAGTTAAAATGAATTAAAAATAACTTGGATAAGACTCAGGGAGCTTACAAAACTCATCCTGTGGATTATCAGACTTAGGGGGAGAGCTTACAAACCTCAGAACCTGAAGTCAGCAAGTTATTTAAAATTCTGAGTGTTAATTTCACTATATTGTTTTAAGTTAAGCTTAATTAACTTGGATAAAAATCAAGGGGAGCTTACAAACCTAACCTTGAGGACTGTCAGACCTAGGGGGAGCTTACAAACCTCTCCTGAAGTCAGATTGTTAATTAAACTTAACAACAACTCTGAAATTTTCACATTAGTGTTTTTAACTGAACTTAATTAACTTGGATCAAACTCAGGGGGAGCTTACAAACCTCACACCCTGCAGTTAACTTGTTAACTAAGTTAACAACAATTTTCCAATTTAATACTTATGTTTGTCATCATCAAAAAGGGGGAGATTGTTGGAACAAAATGTGTTTAACAAGTCTCTTATGTATTAAGGGGAGATTGTTGAAACATATCTCTCTTTATGGTTTTGATGATAACAAAGTATTAAAGAGAAAATTGGTTATTTTACTAATGCTTTGTTCAAGTGTTTCAGAACCACGTGCTTAATAAGTATTAATTGATAATGGTTATGGAAGAACAAGCTAAAGAGCAAGAAGGAAAGCTAAGAAGCAATGTTGCAAAGCTAGAAGGAAACTGGGTCTGAAGAAGTGCTCCTGAAGTGGTGCTCCTGAAGTGCAGCTTCTGAGTCTGAAGGCAGCTTCTGATGTCTGGGTGCTTCTGAAGAAGTCAACGCAAAGTCAACTCCTGAAGCCAGCTTCTGATCCGTACAAGGCAGCTTCTGATGCAGCAGCTTCTGATGCACTGTTCACAGAGAAGCTTCTGAAGCTGATGTGGCATGGAAAGTGACCAGTACTGTGCGCATTTAATGCCTGGATGTGTCAGAACAACTCAATGGAACAGTTGTCTCCCTGACCCAAACATTCTCTAGCTTTTAAGGTAGGCAAGTTCAAAAATGGCTGCTGCTCTGGTTTTTGCAAAAAGCTCAGCACACATTTTCAGTCTATTCTAGTACAACTTGCAACGGCTCTTTCCTCAAATCAAGCAAATCTTCAACAGCTATAATTCATCTATAAAAGGAAGAAGATTTGAAGAAGAAATTCGTCTAAGACTCTTGAAATCAAATTGCTGAAACCTTGCTCTGTTTTCTGTGTAAAAACTGTCAAGTTCAAAACTCTTAGAAATTCTCATAGTCTTTGTAACTTAGAATTTCTTAAGGTTAAGAGTCTTAACCTGTGTTGTATTAAGAGAACACCTCTGATATTTTATCAAGTGTTCATCCCAAACTCCTTTACTTGTAAACCAGTTTGGTCCCTAAAGTCTCAGTCTATATACTGAGCATTTGTAACCTCATTCCTTTGTGGTCTGAGTCAGAAGTCTCTTGACTTAGTGTCTTGAGCATTGGGAAGTCTCTTGTCTTAGTGACTTGAGCATTGGAAGCCTCTTCCTTGGTGGTTGAGCATAGAAGCCTCTTTCTTTGTGATTGAGCAACTGGAAGTCTCTTCCTTAGTGGTTGAGCATTTGTAATCATAACTGATTATAGTGGAACTCTCTTGTTGGAAAACAAGGGGACTGGACTACTTCTCACATTGAGAAGGAACCAGTATAAATTCTGTGTGTCTCTCTTTCATTCTCTTTTCAACCTGTTAATCCGCTGCATTTAATTCTGATAACAGTTCAGAACCTGGTTCTGAACTTGTATTAAGTCTTTGAAAAGAAAAAGAACAAGTTTTTGAGTCACACAATTCAACCCCCCCTTCTTGTGTGTGTGTTTTTCTCACCTTCAAAATATTGTAATGCTCCTGCAAGACTATGATATTCAGTTGGGTCATGATATGGATTTCCATAAGAGCCACTGAGTTTTGCCTTGGTGTCGACTGAAGTGGGTGATGGTTTACAGGAGGAAATGCTTTCTCGTTCTATAATTTCCTCAACATATTTTCTTTGAGACAAGAAATGACCACCTGTATGTTTAGTGACAGATATCCTAGAAAATAACTTAGAGGACCCAAATCCTTCATGGCGAATTTAGAACTAAGTTTAGACATAACAGAGTCACAAAGAGCATCAGATGAAGCAGTGAGAATTATGTCATCCACATATATAAGGATATACGCAGTATCATCACCGTGATGAAACACGAATAAAGAGTGATCAGAGATGTTGTGAGAGAAACCCAATGTGGCAACATAGTCAGTGAATCTTTGGTACCAGGCACGAGGTGCTTGTTTTAAACCATATCGAGACTTCTTGAGGAGACAAACTGAAACACCCTAAACCCTTAAAGCGATATATCACGCAAATAATACAATCATACAAAGGTGTTGGTTATTTAAAGGTTGGCTTCATTGTTTGGTAAAATCAAAATTCAAGCAATGCGTTTTCCAGAAGTTATAGAATGTCTTCAGAAGCTGGATATTGGTTTTCAGAAGGTTCAGAAGCTGAAAATTGCATTTCAGGAGGATCAGAAGCTGAAAACCTGATTTACTGTTCATCAGAAGCAGATTTGGCCTTCAGACGCAGAACTGTTCATCAAACGTTGGATGGGGATTCAGACGCACTGTTCAGACGTTGACTAGCGTTGACCTTCAGAAGCTGAACTTCAGACGTTGACCAGCGTTGACCTTCAGAAGCTGAACTTCAAAAGCTGTTTTCAGAAGCTGGATTTCTACTTTCTTTGTGATTATTTTTGTGCGTATCTTTGGAAGATTTACTGAAGTTTTATCCAGGCATTTGGTTTCTAGAAGGCTGGTTATTTTGGTGAAGATCTTATTGAAGATTGGCTTCGTGTTTATAAATGGATATATTTCAAAAGGATCTTTGCATAATCTGATTCAGAAATATGCTTCCTTTTTAAGCTTCTAAATAATTTCAAAATTGTATTTTGAAGAAGATATGATTCATAATTATGTGCCTGCTGCTGAAGACTATATAAAGGAAGACGTGCTGCTATTGGAAATAGATAAAGTTAATTACAGTTATCATTATAAGTGTCTGTGTAAGCTTATGCTTTGTTTTTGTACACCACTCATATGTTCTGAGTTGGTTTAGTTTGTTTGAGTTGTAATTCACTCTAAGCCTTTAGGTATGAGTGTTGTCTTTAATGTATTGAAGTTGTCTTCATAACTGGGTTGTATTCAGAATTGTAAATCACTGGGCTTTGGTTTCTTGGTTAGGAAGTAAGTGGGTTCTTATACTCAGAGGTTCCTGGGTAGAAGTCTAGACGTGTGGAGATTAAGTGATAAGACTGGGAACAGGGGCTGTTGAGTCTTAGAATTAATTCTACATAGTGGATTTCCTTCCTGGATTGGTATCCTCCAGATGTAGGTGAAGTTTGCACCGAACTGGGTTAACAAATTCATTGTGTTCTTTATCTTTCTGCACTTTATTTTGCTGTGTCTGAACCTGTACTCAAGTGCCCTGTTTTTCTTGTTTCATACTCTGTTTTACTGTCTGGTTCAGTACCTGCCAGGAATTTCAATTGGCATCAGAGCAGGCACCCTGCCTGTATTTGGGTGAGCTCCAGGGAAGATAATTTCTGGCTTTATGGAGAGAGAAGGAGGATTTGTTAACAGGCCACCTTTGCTTGATGGGACCAACTATGATTATTGGAAATCACGCATGAGTGCTTTCCCTAAATCAATAGATAGCAAAACATGGAAAGCTATTCTAAAGGGTTGGGAACATCCAGTTGTGACTGACAAAGATGGTAACAAGACAGTTGTTTTGAAACCAGAGGAAGATTGGACCAATGATGAAGATGCTCTGTCTCTTGCAAAATCCAAAGCCCTGAATGCAATATTCAATGGAGTGGACAAGAATGTATTCAGAATGATCAAGCAATGCACAATTGCTAAGGATGCCTGGGAGATTCTCAAGACTACTCATGAAGGCACCTCAAAAGTAAAGTTGTCCAGACTTCAGCTTCTGACCACAAAATTTGAAAATCTCAGAATGCTGGTGGATGAGAACATACAAGGCTTTTACATGAACATATTGGACATGGCTAACTCTTTTGAATCTCTTGTAGAAAAAGAATCAGATGAGAAGCTTGTAAGGAAAATTCTCAGATCCCTACCCAAGAGGTTTGATATGAAAGTGACTGCAATTGAAGAAGCACTTGACATATCTAGCATGAAGGTTGAAGAATTGATAGGTTCTCTTCAGAACTTTGAGATAAGCAGAACTGATAAGAAAGGAAAAGGTATTGCATTTGTAGCAGATACTGAAAGTGTGGATGATGATAACTCATCAGAAGCTCTTGTGTTGCTGAGCAAACAATTTAAGAAGTTTCTGAAGCAGAAGTCAAGAATTGATGAGAAGGACAATCAATCTAAAAGTTCAGTGCTTTGAGTGTGAAGGCTATGGACATGTCAAGTCAGAATGTCCTACTTATCTCAAGAAACAGAAGAAGAGTCTGACTGTGACTTGGTCTGATGAAGAGGAGTCAGAAGGAGAAGTGGAGAGTAAGTCTGCTAAACATGTTGCTGCTTTTACTGGAAGATGCATCCCTGATGATGAAGCTATGGGGTCAGAAACTTCTTCAGAATCAGAGTCAAGTGATGGAGAATCATTCGCTGAAGATCTGGCTACCTATCACAAAAATCCTGCTGAGTTTTGCAGGAAGTTGCAATGTCAATTTGATGAAGTGTGCAAGCAGATGGAAGGACAGAGGAAAATTAACACTCAACTTCAGATTGAAAGGGGTGAACACTTAGAGAAGATTTATGTTCTCAGTAATGAGGTAATTCAACTGAATTCACAACTAGATCAGATGAAAAAGCAAGTTAGAATGCTGAATTCTGCTACTGATGTGCTGGAAGAGATTCTGGAGAATCGGAATCAAGTAAAACCAAATGGCATTGGAATTGTTAATCAGAACCTGAACATCAAGAAGCAAAATCATGCTAAGAGGTTCATACCTGCTGCTGATACTCATGTTCCACTGATAAGGAAACCTAAGAACCAATCTCAAGGATCTAAAGATAAGAAGAGAACTCATCCTTGGGTATGTCATCATTGTGGGAAAAAGGGACACATTAAACCTTTTTGTTACAAGCTGCATGGTTATCCTAAGCATTTACACCACAGAAAAGTGGAACCAGCTGTGAACAAAAGCAAGATCAAGAAAGTTTGGAGACCAAAGTGTGAAGGTGTTGCTCAGAGGCTGAACAAAGGAAAAGGAAAGGTAGTTGTTGATGACAGCAAGCCCATTCCTGTAGAAGAGATGAGTTATGGTGCTGGACCTTCAAAAGTTTGGAGCAAAGTTCTGGTTCCTGTTCCTGATCAGAAGGCACTAGTTTCTAGTAAGTCTGAAGATGGTGTAACCTGTGTTCAGAAGAGAATTGTTGATCTTGAGAAGCAGATTGCTGGGAAGAAGGTTCTGAATGTGCCTGAGGCACATATTAATTGAGCAGCATCTAATGATTGTGTCTAATGAAGACTAAGCAATTTCTGATGCTGAGTCTGAAGACTGGCTAGTTGGTGACTGGTGTTCTGGATTTTCTTTGTGGTTCTGATCTTTGCAAAGTGAATGTTTCTCTGCTCCTGGTGTGTGCTGGTGTTTTGTCAAACTTGTTTGGCTAAAAAGGGGGAGAAATATGTGTGGTTGCTGATTTGTTTGCTTAAGGGGGAGAATTTCTGAGCTGAGCTGTTCAGGGGGAGTTCCAGAGTGTTGTGTTTCAGGGGGAGAAGCTAGCTGTTCCTCAGAAACTGTTGTTATGTGTTGCAGGGGGAGTATTTTTCAGTTGTTTGTGTTTTTAATCCGCTGCTGACTCTGCTACATTATGTGTAGTTCTTCATGATTAAGTACTTTTGTTGAGTGAAGAACTTGTCTTTGTGAACAATTTGATTTTAGCCAAAAATTTGCCAAAGTGGGAGATTGTTGGTTATTTAAAGGTTGGCTTCATTGTTTGGTAAAATCAAAATTCAAGCAATGCGTTTTCCAGAAGTTATAGAATGTCTTCAGAAGCTGGATATTGGTTTTCAAAAGGTTTAGAAGCTGAAAATTGCATTTCAGGTGGATCAGAAGCTGAAAACCTGATTTACTGTTCATCAGAAGCAGATTTGGCCTTTAGACGCAGAACTGTTCATAAGACGCTGGATGGGGCTTCAGACGCACTGTACAGACGTTGACCAGCGTTGACCTTCAGAAGCTGAACTTCAGACGTTGACCAACGTGGACCTTCAGAAGCTGAACTTCAGAAGCTGGATTTCTGCTTTCATTCTGATTATTTCTGTGCGTATCTTTGGAAGATTTACTGAAGTTATATCCAGGCATTTGGTTTCTAGAAGGCTGGTTATTTTGGTGAAGATCTTATTGAAGATTGGCTTCGTGTTTATGAATGGATATATTTCAAAAGGATCTTTGCATAATCTGATTCAGAAATATGTTTCCTTCTTTAAGCTTCTAAATAATTTCAGAATTGTATTTTGAAGAAGATATGATTCAGAATTATGTGCGTGTTGCTGAAGACTATATAAAGGAAGACGTGCTGCTATTGGAAATAGATAGAGTCAATTACAGTTATCATTATAAGTGTCTGTGTAAGCTTAGGCTTTGTTTTTGTACACCACTCATATGTTCTGAGTTGGTTTAGTTTGTTTGAGTTGTAATTCACTCTAAGCCTTTAGGTATGAGTGTTGCCTTTGATGTATTGAAGTTGTCTTTATAACTGGGTTGTATTCAAAATTGTAAATCACTGGGCTGTGGTTTCTTGGTTAGGAAGTAAGTGGGTTCTTATACTCAGAGGTTCCTGGATAGAAGTCTAGACGTGTGGAGATTAAGTGATAAGACTGGGAACAGGGGCTGTTGAGTCTTAGAATTAATTCTACATAGTGGATTTCCTTCCTGGATTGGTATCCTCCAGATGTAGGTGATGTTTGCACCGAACTGGGTTAACAAATTCATTGTGTTCTTTATCTTTATGCACTTTATTTTGCTGTGTCTGAACCTGTACTCAAGTGCCCTGTTTTTCTTCTTTCATACTCTGTTTTACTGTCTGGTTCAGTACCTGCCAGGAATTTCAATTGGCATCAGAGCAGGCACCCTGCCTGTATTTGGGTGAGCTTCAGGGAAGATAATTTCTGGCTTTATGGTGAGAGAAGGAGGATTTGTTAACAGGCCACCTTTGCTTGATGGGACCAACTATGATTATTGGAAATTATGCATGAGTGCTTTCCTTAAATCAATAGATAGCAAAACATGGAAAGCTGTTCTGAAGGGTTGGGAACATCCAGTTGTGACTGACAAAGATGGTAACAAGACAGGTGTTTTGAAACTAGAGGAAGATTGGACCAATGATGAAGATGCTCTGTCTCTTGTAAACTTCAAAGCCCTGAATGCAATATTCAATGGAGTGGACAAGAATGTATTTAGAATGATCAAGCAATGCACAATTGCTAAGGATGCCTGGGAGATTCTCAAGACTACTCATGAAGGCACCTCAAAAGTAAAGTTGTCCAGACTTCAGCTTCTGACCACAAAATTTGAAAATCTCAGAATGCTGGAGGATGAGAACATACAAGGCTTTTACATGAACATACTGGACATGGCTAACTCTTTTGAATCTCTTGGAGAAAAATTATCAGATGAGAAGCTTGTAAGGAAAATTCTCAGATCCCTACCCAAGAGGTTTGATATGAAAGTGACTGCAATTGAAGAAGCACATGACATATCTAGCATGAAGGTTGAAGAATTGATAGGTTCTCTTCAGAACTTTGAGATAAGCAGAACTGATAAGAAAGGGAAAGGTATTGCATTTGTAGCAGATACTGAAAGTGTGGATGATGATAGCTCATCAGAAGCTCTTGTGTTACTGAGCAAACAATTAAGAAGTTTCTGAAGCAGAAGTCAAGAACTGATGAGAAGGACAATCAATCTAAAAGAGTTAAGTGCTTTGAGTGTGAAGGCTATGGACATGTCAAGTCAGAATGTCCTACTTATCTCAAGAAATAGAAGAAGAGTATGACTGTGACTTGGTCTGATGAAGAGGAGTCAGAAGGAGAAGTGGAGCGTAAGTCTGGTAAACATGTTGCTGCTTTTACTGGAAGATGCATCCCTGATGATGAAGCTATGGGGTCAGAAACTTCTTCAGAATCAGAGTCAAGTGATGGAGAATCATCCTGTGAAGATCTGGCTACCTATCACAAAAATCCTGCTGAGTTTTGCAGGAAGTTGCAATGTCAATTTGATGAAGTGTGCAAGCAGATGGAAGAACAGAAGAAAATTAACACTCAACTTCAGATTGAAAGGGGTGAACACTTAGAGAAGATTTATGTTCTCAGTAATGAGGTAATTCAACTGAGTTCACAACTAGATCAGATGAAAAAGCAAGTTAGAATGCTGAATTCTGCTACTGATGTGCTGGAAGAGATTATGGAGAATCAGAATCAAGGAAAACCAAATGGCATTGGAATTGTTAATCAGAACCTGAACATCAATGAAATTCTGGCTTAGCAACAAGTTAGGAGTTAACTGGTTCTGAACCAACAGGTTCTGAACTAAAACTTAGCACAATTAAAAACAGTTTAAGCAGCAAAAATTAAAAGTGCAGGAAAGTTAAAAGAACACAAGGTTTGTTAACCCAGTTCGGAGTAAACACCTCCTACTCTGGGGGATACCAATCCAGGAAGGAAATCCACTATTGGAATTAATCCTTAAGACTCAGACACTGACTCCCAGTTCCTATCCTAAGCAATCAGCCTCCACCTAGTCAGATTTCTACCCAACTCTTGAGTATTAGAAACCACTAACTTCCTATGCAAGCAACTGCAACCCAGTCACTTGAACAACCCTTGAAAACTACCCAGTTCTGAACAAAACTTCAATAACAAACCTTCATTCGTACCTACAGGCTTAGAATGAATTTACAACTCAATAAAAATTCTAAACCAACTCAAACTGAGTGGTGCACAAATAAAACTCTAAGTTTAACACACAGACTCAATTTCTGAATTATAACTCTATATTTCGTTTTTTTCTGAATAGCAGCAGCACTCCTCCTTTTATAATCTTCAGTCAAGCAGCATAAAACTCAATCCAATCTTCTAAATTGATCTGTTTCTGAATTATGAATGATCCAATAAGGAAACAAATAAACCAGGAAAGTATCTTCATAAGATTGCAACAGAAAAATACGAACTTCATAAAACCGAGCCAAATCTTCATAAAATCTTCACGAAATCAATCAGCATTCTAGAAGCAATATGCGAGGATAAATCCTTGATAAATCTTGCAAAGATTCGCGGAGAAATAACTTGAAAAAATGCAGCTTCTGATGAAGTCAACAAAAGTCAACGCTGCTACAATGCGTCTGAAGGCATGACCTGTGTCTGAAGCTTCAGACTCACTGTTCCTGTGTCTGAAGCAACTTTCAGCTTCTGAAGGAATTTTCAGCTTCTGAACAGCTTCAAATCAAAAACCTTGCAACTGAAGACTTGTTCTTAACATTGAGATGCTTCTATTAAACACATTGGATTTGCCAAAATATGCAGCCAACTCCAAAAAACTCAACAATCTCCCCCTTTGGCAAATTTTTGGCTAAAACCAATGTTCACACAGTCAAGTTCTTCAAGCTCCCATAAAACTAACTCAGCAATGAAGAACTCCACAATAAAATAACATATCATAGAGATAGGCAGCGGACAAAACACTCTCTGAGCTATGTTAAACTTCAGCTTCAGCTTCTGAACTCCCTGAAGCACACATACCAGCTTCTGATCAACTTGAAGCACACTTCAGCACATCTGATCTTCATAAGAATACTCCCCCTTAAGCTTCACAAATAGACAAACACAAGTACAACCACTCCAACAACTGAACTCTCCCCCTGCAACTCATAAAACTCCCCCTTACTTCTGAACTATATATGAAAATGATAAACCAGCTTCTGAAACTTCTGAAACACATCACACTCAGGAATTTAAAACCAATGCACTCCCCCTGAGACACACACTCCCCTTTAATCACATCTGCACAGTTCTTGAACAATTGCAACTGAATACTGAACAACCTAGTCAGCTTCTGAAACATATGTAATCTGATGAAACACACTCTGAACAGCTCTTATCTGAACTTAAACATAAGGTTTTTCTCCCCCTTTTTAGCCACAAAATTATGACAAACTACAGGCCTCACATAGGGATTGAAAACTGCACAAATATCTTCAAAATCTGTTCCAGCTTTAACTTCAGACTCAGGATCAGACACACACACAGCTTTAGCAAATCTGACAGGTACTCTATCTTCCTCACATCCAGTGTGCATTAATTGCTATAATTCTTCATGTAAGCAAACACCTAACTTGCTCCTCAGATTTTCAAACTGTTTAGCATCTAAAGCCTTTGTGAAAATGTCAGCAACTTGTTCTTCAGTAACCACATGTTCCAGCTGAATGATCTTATCTTCCACAAGATTTCTGATAAAGTGGTGTCTGATATCTATATGTTTAGTTATGCTGTGTTGTATGGGGTTCTTAGAGATGTTAATTGCACTCAAATAGTCACAAAATAGGGTCATAGTTCCTTGTTCAATGTTATACTCTTCAAGCATTTGTTTCATCCACACCAGTTGTGAGCAACTACTCCCATCAGCAATATACTCAGTCTCAGCAGTTGATAATGAGACACGGTTTTGTTTCTTGCTGAACCAAGAAATTAAATTATTTCCAAGAAAGAAACAACCTCCTGAGGTGCTCTTCTTGTCATCAGCACTTACAGCCCAGTCAGCATCACAAAATCCCATTAAATCAGAACTTGAACTATGAGAATACATGATTCCATAATCACTTGTGCTATTCACATATTTCAGAATTCTCTTCACTTGAGTTAGATGGCTTATTTTAGGATCAGCTTGATATCTTGCACAAACTCCCACATCAAATGTGATATCAGGTCTGCTTGCAGTCAAGTACAATAAGCTTCCTATCATACTTCTATATTGACTTTGATCTACAAAAACTCCATGTTCATCCTTGGTCAGCTTCAGGTGAGTAGCAGCTGGTGTCCTCTTATGAGCAGCAGATTCCATACCAAACTTTTTCACAATGTTTTTAGCATATTTACTCTGAGAAATAAAGATTGTATTTTCCATTTGCTTGACTTGCAATCCAAGAAAGTATGTCAGCTCACCAACTAAGCTCATTTCAAATTCAGATTGCATTTGCTGAACAAATAACTTAACCATTTTATCAGACATTCCACCAAATACAATATCATCTACATAGATCTGAGCAATCATCAGACTTCCATCTTGATCTTTCACAAACAATGTCTTATCAGAACCACCTTTTCTGTATCCTTGAGCCACAAGAAACTGAGTCAGTCTTTCATACCATGCTCTTGGTGCTTGCTTTAATCCATATAAGGCTTTCTTCAACTTGTACACATGATCTGGAAACTGATGATCCACAAAACCCTTAGGCTGTTCAACATATACTTCTTCTTGCAAATATCCATTCAGAAATGCACTCTTCACATCCATCTGGAATAGCTTGAATTTTAGAATGCAGGATACACCCAACAGTAATCTTATGGACTCTAGTCTGGCCACAGGTGCAAAGGTTTCATCAAAATCCAATCCCTCTACTTGAGTATAACCCTGAGCAACCAACCTTGCCTTGTTTCTGACCATAGTACCATTTTCATCTGTTTTATTCTTGTATATCCATTTAGTGCCAATCACATTCAACCCTTCAGGTCTTGGAACCAGATCCCACACTTCACTCCTTTTGAATTGATTCAACTCATCTTGCATGGCTTCAATCCAAAATTCATCAGTTAGGGATTCTTTTACATTTTTAGGTTCAAACTTTGACACAAAGCAAGAATCAGTAGCAGCTGAGTCTGATCTCCTGGTTCTGACCCCCTGATCCAAACTTCCAATGATAAGCTCCTTATGATGATCCTTCTGAACTCTAATTGATGGCCCTTTACCTGCAGGAACATGTTCTGGATGAACTTCTGCATCTTCAGACTCTGGATGATTTTCTGCTTCTGAAGTTTGTTCTTCTGAGGCTTCAGACTCTGGAATAACTTCAGACTCATCCCTTTCATTCTCAGCAGACAGATCATCAATAACCACATTTATGTTCTCCATCACAACTTTGGTTCTTAAGTTAAATACCCTATAGGCTCTGCTGTTTACTGAATATCCCAAAAATATGCCTTCATCAGACTTAGGATCCAGTTTTCTTCTATTTTCCCTGTCAGCCAAAATGTAAGATCTGCTCCCAAACACATGAAAGTATTTCACAGTTGGCTTTCTTCCTTTCCATAATTCATATAAGGTACAAGTTGTTCCCTTCTTCAGAGTGACTCTATTATGGATATAACATGCAGTATTCATGGCTTCAGCCCAAAACATATAAGGCAACTTCTTTGCATGTAGCATAACTCTTGCACATTCTGCTAATGTCCTATTCTTCCTCTCAACTACACCATTTTGCTGAGGTGTGATAGGTGCAGAAAACTCATGTTTTATACCTTCAGAAGCACAGAATTCTGAGAAACTCTTGTTTTCAAATTCTTTGCCATGATCACTTCTGATTCTGACAATACCACAATCCTTCTCTCTTTGTAATTGAATGCATAGCTCTTTTAACACTTCAAAAGTATCAGACTTTTCTCTAACAAAACTGACCCATGTGTATCTTGAGTAGTCATCAACCATAACAAATGCATATCTTTTACCTCCAATACTTTCTACTTGCATAGGCCCCATTAAATCCATATGAACAAGTTCTTGTACTTTAGTAGTTACCTGGTGTACTAATCTGGGATGAGACTTTCTTGTTTGTTTTCCAATTTGACAATCACCATAAACACTGTCCTCATTGATCTTCAGATTAGGTACACCTCTGATAGCTTCAGTACTTAGGATTTTTTTCATGCCTTTCAGATGTAGATGACCCAATTTCTGGTGCCAGAGTCTGACTTCTTCTTCTGAACTCATGAGACAAGAAGTCAGGCTTCTTTCTTCTTCAGATACCCATAAATAACAGTTATCTTTGGATCTGCAGCCCCTCATCTGAACCTTTCCTTCTTGATCAGTAACAATACACTCTAGCTTGTTGAAATTCACTTTTAAATCTTGATCACATAGCTGGCTAATACTGATCAGATTAGAGGTTAAACCTTTCACCAATAACACATCATTCAGTCTAGGCAAACCTTCACTGATTAAATCACCAATACCCAGTATCTCACCTTTTTCTCCATCACCAAATGTCACATAACTTCTGGAGTATGGTTTGATATTGCTCAGCAGCTTCTTCACACCAGTCATGTGCCTTGAACAACCACTATCAAAGTACCAGTCCTCTCTAGAAGTGGCTCTTAATGAGGTATGAGCAATAAGGCCTACATTCTGAACCTTAGGTTTCCACACCTTCTGAACATTGTGTCTGGGTACAGCTGGTTGCACTCTTCTATATTGAAAGTGTTCATGATAACCATACAGTTTAAAGCAAAAAGGTTTAATATGCCCCTTCTTACCACAATGATGACAGGTCCAGGTATGATTCCTCCTTCTTCTGTTGAACTTCTGGGGTTGCATCTGAGCATGCTTCTGAGGTTGTATCTGAACATGCTTCTGAGGTCTCATCTGAGTATGCTTCTGAGGTCTCATCTGAGTTTGTTTCTGACCTTGCATCTGGGCTTGTTTCTGAGGTCTCATCTCAGATGTTCCAATCATAAGATCATGAGTCTGAGTAGCAGGAACAAACTGTTTAACTGGATTTTTCTGCTTGAGGTTCAGACTCTCATCCACAAATCCTAAACTAGTTTTTCCTTGCTTCTGACTTTCTAAAATTTCCTCCAACACATCAGTAGCAGTATTCATCATTCTAACCTGCTTTTTCATGGGAATTTAGCTGGTTCACTTCTTCTTTCAGTTCTGAATTTTGCACCAAAAGTTCTCCTTTTTCAGCCTCCAGTTGAAAAATAGTCTCCTTCTGATCCAGAACTTCCTTGCAAACATCTACACTTCTAATTTATAGCTTTTTGTAAGTGTCAGCCAGTTCATCATAAGAAATTTTTTCAGCTCTGGCTTCAGACACTAGTGAACCTTCAGACTCTGAGTCAGACACATATAAGGTTTCAGACTCTAAAAAATCTTCAGACTTTGTAAGAGCTTCTGACCTTACCATAAGACTAGTATCACCCTTAGCAGATTCACTTGCAGCATCTTCTTCAGAATCATCATCTGACCATGAAACAGCTAGGCTCTTCTTCTGCTTCTTGAGAAAAGTGGGACATTCAGACTTGATATGCCCATAGCCCTCACACTCAAAGCACTGCACACCTTTGGCTTGGTTACTTTTCTCCTCAGACTTGGTCTTCTTCTCATCAGTTTGTTGCTTCCTTTTATTGAATCTGAAATTCTGACCTTTTGTCTTGGATTTTATGTCAACCTTCTTCAGAATTTTGTTGAATTGTTTTCCAAGCAACACTAGAGCTTCTGATAAATCACTATCCTCCTCATCAGACTCTTGTTGATCATTAGCTAATGAATTAACTGCAAATGCTACTCCTTTCCCTTTCTTATCAGGCTGTTTGCAGAATGCAATCTCAAAATTAAGCAAAGACCCAATCAGCTCCTCAACCTTCATGGTGGTGATGTCATGGGATTCTTCTATGGCTGTAACCTTCATATCAAATCTTCTGGGCAGGGACCTGAGGATTTTTCTTACTATCTTTTCCTCAGACATCTTTTCCCCAAGAGAATCAAAAGAATTTGCCATGTCCAGCACATTCATGTAGAAATCTTGTATTGTTTCATCCTCCTTCATCTTTAGGTTCTCAAACTTGGTGGTCAGTAACTGCAATCTGGACATCTTCACCTTAGAAGTTCCTTCATGAGTTGTTTTTAAAATTTCCCAGGCCTCCTTTGCAACTGTACATTGCTTGATAAGTCTTGAAATTCTGGCCAGGCAATACTTAAGAGATACTAACAGGTTCTGAACCAACAGGTTCTGAACAGAACTTAGCACAATATAAAAGCAAATAATCAGCAGAAAAATAAAGTGCAGGAAAGCTAAAAACACAGAGGTTTGTTAACTCAGTTCGGAGTAAACACCTCCTACTCTGGGGGATACCAATCCAGGAAGGAATTCCACTATAGGAAATAATCCTTATGACTCAAGACACTGACTCCCAGTTCCCAGCCTAAGCAATTATCTTCCTCCTAGTCTTGAATTCTACCCAACACGTTGAGTATTAGAAAACCTCTAACTTCCTATTCAAGCAACTGCAACCCAGCTACTTGAACTACCCTTTGAACTTAAACCAGTTCTGAACACAAAAACTCCCCTGTTTTTGAAGACAACTTCAATACACAAAGACATCACTCATACCTACAGGCTTAGAGTGATTACAACTCAAAACAAACAACCAACTCTAACAGAGTGGTGCACAACAAAGCTAACAGCTTAAAACTCTAAGACTCAATTCTCTGATTTTCTTCAATAATCGTAAGTCTTGAAAACAGCAGCACTCCTCCTTATATAGTCTTCAGTCTTGCAGCATAAATAACAAACTAATATTCTGAATTGATTTGTTACTGAAATAAGATTGGTCCAATAATGTAACAAATAAAACTGCATTGAATCTTTTAAAGATTATAACAGGAAAATACGTGTTTCATATCTTTGAGCTAAATCTTCAATAAAATCTTCACCAAATTAATCAACATTCTAGAAGCAATACGCGTGAATGATTCCTTGATCAATCTTGCAAAGATTCGCGCCAAAACAATTTTGAAAACCCAGCTTCTGATGAGGTCAACAAAAGTCAACGCTGGACTTCAGAACCTGAATCAGCTTCTGAAGTGCTACAGTGCTTCTGATGAGCATTCAGCTTCTGATGTAAGATACGGCTTCTGAACAGCTTCAAATGAGAAAACTTGTAACTGAAGAAATGTTCTAAATAAGGAGATGCTTCTAAACAACACTTTGGTTTTGCCAAAACATGCAGCCAACACTAAAAGACTCAACAATCTCCCCCTTTGGCAAATTTTTGCCTAAAACCATCCAAGTTCTTCAATCTCCCTTATAATCAACTCATCAATGAAGAACTCCACACTTATAGAACATTGCACATAAATTAGGCAGCGGACAAAACACTTTCTGAGCTATGTTAAACAACAGCTTCAGCTTCTGACTCCTGAAGCACACATAAACCAAGTACTGATCAACTCCTGATCATCACGACCATGGTATCAGAGCTACAGAGCTACTGATCAACTCTTGATCATCACAAACACTCCCCCTGCAACTCAGCTTCTCACACAAACTCCCCCTCACTACTGAACTACAGAGAAACAAAATTATCAGAGCATACTTCAGGAGCTGAACACAATTGTTCTTCAGGACCACTACACTTCAGGACCACATCATCACTCAGGTATATAACAAACTTGTACTCCCCCTGAGACACATAATCCCTCTTGATCATATCTGGACAAATACAAAGGTTCATACTGCTTGGTATCAGAGCAAAACTAGTCACCTTCTGAATCAATGACACACATTCTGAACAACTCATATCTGAACATAAACATAGATTTTTCTCCCCCTTTTTAGCCACAAAATTATGACAAACTTCAGACTTCAAATAGGGATCAAAATCAAAATAAGTAACACAGATTCTTGACAACATATCAGATTCAGACGCAGGTTCAGGATCACACTTAGCACAGGCACAACTGGCAGGTACTCTATCTTCCTCACATCCAGTTTGCAGTAATTGCTATGACTCTTCATGCAAACACACACCTAACTTGCTCCTTAAGTTTTCAAACTGCTTAGCATCCAAGGCCTTTGTGAAAATGTCAGCAACTTGTTCTTCAGTAGCTACATGTTCCAGCTGAACAATCTTGTCCTCCACAAGGTTTCTGATAAAATGATGTCTGATATCAATGTGTTTAGTTCTGCTGTGTTGTATTGGGTTCTTAGAGATGTTGATAGCACTCAAATTGTCACAAAACAATGTCATAGTTCCTTGATTAATGTTGTACTCCTCAAGCATCTGTTTCATCCAAACCAGTTGTGAACAACTACTCCCAGCAGCAATATACTCAACTTCAGTAGTTGACAAAGAAACACAATTTTGTTTCTTGCTGAACCAATAAATTAGATTATTTCCCAAAAAGAAAGAACCTCCTGAGGTGCTCTTCCTGTCATCAGCACTTCCAGCCCAGTCAACATCACAAAATCCCATCAGTTCAGAACTTGAACTATGTGAATACATGATTCCATAGTCACTTGTGCTATTCACATACTTCAGGATCCTTTTAACTTGTGTCAGATGACTCATCTTAGGATCAGCTTGATATCTTGCACAAACTCCAACAGCATAAGTGATATCAGGTCAGCTTGCAGTTAAATACAATAAGCTCCCTATCATGCTTCTGTACTGACTTTGATCAACTGAAACTCCATGTTCATCTTTGGTTAGCTTCAGATGAGTAGCAGCTGGTGTCTTCTTATGAGCAGCAGATTCCATACCAAACTTCTTCACTATGTTCTTGGCATATTTACTCTGAGAAATAAATATGGTATCTTCCATTTGCTTAACTTGTAAACCAAGAAAGTAAGTCAGCTCTCCAACCAAACTCATTTCGAACTCTGATTGCATTTGCTGAACAAATAGTTTGACCATCTTCTGAGACATTGCTCCAAACACTATATCATCCACATAAATCTGAGCAATCATCAGACTCCCATTTTCATCTTTCACAAACAAAGTCTTATCAGAACCTCCTTTTCTATAACCTTGAGCCACAAGAAACTGAGTCAGCCTGTCATACCATGCTCTTGGTGCTTGTTTCAGTCCATACAAGGCTTTCTTCAATTTGTACACATGATCAGGAAACTGATGGTCCACAAAACCCTTAGGTTGTTCAACATAAACTTCTTCTTGCAAATATCCATTCAGAAATGCACTCTTCACATCCATCTGGAATAATTTGAACTTGAGAATGCAGGATACACCCAACAGTAGTCTTATGGATTCTAGTCTGGCCACAGGTGCAAAGGTCTCATCAAAATCAAGTCCCTCAACTTGAGTATAGCCTTGAGCAACCAACCTTGCCTTGTTTCTGACCACAGTACCATTTTCATCTGTTTTATTCTTGTATATCCATTTAGTGCCAATCACATTCAGCCCTTCAGGTCTTGGAACAAGATCCCACACTTCACTCCTTTTGAATTGATTCAACTCATCTTGCATTGCTTCAATCCAAAATTCATCAGTTAGGGCTTCTTTCACATTTCTGGGTTCAAACTTAGACACAAAACAAGAATCAGTAGCAGCTGGTTCTGATCTCCTGGTTCTGACCCCTTGATCCAAACTCCCAATGATAAGCTCCTTAGGATGATCCTTCTGAACTCTAATTGATGGCCCTTTATTGGTAGGATCATGTTCTGGATGAACATCTGCTTCTTCAGACTCTGGATGATTTTCTGCTTCTGAAGTTTGTTCTTCTGATGCTTCAGACTCTGGAACTACTTCAGAACCATCTCTTTCTTTCTCAGCAGTCAGGTCATCAATCACAACATTAATGGACTCCATCACAACCTTGGTTCTGGAATTAAACACCCTATAAGCTCTGCTGTTCACTGAATAACCCAGGAATATGCCCTCATCAGACTTAGGATCCAGTTTTCTTCTATTTTCCCTGTCAGCCAAAATGTAGCATTTGCTCCCAAAAACATGGAAATATTTGACTGTAGGCTTCCTTCCTTTCCACAGTTCATACAATGTAGATGTTGTTCCCTTTTTCAAAGTGACTCTATTGTGTATGTAACATGCTGTGTTCATTGCTTCAGCCCAAAACATATATGGCAGCTTCTTAGCATGCAGCATAACCCTTGCACATTCTGCTAAAGTTCTGTTCTTCCTCTCAACTACACCATTTTGCTGAGGTGTGATAGGTGCAGAAAACTCATGTTTTATACCTTCAGAAGCACAGAATTCTGAAAAGCTCTTGTTTTCAAATTCTTTGCCATGATCACTTCTGATTCTGATAATCCCACTGTCCTTCTCTCTTTGTAGTTGAATGCACATCTCTTTAAAAACTTCAAAAGTGTCAGACTTTTCTCTAACAAAGCTGACCCATGTATATCTTGAGTAGTCATCTACCATTACAATTGCATATCTTTTTCCTCCAATACTTTCTACTTGCATAGGCCCCATTAAATCCATATGAACAAGTTCTAGTACTTTAGTAGTTACCTGGTGAACTAATCTGGGATGAGACTTTCTTGTTTGTTTACCAATCTGACAATCACCACAAACACTGTCCTCATTGATCTTCAGATTAGGCACACCTCTGATAGCTTCAGTACTTAGGATTTTCTTCATGCCTTTCAAGTGCAAATGTCCCAGTTTCTGGTGCCAGAGTTTGACTTCCTCTTCTGAGCTCATAAGGTAAGAAGTCAGACTTCTTTCTTCTTCAGAAACCCATAAATAACAATTGTCTTTGGATCTGCAGCCTCTCATCTGAATTTTATCTTCCTGATCAGTAACAATACACTCTAGCTTGTTGAACTTCACTTTCAACTCTTGATCACATAGCTGGCTAATACTGATCAGATTAGAGGTTAAACCTTCCACCAGTAGCACATCATTAAGTCTGGGCAAACCTTCACTGATCAAGTCACCAATACCCAGAATCTGACCTTTTACTCCATCTCCAAATGTCACATAGCTCTTGGAATAAGGTTTGATTTTACTCAGCAGCTTCTTAACACCAGTCACGTGTCTTGAACACCCACTATCAAAGTACCAGTCTTCTTTTGAAGTGGCTCTCAATGAGGTATGACCAATCAGGCCTACATTTTGAACTTTGGGCTTCCACACCTTCTGAACATTGTGACTGATAGCAGCTGGTTCCACTCTCCTATACTGAAAATGCTCAGGATAGCCGTAAAGTTTGAAGCAGAATGGTTTGATATGCCCTTTCTTTCCACAATGATGACAGATCCAAGTATGATTCCTCCTTCTTCTATTGAACTTCTGGGGTTGCATCTGAGCATGCTTCTGAGGTCTAATCTGAGTATGCTTTTGAGGTCTCATCTGTATATGCTTCAGACCTTGCATCTGGGCTACTTTCTGAGGTTTCATCTGAGATGTTCCAATCATGGGATCATGAGTCTGAGTAGCAGGAACAAACTGTTGAACTGGATTTTTCTGCTTGAGGTTCAGACTCTCATTCACAAACCCTAAACCAGCTTTTCCAAGTTTCTGAGCATCTAAGATTTCCTCCAACACATCAGTAGCAGTATTCATCATTCTAACCTGCTTTTTCATATGCTCAAGTTGGGAATTAAGTTGGTTCACTTCTTCTTTTAATTCTGAATTCTTCACCAGAAGTTCTCCTTTTTCAGCCTCCAGTTGAAAAATAGTCTCCTTCTGATCCAGAACTTGTTTGCAAACCTCAGCACTTCTGGTATATAGCTTCCTATAGTTGTCAGCCAGTTCATCATATGAGCTTTTAGCAGCTTCAGACACAGATGAAGCTTCAGACTCTGAGTCAGACTCTGAAAAAGTCTCAGACTCTAAAACAGCTTCCTTCTTCAAGATAGCTCCTGACCTTACTACCAGACCAGTATCACACATATCAGATTCACTAACATCATCTTCTTCAGAACCATCATCAGACCATGCAACCGCTAGGCTCTTCTTCTTCTTCTGCTTCTTAAGAAAAGTAGGACATTCAGTTTTGATATGTCCATAACCCTCACACTCATAGCACTGCACACCTTTGGCTTGGTTACTTTTCTCCTCAGACTTGGTCTTTTTCACATCAGTTTGTTGCTTTTTGTTGTTGAATCTGAAGTTCTGTCCTTTGGCTTTGGCTCTTCTGTCAACATTCTTCAAAATCTTGTTGAATTGTTTTCCCAGCAACACTAGAGCTTCTTGAAGGGAAATCGACATATAAAGTGCAGCGGAAGTTTAAAAAATTTGATTTCCTTTCTTTGGATCATTACGAATATCACATGAATCAGTGATAGAATTGTTACCTCTTTGTAATGCAGAAACTGTTTCTTTGATCACAGCTAGGCAAGTAAGCGAAGCCTCTACTCGTCCACACGAACAGCTTCCTCTGGTTCCCGGTGCTAGCCAAGCGATCAGAGGTTAGGGAGAGAAATAAGGGTTACAGTTTTGCTCTAGGGTTAGACGAAAAGCATTAGCTGATTTCAGCACTAGAGCTTCTATTTATAGAACTCCTTGCTGCACAAAATCAGCTTGAGCTTCAAAAGCCCATTAGCCCATCAGCTTCCGCTAACTAATTAGCGCCTATTGCTAAACGTACCCCATCATATAAGTACTACTTATATTTCTCCTTTTTACCGTTCTTTTGTGTGTGACCCTATAGGTTCTTGTAACGTTGGCAATAATATTAAATCCTATATTTAATATTATAAACAGTGAGCGGTATCTAGCAACACATCACTGCTACCCAAGTGACAAGAATGTCAAGTGATCTGACGAAACCTTTTCCATGATAATATCTATGTGTACGATTACTCCTTTGTCCTAATATCTTTATTGAACACAAGGCATAGATTACGTCACCCTTGTTTAGCTCAATATTTATATTTCTTGATCCCGAAATATACTGAACAACGAATAAGTCCAATATCTCATATTGACTTAATTCGGCATGGCCATGCATTTTTCCAGTCATATTCCATCAAGAGGCCTAAAGATATATCTCCTGTTATGAGGAGGGACAAATCCCATCTAGGACACTCATGTCCCTCAGCATGATTCGTCGAGTGCCCATTAACCAACGTTATAGTCATCTTGTTACAGACAACGTTTGAATGGCAATAAAACACTTGAGTCCACATCTAGGGATCATAGTGGTTTCAGGTCTAAGAGTGATATACACTATTATCATTGTGAGAATAACTTATGACGATTTCATAACATACTATGTAGTATTCTCACGATGGGTCAATCCAGTATAAATATTACTCCTAATACTTATACCTATGTATAGACTTAATATCTCATATTCATGACCCATGAGATGTGGTCATCAGTCTACATACATAATAGTCTCCATGCTTTAATATTATCCCAATTCATATTAAAGCTTGACTACGGATACATTTAAGAATAGTGTTCTTTCTGTTGATGTAATCTCATGATTAAGTCACACTTAATATTCCATCACATGAACTAACTATTCTAGGGACTTTATTTATCTTATAACAAGTGTAATAAAGAACGCCATATTTTATTCAATAATAAAAGTCATGATACATATAAAAGTTTGACATAAACTATTGGCCTCTAGGGCTTATACCAACACTTCTGATAAGTCATCCTCATCAGACTCTTGTTGATCATCAGCTTCAGCATTCACAGTAAAAGCTATACCTTTCCCTTTCTTATCAGGCTGTTTGCAGAATGCAGTCTCAAAATTTAACAAAGACCTAATCAGCTCCTCAACCTTCATAGCAGAAATATCATGAGCCTCCTCAATTGCAGTGACCTTCATGTCAAATCTTCTGGGCAGGGACCTGAGGATTTTCCTTACTATCTTTTCATCAGTCATCTTTTCTCCAAGTGAATCAAAAGAATTTGCCATGTCCAGCACATTCATGTAAAAATCATGAATAGATTCATCTTCCTTCATCTTCAGGTTCTCAAATTTGGTGGTCAGCAGCTGCAATCTGGACATCTTCACTTTAGAAGTTCCTTCATGAGTTGTCTTTAAAATTTCCCAGGCCTCCTTTGCAACAGTACATTGTTTGATAAGTCTGAACATGTTCTGGTCCACACCATTAAAGATTGCATTCAAAGCTTTTGAATTTCCCAGAGACAAGTCATCTACAGCTTTGCTCCACTCCTCCTCAGGCTTCAGAACCTCAGTCTTGTTCCCATCTTTGTCCAAAACTACTGGATGATCCCAGCTTTCCAAGTCCTGCTGTCAATAGACTTTAGAAAAGCACACATCCTAGACTTCCAATACTCATAGTTTGTGCCATCTAGTAAGGGTGGTCTATTGACATATCCTCCTTCTCTATCCATGCTTGCCAGTAATTAATGCCTCTGGATCTTACCCAAAACACAGGCAGGGTGCCTGCTCTGATGCCAATTGAAATTCTGGCCAGCCAATACTTAAGAGATACTAACAGGTTCTGAACCAACAGGTTCTGAACAGAACTTAGCACAATATAAAAGCAAATAATCAGCAGAAAAATAAAGTGCAGGAAAGCGAAAAACACAGAGGTTTGTTAACCCAGTTTGGAGTAAACACCTCCTACTCTGGGGGATACCAATCCAGGAAGGAATTCCACTATAGGAAATAATCCTTATGACTCAAGACACTGACTCCCAGTTCCCAGCCTAAGCAATTATCTTCCTCCTAGTCTTGAATTCTACCCAACACGTTGAGTATTAGAAAACCTCTAACTTCCTATTCAAGCAACTGCAACCCAGCTACTTGAACTACCCTTTGAACTTAAACCAGTTCTGAACACAAAAACTCCCCTGTTTTTGAAGACAACTTCAATACACAAAGACATCACTCATACCTACAGGCTTAGAGTGATTACAACTCAAAACAAACAACCAACTCTAACAGAGTGGTGCACAACAAAGCTAACAGCTTAAAACTCTAAGACTCAATTCTCTGATTTTCTTCAATAATCGTAAGTCTTGAAAGCAGCAGCACTCCTCCTTATATAGTCTTCAGTCTTGCAGCATAAATAACAAAGTAATCTTCTGAATTGATTTGTTACTGAAATAAGATTGGTCCAATAATGTAACAAATAAAACTGCATTGAATCTTTTAAAGATTATAACAGGAAAATACGTGTTTCATATCTTTGAGCTAAATCTTCAATAAAATCTTCACCAAATTAATCAACATTCTAGAAGCAATACGCGTGAATGATTCCTTGATCAATCTTGCAAAGATTCGCGCCAAAACAATTCTGAAAGCCCAGCTTCTGATGAGGTCAACAAAAGTCAACGCTGGACTTCAGAACCTGAATCAGCTTCTGAAGTGCTACAGTGCTTCTGATGAGCATTCAGCTTCTGATGTAAGATACGGCTTCTGAACAGCTTTAAATGAGAAAACTTGTAACTGAAGAAATGTTCTAAATAAGAAGATGCTTCTAAACAACACTTTGGTTTTGCCAAAACATGCAGCCAACACTAAAAGACTCAACAATCTCCCCCTTTGGCAAATTTTTGCCTAAAACCATCCAAGTTCTTCAATCTCCCTTATAATCAACTCATCAATGAAGAACTCCACACTTATAGAACATAGCACATAAATTAGGCAGCGGACAAAACACTTTCTGAGCTATGTTAAACAACAGCTTCAGCTTCTGACTCCTGAAGCACACATAAACCAAGTACTGATCAACTCCTGATCATCACGACCATGGTATCAGAGCTACAGAGCTACTGATCAACTCTTGATCATCACAAACACTCCCCCTGCAACTCAGCTTCTCACACAAACTCCCCCTCACTACTGAACTACAGAGAAACAAAATTATCAGAGCATACTTCAGGAGCTGAACACAATTGTTCTTCAGGACCACTACACTTCAGGACCACATCATCACTCAGGTATATAACAAACTTGTACTCCCCCTGAGACACATAATCCCTCTTGATCATATCTGGACAAATACAAAGGTTCATACTGCTTGGTATCAGAGCAAAACTAGTCACCTTCTGAATCAATGACACACATTCTGAACAACTCATATCTGAACATAAACATAGATTTTTCTCCCCCTTTTTAGCCACAAAATTATGACAAACTTCAGACTTCAAATAGGGATCAAAATCAAAATAAGTAACACAGATTCTTGACAACATATCAGATTCAGACGCAGGTTCAGGATCACACTTAGCACAGGCACAACTGGCAGGTACTCTATCTTCCTCACATCCAGTTTGCAGTAATTGCTATGACTCTTCATGCAAACACACACCTAACTTGCTCCTTAAGTTTTCAAACTGCTTAGCATCCAAGGCCTTTGTGAAAATGTCAGCAACTTGTTCTTCAGTAGCTACATGTTCCAGCTGAACAATCTTGTCCTCCACAAGGTTTCTGATAAAATGATGTCTGATATCAATGTGTTTAGTTCTGCTGTGTTGTATTGGGTTCTTAGAGATGTTGATAGCACTCAAATTGTCACAAAACAATGTCATAGTTCCTTGATTAATGTTGTACTCCTCAAGCATCTGTTTCATCCAAACCAGTTGTGAACAACTACTCCCAGCAGCAATATACTCAACTTCAGTAGTTGACAAAGAAACACAATTTTGTTTCTTGCTGAACCAATAAATTAGATTATTTCCCAAAAAGAAAGAACCTCCTGAGGTGCTCTTCCTGTCATCAGCACTTCCAGCCCAGTCAACATCACAAAATCCCATCAGTTCAGAACTTGAACTATGTGAATACATGATTCCATAGTCACTTGTGCTATTCACATACTTCAGGATCCTTTTAACTTGTGTCAGATGACTCATCTTAGGATCAGCTTGATATCTTGCACAAACTCCAACAGCATAAGTGATATCAGGTCAGCTTGCAGTTAAATACAATAAGCTCCCTATCATGCTTCTGTACTGACTTTGATCAACTGAAACTCCATGTTCATCTTTGGTTAGCTTCAGATGAGTAGCAGCTGGTGTCTTCTTATGAGCAGCAGATTCCATACCAAACTTCTTCACTATGTTCTTGGCATATTTACTCTGAGAAATAAATATGGTATCTTCCATTTGCTTAACTTGTAAACCAAGAAAGTAAGTCAGCTCTCCAACCAAACTCATTTCGAACTCTGATTGCATTTGTTGAACAAATAGTTTGACCATCTTCTGAGACATTGCTCCAAACACTATATCATCCACATAAATCTGAGCAATCATCAGACTCCCATTTTCATCTTTCACAAACAAAGTCTTATCAGAACCTCCTTTTCTGTAACCTTGAGCCACAAGAAACTGAGTCAGACACTGACTCCCAGTTCCTATCCTAAGCAATCAACCTCCACCTAGTCAGATTTCTACCCAACTCTTGAGTATTAGAAACCACTAACTTCCTATGCAAGCAACTGCAACCCAGTCACTTGAACAACCCTTGAAAACTACCCAGTTCTGAACAAAACTTCAATAACAAACCTTCATTCGTACCTACAGGCTTAGAATGAATTTACAACTCAATAAAAATTCTAAACCAACTCAAACTGAGTGGTGCACAAATAAAACTCTAAGTTTAACACACAGACTCAATTTCTGAATTATAACTCTATATTTCGTTTTTTTCTGAATAGCAGCAGCACTCCTCCTTTTATAATCTTCAGTCAAGCAGCATAAAACTCAATCCAATCTTCTAAATTGATCTGTTTCTGAATTATGAATGATCCAATAAGGAAACAAATAAACCAGGAAAGTATCTTCATAAGATTGCAACAGAAAAATTCGAACTTCATAAAACCGAGCCAAATCTTCATAAAATCTTCACGAAATCAATCAGCATTCTAGAAGCAATATGCGAGGATAAATCCTTGATAAATCTTGCAAAGATTCATGCAGAAACAACTTGAAAAAATGCAGCTTCTGATGAAGTCAACAAAAGTCAACGCTGCTACAGTGCGTCTGAAGGCATGACCTACGTCTGAAGCTTCAGACTCACTGTTCCTGCGTCTGAAGCAACTTTCAGCTTCTGAAGGAATTTTCAGCTTCTGAATAGCTTCAAATCAAAAACCTTGCAACTAAAGACTTGTTCTTAACATTGAGTTGCTTCTATTCAACACATTGGATTTGCCAAAATATGCAGCCAACTCCAAAAAACTCAACAATCAAGAAGCAAAATCCTACTAAGAGGTTCATACCTGCTGCTGATACTCATGTTCCACTGATAAGGAAACCTAAGAACCAATCTCAAGGATCTAAAGATAAGAAGAGAACTCATCCTTGGGTATGTCATCATTGTGGGAAAAAGGGACACATTAAACCTTTTTGTTACAAGCTGCATGGTTATCCTAAGCATTTACACCACAGAAAAGTGGAACCAGCTGTGAACAAAAGCAAGATCAAGAAAGTTTGGAGACCAAAGTGTGAAGGTGTTGCTCAGAGGCTGAACAAAGGAAAAGGAAAGGATGTTGCTGATGACAGCAAGCCCATTCCTGTAGCATAGATGAGTTATGGTGTTGGACCTTCAAAAGTTTGGAGCAAAATTCTGGTTCCTGTTCCTGATCAGAAGGCACTAGTTTCTAGTAAGTCTGAAGATGGTGTGACCTGTGTTCAGAAGAGAATTGTTGATCTTGAGAAGCAGATTGCTGGGAAGAAGGTTCTGAATGTGCCTGAGGCACATATCAATTGAGCAGCATCTGATGATTGTGTCTAATGAAGACTAAGCAATTTCTGATGCTGAGTCTGAAGACTGGCAAGTTGGTGACTGATGTTCTGGATTTTCTTTGTGGTTCTGATCTTTGAAAGTGTGCGGTGCTGAGTTTTTTTGTTCTGTGAATGTTTCTCTGCTCCTGGTGTGTGCTGGTGTTTTGTCAAACTTGTTTGGCTAAAAAGGGGGAGAAATATGTGTGGTTGCTGATCTGTTTGCTTAAGGCGGAGAATTTCTAAGCTGAGCTATTCAGGGGGAGTTCCAGAGTGTTGTGTTTCTGGGGAAGAAGCTAGTTGTTCCTCAGAAATTGTTGTTATGTGTTGCAGGGGGAGTATTTTTCAGTTGTTTGTGTTTTTAATCCGCTGCTGACTCTGCTACATTATGTGTAGTTCTTCATGATTAAGTACTTTTGTTGAGTGAAGAACTTGTCTTTGTAAACAATTTGATTTTAGCCAAAAATTTGCCAAAGGGGGAGATTGTTGGTTATTTAAAGGTTGGCTTCATTGTTTGGTAAAATCAAAATTCAAGCAATGCGTTTTCCAGAAGTTATATAATGTCTTCAGAAGCTGGATATTGGTTTTCAGAAGGTTCAGAAGCTGAAAATTGCATTTCAGGAGGATCAGAAGCTGAAAACCTGATTTACTGTTCATCAGAAGCATATTTGGCCTTCAGACGCAGAACTGTTCATCAGATGCTGGATGGGGCTTCAGACGCACTGTTCAGACGTTGACCAGCGTTGACCTTCAGAAGCTGAACTTCAGACGTTGACCAGCGTTGACCTTCAGAAGCTGGATTTCTGCTTTCTTTGTGATTATTTCTGTGCGTATCTTTGGAAGATTTACTGAAGTTTTATCCAGGCATTTGGTTTCTAGAAGGCTGGTTATTTTGGTGAAGATCTTATTGAAGATTGGCTTCGTGTTTATGAATGGATATATTTCAAAAGGATCTTTGCATAATCTGATTCAAAAATATGTTTCCTTTTTAAGCTTCTAAATAATTTCAGAATTGTATTTTGAAGAAGATATGATTCAGAATTATGTGCCTGCTGCTGAAGACTATATAAAGGAAGACGTGCTGCTATTGGAAATAGATAGAGTCAATTACAGTTATCATTATAAGTGTCTGTGTAAGCTTAGGCTTTGTTTTTGTACACCACTCATATGTTCTGAGTTGGTTTAGTTTGTTTGAGTTGTAATTCACTCTAAGCCTTTAGGTATGAGTGTTGTCTTTGATGTATTGAAGTTGTCTTCATAACTGGGTTGTATTCAGAATTGTAAATCACTGGGCTGTGGTTTCTTGGTTAGGAAGTAAGTGGGTTCTTATACTCAGAGGTTCCTGGGTAGAAGTCTAGACGTGTGGAGATTAAGTGATAAGACTGGGAACATGGGCTGTTGAGTCTTAGAATTAATTCTACATAGTGGATTTCCTTCCTGGATTGGTATCCTCCAGATGTAGGTGAAATTTGCACCGAACTGGGTTAACAAATTCATTGTGTTCTTTATCTTTCTGCACTTTATTTTGTTGTGTCTGAACCTGTACTCAAGTGCCCTGTTTTTCTTGTTTCATACTCTGTTTTACTGTCTGGTTCAGTACCTGCCAGGAATTTTAATTGGCATCAGAGGAGGCACCCTGCCTGTATTTAGGTGAGCTCCAGGGAAGATAATTTCTGGTTTTATGGAGAGAGAAGAAGGATTTGTTAACAGGCCTCCTTTGCTTGATGGGACCAACTATGATTATTGGAAATCACGCATGAGTGCTTTCCTTAAATCAATAGATAGCAAAACATGGAAAGCTGTTCTGAAGGGTTGGGAACATCCAGTTATGACTGACAAAGATGGTAACAAGACAGGTGTTTTGAAACCAGAGGAAGATTGGACCAATGATGAAGATGCTCTGTCTCTTGCAAACTCCAAAGCCCTGAATGCAATATTCAATGGAGTGGACAAGAATGTATTCAGAATGATCAAGCAATGCACAATTGCTAAGGATGCCTGGAGATTCTCAAGACTACTCATGAAGGCACCTCAAAAGTAAAGTTGTCCAGACTTCAGCTTCTGACCACAAAATTTGAAAATCTCATAATGCTGGAGGATGAGAACATACAAGGATTTTACATGAACATACTGGACATGGCTAACTCTTTTGAATCTCTTGGAGAAAAAGTATCAGATGAGAAGCTTGTAAGGAAAATTCTCAGATCCCTACCCAAGAGGTTTGATATGAAAGTGACTGCAATTGAAGAAGCACATGACATATCTAGCATGAAGGTTGAAGAATTGATAGGTTCTCTTCAGAACTTTGAGATAAGCAGAACTGATAAGAAAGGGAAAGGTATTGCATTTGTAGCAGATACTGAAAGTGTGGATGATGATAGCTCATCAGAAGCTCTTGTGTTGCTGAGCAAACAATTTAAGAAGTCAAGAACTGATGAGAAGGACAATCAATCTAAAAGAGTTCAGTGCTTTGAGTGTGAAGGCTATGGACATGTCAAGTCAGAATGTCCTACTTATCTCAAGAAACAGAAGAAGAGTCTGACTGTGACTTGGACTGATGAAGAGGAGTCAGAAGGAGAAGTGGAGAGTAAGTCTACTAAATATGTTGCTGCTTTTACTGGAAGATGCATCCCTGATGATGAAGCTATGGGGTCAGAAACTTCTTCAGAATCAGAGTCAAGTGATGGAGAATCATCCGCTGAAGATCTGGCTACCTATCACAAAAATCCTGCTGAGTTTTGCAGGAAGTTGCAATGTCAATTTGATGAAGTGTGCAAGCAGATGGAAGAACAGAAGAAAATTAATACTCAACTTCAAATATTCAAGTATGACTTGACTCACCAACTATTAAATGCATGCAATGTTCTAGACTCATCTAGATGCATGTGGTACCATTAGGATTCCGGAGATAATTTTACCGTTAATGAATCCACCAACATAATAAACACCACCAATTATGTTCTGCAGAAGCTATGTAATAAACACAACCAATTACATTCTTCAAACACCTCAAAATGACTATGAATGCATGGACTTCAAGCAAGGACTTGACAATGCATGACTCACCAACATGTACATTAACATAATAAGCACCACGAATTATGTTCTTCACCAACAATTGCATTATCAAATACTTACATCCATACAATCAACCAGTCATTATCAATAGCATCATCAATAACACGTTTTCTTTGAACTCGTGGATGAGTGAAGGGGGCGTCAACAGCTATCCTGAGAACGGATAAACTTTGCAGGCTAAACATGGTCAATTGCTTAGAAAAAATATACAAAAAAAAAGAACAAAAAAGAAATAAATATATGAAAAAAAAAGAAAAAGAAAAGAAATGAGCTCGGTAAGTCGAAAACCCGAAAGGGCGGCTTAGGCAAAAATGAGCGTCCCGGTGGATCGAAAACCCGAAAGGGCGATCCAGGCAAAAATTAGGGGCATACAAAAGAATATTTTCCCGGTGGATTGAAAACCTGAAAAGGCGGTCCAGGCAAAAATTAGGGATTCAAAAAGGAGAAAAACAAAAAAAAACAAAATAAGCATGACCACAGAAGCACCAGTTCTTCTACTATGGTTTTTGGATTGGCACGCTCTCTCCAGGAAGCGTTTACCCCATCAGTTGTTGCATATGTTGGGTTTTACCCCGTCAATGATTTGATATATCTCAAATGGCATCATCCCCATGGAAGTTTGCTGAGTGTGTGTGATACGACGTCGGGTCACTTTCCCTCTTACCTGCCCAATCTTGTCTCATCAAGTTTGTCATTCACACAATCATACAAGTCAGTCTTTCATACAATCGTACAAGACAATCACTCATACAATCGCAAGTTAATCACACGGTCATACAAGTCGTGTTGTCATTCATGCATTCATACATTCATGCATACACACAGTCATGCATATACAATAAAAACAATCATCTATAACATCATTCACATATTCACTTTACGAATTTTACTCATCATTAATCACTCATAGCACATCATTATGAATATCAACTCCATCAATACATACTCATTTATTAGCTCTAAAAGCTTCCTTAAGATCATTATTAATTATAGAGATGTTTCATAGTTCATTGGAAAGTATACAGAAGTTTTCACGAAAAATGTGTCATGACCTATATGTAGTAAATCACTCATAACTCAAGTTTTAGTAATCTAAATGAAGTCAAACCAATGTCATATTAAATCTAACATCCATATCTACAACTTTCATGTTTACACTGAAACCCAGTTCAAAACAGAAACTAGTGAAAAAAGTTGATTTTTCAAGTTGGTCTCACAAAAATCGTGGCCGGATTTTTGTCGAGCCAAAACCCTCTATTTTGGGCCAAAATCGTGGCCCGATTTCACCAAATCGTGGCCTGATTTTTCCTGACAAACAGCCAACAAAATCAGTTTCAAAAACGTGTTTTCACTAAATAATTACTTTTAAATCACTTAATTCAATCCCAACACACCCAAATCATTCCCCATCAACACACAATCATACATAACATTGACGAAGTGAATTCAAACATGTTTCAACAACAATCTTACATCAATTCATGATTTGCACCCAATTAATCCACAATCATCAAAACAACTTATCAATAACAACAACTTTGAAATTTAAGCATATAACCAACAATTTCATGAAGTTTATCATACCCACAAATTCACATGAATTAAGAGCACGAAATTCATCATCGAAGATCATAAAAAGTCACAGTTAACATAAAAGCACTTAAACCCATAATTGAAAGTAGAGATTATGACTTAATTAATGAAAGGAACCATCCACCCTTACCTCTAGCTCTTGATTCCTCTAGCTTAAACTTCACTTTAGCTCCTAGCTCCTCAAACCCCACGCTCTCTCTCTAGCTTCTTCTTATATCCTCTTGATCCACTTTCTCTCTCTATCTCTTTCTCAAAATATCTTGTGAAAAGAATGAATGAATGTAAAAACCTAATTTTCTCACAAGTGTTGTGTTTATATAGTCACCACATAATTGGGCTAGGTCTCTAATTGTCTTAATGACTTAATATTCTTACCACTAATTCCCCAAAGTTACTACTCGCTTAAACCGTCAAAATAACGAACAATTACCGTCTCTAATTAATTACCTCAACTCACTAGTAACTTAGTAAAAATAATCATTCTCACTTAAAACACCAAAATAACCCTCTAAATAAAATTATTAATTTACCCTTGCTCACCTAATGACCAAAATATCCTTCTAGGCTAAAAATCCACTAATCTCATATCAAATACACAACCAAGCAATTAATCACACATAAACACATATAAGCACGTATAAATAATATGTAAAATAATTCTAGCTAAAAATGGGCTGTTACAACTCTCCCCCACTTAAAGAATTTTCGTCCTTGAAAATTACCTGAAGGAAACAACTCCGGATACGATTCTCTCATCCTACTCTCCGACTCCCAAGTAGCGCTCTCTCCGGTCGGTCCAACCCAAATTACTTTCACCAAAACGATTTCTTTTCCTCTTAACCGCTTCACTTTTCGATCTTCAATCCTCACCGGCCAAGTCTCAACGGTCAAATTATCCCTTACTTCCAAATCATCCACTTGAACCACATGTGACAGATCATACACATACTTCCTTAACTGAAACACATGAAACACGCTATGTAGATTCGACAGCGACGGTGGTAACGCAATCCGACACGCAACCGCTCCAACCTTCTCAATAATCTCAAATGGACCAACAAAACACGGTGTCAACTTCCTACACTTCAGAGCACGTCCAACACCGGTTACAGGATTCACCCTAAAAAATACATGCTCTCCAACTTGAAACTCAATATCCTTTCTCCTCTTATCATGATAACTCTTCTGCCTACTTTGAGACGCTTTCATCTTTTCCTGAATCATCTTAATTTTCTCCGTAGTTAGTTGAACTATCTCCGGTCCTAACAAAGCACTTTCTCCCGATTCATACCAACATATCGTTGTCCTACACCTCCTCCCATACAAAGCTTCAAACGGAGCCATACCAATACTAGACTGAAAATTGGTGTTGTATGTAAACTCAATCAACGGTAAACATTCGGCCCAACTTACACCTTGTTCCAACACACAAGCTCTCAACAAATCTTCCAAAGATTGAATAGTCCTCTCCGTCTGACCATCAGTCTGAGGTTGATAAGCAGAACTCAACCTTAACTTAGATCTCAAAGCTTCTTGTAGACTCTCCCAAAACTTAGAAGTAAACCTCGGATCTCTATCTGACACAATGCTAGACAGAATACCATGCAATCTGACAACCTGATCAATGTAGATCTCTGCCAACTTTGCCACAGTCATACCAGTCTTGATAGGAATAAAATGTGCCGACTTTGTCAACCGATCAACAATCACCCAAATTGCATCACTTCCCTTCACAGTCTTAGGCAACGCTCCGACAAAATCCATAGAGATACTATCCCACTTCCACTCCGGTACAAATAAAGGTTGCATCAAACCCGACGACTTCTGATGTTCAATCTTCGACTTCTGACAAATCAAACAAGCATACACAAACTCAGCAATATCCTTTTTCATTCCAGGCCACCAAAACAACTTCTTCAAATCTTGGCACATCTTCGTCGCCCCAAGATGAATACTCAAACTACTCCGATGACCTTCTTCCAAAATCCTCTTCTTAAGTTCAGGTACATCTGGTACACAAACACAGTCACGGAAGATCAAGATACCATTCCCACCTAATTTGAAGTCCACACCTTTACCTTGATTAACCAACACCAAACGATCCACAAGTTCCAAATCCATTTTCTGACCCTCCTTGATTTCCTCCAAAATATTACTTGTCAGCTTCAACATCCCTAGCTTCACACCATTCGGAGTTAGCTCACTTACCAAACTTAAATCTCGAAACTGCTCAATTAATTCCAACTCTTTCACCATCAGAGCAGACATATGCAATGACTTTCTACTCAACGCATCCGCCACTACATTCGCCTTTCCTGGATGATAGCTTAACTGAAAATCATAATCCTTCAAAAATTCCAACCACCTTCTCTGCCTCATATTCAATTCCTTCTGGTCAAACAAATACTTCAAACACTTGTGGTCACTGAAAATCTCAAACTTAGATCCATACAAGTAATGCCTCCAAATCTTCAACACAAACACAACTGCAGCTAATTCTAAATCATAAGTTGGATAATTCTTCTCATGCACTTTCAACTACCTTGAAGAATAAGCCACAACCTGACGATTCTGCATCAACACACCGCCCAAACCCATCTTAGAAGCATCACAATACACAACAAAAGATTCCTTTGCATTCGGCAAAATCAAAACTAGCACTGAAGTCAATCTTCTCTTCAACTCTTGGAAACTTTCCTCACACTTAGAATCCCAAACAAATGCTTGTCCTTTCCGAGTCAACTGAGTCAACAGTAAATCCAACTTAGAAAATCCATCAATAAACCTCCGGTAATAACCAGCTAAGCCAAGAAAACTTCGGATCTCAAAAACTGACTTCGGAGTCTCCCACTGCAACACTGCATCAACCTTAGACGGATCCACGGCTATACCGCCTCTTGAAATGACATGACCAAGGAAACTCACTTCACGCGACCAAAACTCACACTTCGACAACTTAGCATACAACTTCTTCTCTTTCAAAGTGTGCAACACAATCCTCAAATGCTCTGCATGCTCCTCCTCTGACTTCGAATACACCAAGATATTGTCAATAAACACCACCACAAACTGATCCAAATAAGGATGGAAAATCCTATTCATGTATTCCATGAAGACACCCCGGCACATTAGTAACACCAAATGGCATCACAGAATACTCATAGTGTCCATATCTCGTTCGGAATGCAGTCTTAGAAATATCCCCCGCTTTTACTCGTATCTGGTGATATCCAGATCTTAAGTCAATCTTACTAAACACTTCTGCACCAACCAACTGATCCATCAAATCATCTATCCTTGGGAGAGGGTACCTATTCTTGATAGTCACCTTGTTCAACTGCCGATAGTCCACACATAGCCTCATACTGCCATCTTTCTTCTTCACCAACAAAACAGGCGCTCCCCACGGCGAAACACTAGGTCTGATAAACTGCTTCTCTAGCAACTCTTCCAACTGTTTCTTCAACTCACCCAATTCCGAAGCGGACATCCGATAAGGTGCCGTCAAAATAGGGCTCGTACCTGGAACCAAATTGATTGCAAACTCAACCTCCCTCTCTGGCGGCAAATCCGTAACATCATCCGAAAACACTTCTGGAAACTCTAGCACCACCGGCAAATCACTAACACTCTTCTCAACCTCTCCCTTCAACGAAGAAAACATCATATATACACAAGCTTCACCCTCCAAAGACTCCTTCACTTGCCCCGCTGTTAAACACTTATTACCCACCTGATCCTCTAACTTATTGAATGTCACACTCTTGGTTAAATAGTTAATATTTTGACCAAAAGATAACATCCAATCCATACCAAAAATCACATCCATATGAGCTAACGGCAAACACACTAAATCCAATTCAAAATCAACAACACCAAAGTTAACAGGACACTTAACACACACTAAGGAAGTAGTCACCGAACCATTGGCCGGGGTATCAATGACCATTCCTCTCAACATAGGGGATATAACAAGATTCAAATGCTTAGCACAATCAAGAGAAATGAAAGAATGAGTAGCGCCTGTATCAATAATAGCAATCAAAGGAGTACTATTGATAAAACATATACCTCTAATCAAGTTGTCCGGCTGCTCCACCTCTTCTGCATTCAAAGCAAAAACTTTACCACCCGCCTTCTTCGGCTTCGTACACTTTGTACTAATGTGTCCCGCCTCACCACAATTGTAGCATACAATCGCCCTACTCTTGCTGAAATTATGGCTGGACAGGTTCTGAACTTAACACAGTGCAAATATTGCAAACACAAGGCACAATTAAAAACAGTTCAGAAGCAGGAACAAAAAGTGCAGGAAAGATAAAAAAGCACAGAGGTTTGTTAACCCAGTTCGGTATAAACACCACCTACTCTGGGGGATACCAATCCAGGAAGGAAATCCACTATATGATTTAATCCTTAAGACTCA